>JAMWET010000950.1:705000-1267564 GCA_024036415.1 Prochilodus magdalenae
AATTTTCCAC
Source organism: Prochilodus magdalenae (assembly GCA_024036415.1). Lineage (NCBI taxonomy): Eukaryota > Metazoa > Chordata > Actinopteri > Characiformes > Prochilodontidae > Prochilodus > Prochilodus magdalenae. The sequence goes on from JAMWET010000950.1 coordinate 705,011, forward strand.
TTATCCCACATCAACCAAGACATGTTTAGAATCCAGTTTTACTTTTTTGTTTAGAACTGAACACTAGAACCGAGTAGTCACTTGAGTAGTCAATGATGTAGAATCATGACCATTATAACTATGGAGGAACCGGATCTGTGTAACCTTAAGTTTTGGGTGTAGGCTGAAAGAACCTTTGTGGATATGTTTTACAAACACCATTTGGGCTATTTGGGTGACTACTGAGTGCGAGTGTTTGTTAATAATTTTAACTTTGCAGTTCCATTTATAAACTACAGGGCTAAAATTTGCACCCCATTCATCCCCAGTATGTCTCCATCTCCAGTTATGCCTATGATTACCAGCCAGGTTCATGTGCTGCTTTGCATCTAAAAAGCAGGGGAAATATTACTGGATGCTGTGGACGGCAGGTGATATTAAGGCAGCTAAAAAGAACTGGAAGGAGAATAATTTCACGAATGTCCGACCCCCTCTCTCTTTTCTTAGTAGTTGTCCCTGGAAAGAGAATGGCTAAAAAAGAGAGAGGGGGCTAATATGGATACCAGCACTAAGCCAGGCCGTTAGTGGGGCTACTGGAGACGATGGGTTTAATTGTCACTCAGGAGGGGAGGAGGGAGGCGGCCACAGCAGAGCGGCCTTAAACGAATTGATTGTGTCTTTTTGCCAGCTATAATTGAAATGACTCCCCCTTCCTGCACGCACACATACGCCATCACTCACCCCCTCCATCCTCACAGTTTTCTATGTGCTTCCTGCATGTCTCTAGGCCAGGGACGCTTTGTTCTCCACGCTACTGCCACTCTTTCACTCTGTCTTTCTCCAGCGCTCTCGGCGACGAGGCGCTTTTAAAGAAGAGCCCAGGGAGAGGAGTTATCTCCTCTCTTCACACAGGGAAAACCCCGCCATTAATCTTTAATTAAGGCCGTTACAATGGAGAGAGGGGCGCTGCAGTAGTTTCAGACAGAAGGAGTGAGGGAGAGGGAGAGAGGGCCACAGCTTGATGTGACATCAGAAAGCTCGGATAGACACTGCTAAAGTGCAGAGGTGCAATAGAGTGAGTTCCCTTTCCTTCTCTCGAAACCACACTCTTCTCATCTACCCTGCAGTAACCGGGGTCTTCAGACATTGACGTGATGGCCAGAAATCCATTTCCCCCAAATATCAAATATAATCAATCAGCCAAGGAGGATTTGCTGTCCAAAATTTGCTTCTGTCTTCTGTCCTGGAGTTAAAAGGCTTATGTGATGCAGTCTTCTGACAGTCCATCCAGCATTCAAGGTCTCCAATGAATATGCTCGTCCTCTTGAGGATGAAAGGCCTGGAGCTGAATTTATAGAAAATAATCACATTTAAACTGATCACATTGTAATAGCAATATTGCTCTGAAGGAAATTTGCAATAAGATATATTTCAGAACTCCCAGGGCTCATGTAGTTTACAAGCACTAGAAGCCAATAGCCTCCAGGCAGCATTGTGCAAACTGTGGCTAAATTATCACACGCTTGTCTCAAACCATGTAGAGCTGTTAGCAATCTGAAACACGCTTCCTAATGTGGTTTATGAGACTGTATGATTTACTGTTACCTATAAAAATGGACAAAAAGCATCACACAGCTTAGAACAGCAGTGGCGGCCGGCCCGAGGGCTGCGTTTTCTCTGTGCTTTTGTTTATTTTTATAGATAAGAAAGCCCATTTGAGATTACATAAAGAAGCATTTTCATTCTAGCCTAAAACTAGTATGTGCAATATTTGTTTTTGTGCTAGGCATTATTCTTTAGTGCAGCATTGTATCCTCAGCCTCTGGGGTTTCACAGGAGTCAGAACTATATCGTTTTCATGTTTTCATTCATCAGTGTGCTCTTCCTGCAATACCCAGCATGCCTTACGCATATACACTATACGGCCTTTGGAAACCCCTTTGGTGTCAACCAGTCTTGCCTTTTAGCCTAACCGGTGATCTATAGGATAAATACAAACAAACTAGCCTTACAACAAGTTTTACCACAGTGAAAAAAAAAAGGGAAGAGCCTGACCTTTACTGACAGTGATAACATGACACTGTTATATTATTGGACATGACAGCATATGACATCTGCTTTGACATATGCCATGACGTGTTTATGGCTTTGATACGTCAATGTTATTTTTCATGATTCAATAATTGTACCCCAGAGATTGCACCTCAAACATGTACCTCAAATCTAGGAGAGAGCTGTATTTGTGATTCACGATCTGATCCATCGCTTTAAGATGATTACATAGGCTTATGCTGCAGAAACTGTACTGCACAGCCAATCTCAAAATGTGATCGATACTTAGGAAATGTTGGATGAGATCAGGGACAGTCTGCCTTATGCATGTCATATTGTTTATGCACGCTCCACATGCGCCTGCTGAGAACAAATGAACAAACAGCTTGCTTGCATGCTTACTGAATGCAAATCTCCAAATCTTTCAGGCTGTGATGCCTGAAAATATTAATGATAAAAAAAGGAACACATAATCCTCCCATCTCCAGTTCATCCATTCAGGCTGAAAGCAAAGTACTGCAGAGATTATTTTGTCTTTTGCTGAAATGATGGACTGCGGTTACCTGTCCAATTTCCTTTCCTTAATTACTGCATTTTTGAGTGCATACAAGCAACAAACTACATTGCTGTATTTTCCTTTCCTTATTTTTGTTAGATTAAGAAGGTCTGCCATTATAATACTTTAGTACCCAGGACAGACAGACAGACATGCAGGCAGTGGAGGATTCAGCCTGCTGGAGTAATAGGGACCCATTCGCTTTAGGGAGCTGTCCCATTGAGAGCAAGTGTCATCAGACAGTAGTTAATGCTTATGAAACTTTAATGCTTTACTGATGAAAGCTGCGGTGTGGGGATGGTGCGGCGCACTCAGAAGGGAGAGACAGGATAAATGGGACTAATTATCAGATGAAGGTGGATCCGGCTGCAGCGCCTGCAGCGTGATGTGTGACAGCAGCCGACGAGAGGCAGATGTAGGTCTTTGCTTAGCGTGCTGCAGTGATGAGGGATTAACCTAGTCCTGATTTGGGGGGAGCGGCCACAGCCAGCCATGAGCCACCAAAGCACCTGTGGTGCTGCCGATAAACACCTGCTTATCGATTTCATAATCTGTGCTAAATTTTAAATAATGGTCATGATATGTCCTTTATAACCTTCATACAGTAATTATCCCAGACCTGACCTTTTGTTCTCATTGGTTTTTGTTCTTATATGAAATGTCTCTTTACTGCTGTTCAGTTTTTCTATTTGGACACGATCACACATTATACTAATGAATGCATAGGTGGAGAATAAATTTTCAATCAGCTCAGCGTTAATGATATTAACATGCACAAGAATCTGAACATCCTGTAATTAAGCCTTCTGATTGAAAACACCTCTTTTCCACAGTTCATACCTGAGCTGCTGGTTTGTTGGATCTATATTATTCTATCTACGCTGTTCAGCCATTTTATTAGCTGCACCTACCGTATAGGTGCACTTTGCAGGTTTTCATCTGTTGCTATAGAAAGCAGAAACCATTGTCAACAACTCTCCCCTCCATCATTGGAAATCAGTGGCTAGCTATAAGTGTGCTAGTCTATCAGTTCAGACCATAAATGTCAAAATTTGCTCTAAAATGAGGAAAAATAACCCCTCTACAACAGTGCTTATATCTGCCTATATCCCTATGCAGTACATTAGCAATAAGGTAACAGAAATTCACCTTATCACAATATTGTCAAATACTTTTTGGCTGTTCAAGATTAAACCAAACTTGAACGAACATATTAGCCTCTATTTTACCTTGTATGTTACATTTTCACCGTGACTCCTTCAGGGCATTACTAAACTAACTAACACCTGAATTACAACAGTTTCCCAAAACTCTCGTACCTTGTTCGTACCACAGTAGTTTGAACCACTATAGTTCTGACTACCATGTTTCCAAATGATTTTGCTCAGACTTTCTCAAAGGGAAACATGTTAAAACTCAGAAAACTTGTAACATAAGGCCAAAATATGCAGTTACCTCCATAGTTCCAATCATGGTTTTGGGAAACAGCTGGAGCTGTTGAATCCTTTGCAGCGACATTGTTCCAAATATATAAGTTGCTAGCAACTATGGTGTTGGGAAATGCACCTCTGGTTTGACTAGCACTGATATTCACAGATCGTCAAGTCACAGATCCCCCCCCCCCAACTTCTGATTTCCCTTTCGAAATACAATTCCTCAGTCAGTTTCTTATTATGTAAATTATATCCTTCACACTAATATGGTAATGATAGGAACTGGCCACAGCCAAAGGATTAGAGGATGGCTACCTTGAACTGTGCATGGAAACATCACCTGCAAGATGTGCCAACAATGCAGGTTTACAGCAACAACGCGGCTTTCTACACAGCTGTGCTAGTGCCATCACACTGACATGCCACTAGCAATGTTGAGTGTCACTGCTTAGAATGATTCATGACCCACATGGCACCTTGTTGTCAGTGGTCTGTCTGAATTCTCTTTCCGGTAATAATAATATAGAAATAATACAGCATGGCACTTTGTAAACCTACATTTATTGGATCACATATTTTTATTATATTTATCTAAAAACCTGGAAGCTCAGTGCAAATGCAGCTGTTACTGATGACATTTTTGGACATCTCTGGGGAACTCTGCTCCTAAACGTCCATTGTGACATGGTTGTACATTGTATTAGCTGTTTGAACAGCGCTGATATAGTCCTCAGTCTGGCTGCTGTCTGTTTCCTAGCAAGACACCCCACCCTCATACACATCAGCACACAGATCACACTCCTGTCAACAACAGCGCTGGGGAAATGCGCGAGCGTCTAATCGCAGAGGGACCTTAGATCAGCGGCCGTCAGACAGTCGCCAGCTTATTACAAGCCATTCATCACCCACATCTCTGTTTTGAGCCGCTCGCCTCCTCAGGGAGATGCTTTTCTACAGCCTGCTGTTTACCCATCAATCTGCCTGCGCTTTTCTTCTCCTCTCTTCATCAGGTCTTATCCCGCCATCCATATTACTGAGCTTTCAGCCCATTCGAAGGCTTTCTTTTATGAAAAGGCACCAATAAGTGGCCCACTGTGAGTTTAGGGCCTTGTTCAAAAACATACAAAAATGCAGTACCATCAGGGGGGTGAATTTGTCACTGAGCTGCAACATTAATAAATGCTTTACGCCTTTTATAGTCTTAACTTCAGAGGCTAATGGGCTCTAGCTGTAAACAGGTCAGATAGTCAATGTACTTAAAGCTAATAAACAGGCTGAAGGATACCAGTGATTTTAGCAGGCAGTCACATTACTGTCATGCTAATTTCTGATCTGTTTGGGAAGCTCTGCAAACGTAAAGTAATACCAGCTAATCGTGTTTTATTTATGTTTTATTTCCTTTTCTCATGTCTGCATGGTGCAACACCATAGATCCAATATTATTTATGTAAAGTGATTTCCTGAAAGCACGGCATCTTCAAAAACCGAAAAAAAAATTCTTGAGCTTTAATTGGAAAAAAGCTTGAGTGCAGATGCAAGATGATAAAAAACTTTATGAAGTAAATTCCTTCGAACTGACATAAGGGCCCTTATAAAAAGGGGATGAAACATTTGTTCTGTTTATAATACTGTTATGATGCATCATTACTTAATAATGGACATTATAAGACAGTTAAAGCTGCACTATGTAAGCTATTATGCTAAAACTGAATCAAGACGCATTACTCAGGAGTATAAATAAAGGAAAATAAAGACGCTAAAATATGATTGCTGGAGTTAAAGTGTAACAACAAATTAAAGGTGATTTTGTTGGAGTTATTCAGACACCGTCATATGTCATTACCTATTGATGTTACATGCACAAGCTCTAACGGAACATTCGACTTGATCAGTCTCAAATGGAACATTAACCTTAAACATGAAGATATAATACCACTAGTAGATAATTCAGTTACTTCCTTAGAAGACACATGCTCCAAGTTTAAACTGCATACTTTTATTCTCTTTCAACGTGCTCACAATCATCAGACACATCCCTTTGGGAATGGGGTCAAAAGCACGGTTCAGTGTCCTTCCTCTCGCTGCCTGCTATTTCATATTACCACCAGAGAGGTCCCTAAAACATAGTGTGGATTGGGAACACTGTCTATCAGTTCTGTTAAACATATTGTTGTCTGCACACTGTTGTAATCCTTATCAGACTTATTTTCATGTATGTAAATGCCCGTGTTGTATTGTGATTCTGCTGTGCATTCTGATTGGGTCCTTGTATAATAACCACTGTGACGGAACCTTTCAGATCAGCCTGGATTTGAGGAAATGTGCCCTTTGCTTGACAAGCTTAGTCTGACAGAAATGCCTAAAGGTTTAATAAGCTCTGTAAGACATTGATATTCCCAGGGAAAAGTTTACCTCCAGTTTAGCATTAGCTTTAATAAAATGTATAAGGAAAAAGCTGACACCTTCACAAAACAGTAGGCCTATCAGGGAGAAATGGCATGTCTGCTTTGACTGTAGTGCTGGAGGGTTTAATCAGTGTGGACCATGGAATCCAAATGGAACGGTGTTCTTATGAGCTGCAGTGAACTTTTCAGAGTGGAAGAACAATCGATTGGTTCCCACTCCTTATTATCTGTTCCCTAGTTCTCCCGAGGTATTAACATCCATAATGATTATTCGGAGGCATAAGGTGGTGAGACAGAGGCATTGGCGGCGTGGCCGATCAGTGGGGAATAGGCATGGGGATGCAAACTCCACCTCAGGTTCCCTTCATCTGATTGTGTGCTCTGCTCCTCTATTTACGCAGCACCGCTGCCATGGTAACACAGAATCGATTGGGCGGTGTTCCATGCATGGCCTCATCCAGGAGTTATTACGGAGTATTGGTTTTTTTGTGGACCATTCTGACACCTTTTAAAATGCACATTAGCTATGGTTTCCACATATCTCGCCTGCCATATGGACTCACCTCAGCGTTAGTTCCACCTCACTTTGAAGGGCAACATAGCTGCACCTTCAGCTCCTGCTGAGAAAGGGAGCACACAGTTCCAGATAAAACCACATTCACACACAGCTGCTTTGCCTAATGAATAGGTGGGTACAGTGAGTTACACCAGTGTAGATCTGCAAAAGTTGCTTTTTGCACCCTAACAGCTAATCAATATTATGGACTATACCAAGAAAAGTGCAATCATACACTAGACACGCACAGTTAAACTGATTCAATACAGGTATTATATGGCCCCGGTTATATTTGTTGAAACACCACTTTTCTCCATATTGTCTAAAATAAACTCAACAAAGGCAAACAGAGTTAGAGTCCTCTTAACTGCTGGTCTAAAGCATTTAAATGAAGCCTAAAAGATTTTCTTAGAAAAATGGTTGTATGAAAAATCTGGGATGGAGAGAATAAACAGCCTCATTCACTTTTTTATTTGCAGTCAAAGGGCATATTCTCAGTTGAAAAGCAGCAGTTTACCTCCTGGGCACCAGCAAATTTGCCTAGGTCCCTTTTTGACTTCCTAACAGAAAAGCTACTGTCTGGTTTTTCTTTAGAAATCTTAGTCTCTAAATGTCCTGCCGATTTCTGTTGTTTTCTGAAAATATGTGTGACAATAAAACTGAAGTCAGCAAAACACATCCAGCACTGTCAGACAGAATAATCTGGTCATGCCAGTGGCCTTGTAGATGCCAAGAAAACATTTAATGTTACAAGGGCGTAGATTGCCATCTTTCTAAACAGTGGGTTCATCCCTGTTAGAGCTGTCATAGTCAATGGTAAGTGCTTTTATTTTATTATTTATTTTAGTGCATAAAAATCCTGTAGCCTCGACTGCAACACTCACTTTTGAGCTCTTAAATGCTCTTTATACAGAGCTTCAGCATTTGGGTTTCCAAGACCTGTAAGGTACACACCTGCATGCTACCTGCTTAAAAATGTAGATCCATCTATTTGGGCTGGGCCCTTTGGAAGTGTTAATGATACAGCATCCAGTTCTACAGCTTTCTGGCTGTCACTTGAGAGCCTTTCCTGTATCAGCATGATAATGCCAAGGTCAGTAAAGAGTTGGCTACCTAGTCTTGGGTGGAAACACATAACTGGCTTAATAGAGCGCTGAAATGAACCCAGTCATACACATTTGGGACAAATGGAGTGCCCACTGTGAGTCAGGCTTTCTCCCCTAACATCAGTGGGTACATGAAAGTAGATCTTTGTTGTCATGGAAGAATATCTAGTGAAAAGACTTCCCAGAAGAGTGGAGGCTGTTATAGTAGTTAACAGGGAACAACTCCATAATAAAATGGATTTGGAAATGACAAGTTCAGCAAGCATATGCTGATGTGATGTCTGGGTGTCCACATGCTTTTGACAGTGCATATGTAATAAGGCTAGTTTAAATATGCCTGCTAAGAGGTGAAAAAGAATGAAATATGCAATCCAAAAATAAACTTGTGAAACCCCGTTAGATATGCAGTAACAGTTCAATCCCAGCAACATGTCGTCTTAGCAAACTACATTAGACTGATGCCAGTGCATTACTGCTAGCGATCGAGCTTTATCCGAATATCTATCAGCTCAGCATCGTGTGTGTCACAGTGTGGGTTAAGATGTGTTTATTGGAGCATATGGCATGATGGTTATCATAATCTTTCATGATTCCATCGCTTTTGAATATTACATTTTATCCTCCCAGCCTTCTTTGGGCTGCATGTATTCTGCTGCTGTAAATGGTGCAAAATCTGTGCCTTTTCTTGCAAACCAAAAGTTCAAATGTGCTTTACAAAGCCTTCAAGCTTTGGCAAAGCTTTTATTTAAATCTAAAGTGCTAAAGAGTGGCATTTACTGGTGTGACTGGTATTTAATTTTGGCCTAAGCTTTTTTTCTTTGTGCAAAAAAAAAAAAGAAGCAAAAAGCATACAGGTTATTCATGGGCAAGGTAAAATTGCACAGACGTACGAGGATTTGCCAATTTCAACCAACCTTTTTAAAAGGCTTTAAAAGAATACATCCTGTCTCAGAAAGCTAGGGGCTCCAAAATCCCTGACCTTCTGCCAGGCCATTAACCTCAAGGTGTGCTGTGACCTGACACTGGACTCCCCTATTCCACTATCACAGATTTGTAACAGGGGTAATTTTTTAAACCTGAAGAGCTGAAGGAAGCATGAGCTTTCGGCTTGTTTTGTGGCAGTGTTTGTCGTTTAGGCTTATGATTACATTAAGATTTACTTTGCCCTGGAAAATTGTATGTACTTTAAACAACGAGTGTATAGCCATTTAGAAAATACCATTTCTGAAATAATTATAATTGCAAAAAAGATTCTGCTAACAGTTTGGATGCATTTACATCTTGAGCACACCTAGGGAAAATCTGTGTTTGTGGATCTACGTAGATATAACTAACGCTCCCATTGGATTAACCTTCACAAGCGGATCAGAAGGCAAAACATGTAAGACTAACCAAAAACTTTAGGCTATTTACATGGGAATTAGTCAGTCACATATTAATTTACACTTAGGAGGGACTCATTGTGGGACTCACTCGAGGCCTGCTGAAATGCCACTGACTGCAAAAACAAGTGATACAGAATGTGTAATTTTTTTTAGCCTTAACTAAAAGTTTAGCTGTAACAGCCACCCTTCACCACTGCTATATGGTATGCTTTATAATGATTAGATTTGTGCATTTGGAACAGCCTAGGTGTGAATCAGTCCAGGCAGTCTCTGTCATTTCCATTGTGAGGGATATGCATCTCTTATTGTTAGCTGAGCTGTAAACATGTATGTGTCCATTTAGTATGTTGCTCAAACATATTGGACCAATTTGTAAACTGCAAAAGCTATTAACACAAAGGAAGGAGTGCTACTGCACATTTTGGAAACAAATTTTACAATAATTAGGGAAAGTTGTTGCAAGCCTGACCACTACACAAGGATGACGTATGAATGTCCATGCATACATGCATGAATTACATCTGATTTTTAGCATTAGCTAATACCTGCTATGTCTCTAAACCCATTATCATATTTACATTCCACACTGTTGGCACCAGAAATGTTGCATACTAAGACGATGCACTGATCCAGGCAAATCTACCAAAAAGACCCAGCACAGTAAATTCATTATGTATGTATTAAAATGGCACAAAGCATACAAATATATAGATGAATAATGTATGAAAGAGCTTCGGCTTTGGGCTATGTAGTCATATAAGCCAATAACATCTGTGATTGCTGCAACAGCCTAAACCTACTTTATATATCCCGCAAGTTAATGTTTATGTGATGTTGATAAAAGGGCTTCAGATAGGAAAGCCAGCCTGAAACTTGTAAAGACTCATATGGAACTAAAAAAATGTCTAGACGTGCACAAAACTAGAATAAGAAGCATTTAAGGTATGTCCTAGTACATGCTAACTGGCACAAGCTATTCATAATTAGTCTGCGTGTTATTAGTTCATGTTGTAGGTTTAGCCAGTATTGTGTGCCTTAATGCAGTTAATGCAGAAAATACTTACACCAAGTCTTTCTGGCCCATTTCTGTTGGTACATTCATCATGGAACTGTGACACACTGTAAAGGGCATCTGGTAATTTATGTCTAAAAACTAAAAATGTCAAAAGCAAACACCTTTTAAAATTGACTGAGTTTAAGAAAAAGGTTGTGTTTATGATTAGGTATAAGCAGTGAGTGAAATACTCCATGGTGTGGGGTATGGAGGGATCCCATGTTGGCTGGGTACTCTAGCACTGTCGGCTGCTTTCTAACTCGCCATGGTGGCAATGATGCTGACTTCAAATGCGCTAAAATGTTATTTCTTCTGGAAATCCTCTTCCTCACATTACCTGAGATCTTACATGCATCCTCTTTTTTCTTCAGTTGAACGAATAATTACCAGTTACCTCTTTTCACCACATACTTGGGAAATTCAGTGTTTTAGATTTACAAATATCCAATAGCATATAGTTGCTATGCAGTAAAGACTATTAACCAATTTTCTGCCCTGAGAGAGACCACTGCTGCATCTATAGTACTTTAAAATTATCAAAATAACTTTGCTAAACAGTAACCTTTTTCCAAATTTGTATTTGAGTATCTGCTTTATCATAATAGATAGCATAACATCATCTGAACCTGGACACTATTAGGATCCTCTACAACTCCATCCCAAGACGTCTGGAATGGTTTGTTTCCAAACATGGCGGCCAAATGCCATACTAAGAGACACTGCTTCTGTATGTGTAACTCAGTAAATAGTCTAAATTCCTTAAAAACGTTTATGTTGTGTTCTCAGGTGTGATGAAAGGTCTATGCAGACTGTATGTGAGACCCCACACTGTCTGTTTGTGTGTGCTTTGTTTTCCAACAGACAACATACACAGACAAAAGAGCAAACGGATGCTTTTTTCCCAGATCGAATGGCATTCATTTTTTTTTGTTTCAACACTTGGTTCAATCTGTATTTAGGTACAATATACAAGGCAAACAGTTCTAATGGTACATGTAAAAAAATATATGTCATTTTACAATATACATACAGTACCATGTGACAAACGATGCTGTGATAGAATAACAACAAAAATGTACATCATAAGACATTCTCTTCACTTAAAGACCTACGCAGCACACTGACTGAGATGTAAGCTGTCGTAAAGGTAGTAATTGTACCAAGTATATCAAATTACAAACCAAGTACATTACAATGCTGCTCAAGTTCAAAGCAGACAGTTTGGAAACCAGTAATAAAACCTAAAAAAACAAATTACAGGCTTACTGACAATGCGATATTTCTTCCCTGGTTCATGCACTGCTGAGTGATGTGTTTTCATGTATTTCATTATGAAGCCAACCAAAACCTCCTAGAAATGGCCAATTTCAATTTGAAGCCCAACCTTGAAATCCCTCAGGTATCTCTCTGGAAAAAGGGACCTGTGCTTTAGCTTCGGAGAAGAAAAAATCTATAAAAACACATTTTGTGATAATAACATGCCACATACCTACATTTAAGAAGCATTCATCCAGAGAAAAAACACAAAGTATTTACCTCACATGATCAGGAAATGAACAATCTGATTTTCACACCTGGGAAATGAGGTGGGTAGGGAGACTTTCCCCTACCATGCTTACACCATAGCACGCCTAGTTTTCATTAGAACAGCAATACGTACATATAAATGTAAACATGTATCTCGTTATTGCATCGTTACTCATATCTTCCTTTTTATATAGAGGGACGGCTAATTTGACTGAATACAGAAGACATCGGGCCAGTGAGGGACCAAGGTAGGGTGTTAAGATAAGAGAGTGCTCTACACTAGGGTGACTGGTGCTGGTGTAACTTTGGAGATGGAGAGAAAGAGAGCCAAACAAAATCCAATTTACAGGGCAAAATTGTGCTGAGGCAAAAGAGGGGCAAAAAGAAAGAGAGGAAGGGAGAACAGGTCCACCTCATTCGTCACTGTACCGTTCAATCACGACCCTTCAGAAGATGGGTGAACAGAAACTCTGTGTTGTGGTCCATGCCTCTGAAAGAACACACTGAAAAAAATACACACTGCAATCTCAGAAACACTAGTCTAAAGGTGACCCTCCAGGCCCAAGGTTGATTGAATAAATGACATGTCTTCAACCAATCGAGGGGGGAGACAATATGAAGTGCTGTCGAGTAAATTCATGCCACAATACATTGTATATTCAATGCTATATTGATCATGTGCTTGCGGACAGGAAGGTATGCTAAGGAAACGGTTCAGAAATAGAGGGAGTGGGGCGGTGGGGGTGACAAATGAATACATCAAATAACAAATAACTCCACTTGGAGATGTTTACAATTCCTGAAGCAGCAGCTTCAGCATATAATGAGCATGTAACCGGACATCCCAAGGCTATGGTTGAAAATTCCTCTACCAAGCAACAAAACCTGGGGAGTTAAACTGCTGAGGTTTTCAGCTCAAGAGATATGGAGTAACCACCGGAAAAATAAAATCTTCCTGAAAATGTTCTCATTTATGAAGAGCTGCAGTCTAAGTTGTCAGAAAAATATGAATCTTAAAGTTCAGTGTATACTTTCTCTACAGTGTGAAGCAAAAACCAAGAGTTCTCAAATATAAAAACAAAGAATAAATAATCTAATAAATAGAAAACTAAATAAATAGATAAATAAACAAAGCAAACTGGACAATTGATTGTTGTGCCTTCGTGTGACGATTACTGCAATGATCCATAGCAGTTCTCACTGACTTGGAGGCTGTGTAGTCCACAGGCTTATACTTCTGATTATCAGCCATTCCTTCTGGCTGGCTGTTACCACAATGCGGACGCATTCGATATCAAAAGATATCTTATGGTCCACATCATGAACCTCAATGTTCCCATTTTTAAACTCTCCTAGCGTGATGTAGGAGGAGCACTGCCTCCCTTTCTTCGTTCCTACCAGTTTCTCCCCAACCTCCAAAGCTCCATGATGCAAAATATCATTCTGTCGATCATCTGTTCCAGTGGTGATCTTGATTTTGCTGATTTTCGTGGCTTTGTTGAACACTATGACGTAGAAGTCTCCAGTAGATGGAGCCTTACCCCAGAAGTATTCATCCACACTGCTGTAAGCTTTGGCAGCATCGTAGCTCTCAAACACGTTTATGTTCGTGTACAGGGTGGCAGGCGGGTTGTCTGGGATATCAAGTGAGTCCTCCTCAAAGTCATCGTCCTTAAGTTTATTCTCCGCCCCCTTGTATGAGGAGTAGTAACCCATGTGCTGAAACAGCGACGGCTTGAAGCGGATCACGTCCTTCTGGGCCAGAAGGCCTCGGAAATGAATCAGAAGCCAATCGCAAGGCATTTCCTGATAGAACATGAGGAGGAAGTGCGCAAGCCTGGGAAGATCTCGAGAGTGGTAAAGCTTCCCGATGTAGCCTAGCTTGGAGAACTCCAACGTCACCCAATACGAGCCTTCTCTGGATGTTACTACCTTCTTCAAGGCAGTGAGGAAGTTTCTTGAGCATCGTACGTCATCCTCCAGCATCATGTAGAAGTCGGAGAGGTTGGTGCAAAAGTTCAGGAGGAAAGCATAGTCTACGTTCTGCTTGGAGCGGAATCGCACCCGGTCCTCAGGGTCGTTGTAGTTCCTCTTCAGACCATCAAGAGATGGGTAATACTCCTCAGGAGCATGGATCACCAATAGACGCCCTGCAATGATATGATGCCCAAATTTCCTGGAGATCTCCTGAACCAGACTTTCACACCAAGCTAGGTCAAAGTCTGCAAGATGGACCACTACTACGATCTCCTTGAGTTCCTCATAGCTGGACTGGTCAAAAATAGACTTTATGGTCTCCAAAAGGTAATTTCCTCGTTTTCTTTTCACTGATGACAGTCCAATAGTTAGATACTCTGCAATGACAAAACAGTACAGTAAATAAACACTTGATCCAAACACACAATCTTGCTTGATAAACTTTAACTATGGTCCAGTATTGTGCAAAATTCGAAACTGTCATTTCAATGATTTAATTTCCCAAAAAAATTGGAAAACATAGATTTAATGGAAAATTAAAGCCACCAACACAAAGTATAATATCAAATCTATCAGTATTTAATTTGTCCACGTTTTTACTTTTGGGCACCTTATAGATAGTTCAGTGCACCTTACAACAACTTCAGCTCTTAGCCCTCCGAAGCAACAAGTTACAGTTGCGTCCTCCCAACAAAAGCTGCTCCCAAAGCAGACACAGACATTAGGTTCTCCTTTAAAGAGACAACTTTCACACAAGCAGCTACCCAAACACAGCTTAGCTACCATGATCATTTCTTTCTCACACACATCTTAAATGGAGATACCGCTCACAGGATCAGAAACATAATTAGAGATAATTTGCTTTAATAATAATTTTAAAACTGTTCAAACCAGTACTAAAAGATAGCAAGACAACCATGGTAGACCTGGTAGACAATAAAAAGCCTCATCATCAGACAAACACTTGTTGAATGATAAAATCCACAGGAGTTTCTGTTGATGCTTCCACTGTGAGAAGACAACTCAGTGCTATGGGTCTGTAAGGCTGTGTAGCTGTTACTGAAAAATTGAAGCTCTAGTACACAGACTAAGGTTTTAATACTGAAATCATGAAAGACTTGAGATACCACAAAGCAGTGAAAGACTTTTCAAATTATAAGTATGCCAATAAGTCAAGCATGGTGGAAATGCAAATATGGAAATGCATAACTGAACTTCTTTATGTTTCTGATGGAAGACATCATGAATGCTCATAAGTGCAAACAAATTTTACTTTTTAACTTTTAAAACCTGAAAAAACATTTATTCTACAGCAAGAAAATAACCCCAAGCACACTGCCGAGAAGATCAAGGAGCACTTATCAATCAAAGAAACTGCTGGTGTTCTTAGAACATCAGACTCGCCACCCCAGAGTCAAGACCTCAAAAACACTACATGTACTTATTGCTAGGGGTCTGAGAAGCAGATAATGCAACCAACTTCTAAGACTCAACTTTGGAATTGCAGAAAAATATATCCTGCAGATTGGTTTGAAAAACCGAAGCACTCTCCCAGACAGAACGGAATAAAACCAATGTGGACAAAAAACAAAAGACATAAATGTATGCTATGACGTTGTTTGGGTGTAATTTCCAGCTAAATGTATATTTTAATGTGTTCTGCATTTTTTCCTTCATGCTGAATTAAGAACTAATACCTAATGGCCATTTCGCCATGAGCTTTAATTATTAAGTCATTAAAAAATAATAAATAATAATACTTTTCCGAGGCAAAGGTGTTCCAGCTAGGTAGCGATAGGTCACATTAATTGTTCCAGAGAAATTGGTGATGTCTTTGAAGGTGTGAACATATCGCTCAGAATTCAGTGGGTGCATTGAGGCCTCTCTCAACTGCCGTTTGTCCTCCTCCTGAAATAGACAAGCACAGTGACACATATACTTATTACACACTACTGTGGATGATACCTTCATTTATAATAGATTTCAGTAAAGAACTCATTTAGAACTCATTTAAATATTTCATGAAGCATTGAGTCACCTGATGGGGTATGTGTTCCCATTGTACTCATCTCTTCAGTACACTGAAGGTTTCAGTAAGAAACCTGGTGGTTTCTCTTGACATAGCCAGCACATTCTTGAGGCCTTACTGAGTTAGATAAATTGCTACAGCATGAATTCTTAAACAGCAGGCTACTCCTAGTGATGCATGCAGCTGAGTGCTAAGTTACTCTAAATGATAACTTACCAGATTATAAATTCTGTTTTAGATTCTGCTTGTTTATTTGCAATGTGTGAATTCATGCTTACTTTTACATAATCAGACCATGGAGGAAACGGAAAGACTGTCATCCCTAATAAATAAAGCTATAAAATGTAGCTCAGGCAATTGCAGGCTGCAACATTTAAATCAATTGGACACATGCACAAGATCAATTAGCTCTATAAAAGATCTGGAGGCCGACAGGAAACACACTGTAATATGTCCAATGTACACAAGAAATTACTGTGTATATACTAAATCATAATGGCTCAGAAAACTCAGAAACCCAATTTGTCAAAAACTGTACACTATTAAATAATTCAAAGGACAAATACACATGACATATTATGATCACAAAGTTTTGATCATAAACTAGCCTTCATAAATACTAAATGAGCCGCTTGCATTTGGACGGCATTATGAAATTTTAAACATGGTGAATTTGGAGCTCTGATAATTAGACATGTGCAACACATCAACAAAGTCAATGCATATAATTACAGTAACTTTGTGTCAGATCTTAGAAATGTGGATAACCCATTTTGGAGGCTATCTAAAGAAATACTTTATAATACAAACAGCATTGTTGAATTACATATATAAAAACACAGCTCCCGAGGATTTATGAACAGCATACCTGTGGTGAGAAAATGTATGTATATCATTTGGAATGAAGTAGCTTTCTATATTCAGTGGTCTTAAAATGCGATTTGTATTTAGAGAAACATCTTCCAAAGTCTGGGGTGAATCCCTCAGCATCCCTCAGCATGTCCAGGCTCTGATTTGGCTATTCTAAAAACAAGCTTTTGGAGCTATTCTATGGTAGATTTACTTTGATAGGGACATTGTCCTGAGCTTTAGATGATGGACAGCCTCCCTGACATGATCCTGTTGGTTTCCTTGATAAACTTCATAATTTAAAATTATGATGGCCCCTTCACCATACTTCACAGGTAAGATGATGTGTTCACAATTTAACATCTCATCAGTCCACAACACATTTTCCATATAATGTGTCTTTGTTGTTTTTTTTTTTTTGAAGAGCACCAGCTTACACAGACATGTTAACCAGTTACAGTGTTTTCTTCAAGCCTTTAGGTGTTACTGTAGGGATCTTTTTTACTTGGCTGAGCACTTTGCATAAGAGGAGAGTAGACACAGTACTAAATCGATTCCATTTAAGTGTAGATTTATGAATATATAAACTCTTTGAGATTCCTTTGCTACGCTTTCCACCCTGATGGTTATCAATAATTACATCTGCAGATGTGTCTTGTAAATAGTAAACTCAAAAAAGTTGTTTTTACAAGTCCAGGTAGCTTTAACCCACACTGCCAATCTCTGTTTATTGACTGGACTCCAAGTTTGTCAATTCCTGAATCCAATTCGCTTTTCTAATTCTAGTATACGTTGTAAGATAAACAACACAAGAGTAGCAATAACAAACAACAGGAGCAATTTACCTGAACCCTGCAATAGAACATACCATATAATGTTGACAAACCATGTAATGGTTATCATGGCAGTTAGACTATCATTACATGTTGCAATGGTGGAATATTGCCATATTATTAATGGCAAAAACTGAAATGGCATGCTATTAAGCAATTCATAAATACTAAGGGACCACTTTTAATATTTGGTATTCAATGCTTATGCATCTGTTACAGAATCTCTGTGTATGCAGATGAATTGGTTGATTTGCTGAGCGCATTACAGAAATCAAGCATTGACTGTGCCTCCTAACACAACTACAGACATGATCAGCCTGAGCCAGATCAGTCGATTTTCACACAATCATCTCTTCAAGTCTTTCAGCTCCAACTATTTTCCTGTGGGCTACTGAATCCACTGTAATTTCACTTGCTTGCCTCTGTCATTTAACACAACTATCTGATGATCAAGGTTCAAGTTTGGATGGCCCTACTAGAGTTCAGTATAATAGCTAAGCAGCGGCTGTGAAGGTTACGAATATCTCCTTTTCATGTCTGTTCTTTATAGACTGTAAATGAACTTATGTTCAAAAGAGTACTCACAAGTACATAGCCATCCTCCATGTAGAGGTTCATGAAAAGGAGAAAGGTGATAAGAACCACCAGAAAAGGAATGGTGGAGCGCTTCCGGAAACATCTCATTTTATCCAGGTACTTCAACAGAAGCCGCATGATGGGGACGCTGCTGCTCAAATCTGCGAGGAGAAAAGCACAAAGACAAAGATGCATTAGAACCGGATCGCATCAGTGTGGTACTGCACATGAACAAAAGAACCTCCGCTGTGGATTAGACTGAATAAAAGAGATTCACCAAACATTCTTTGGACTAAAATACAACGTCCGACTGCACAACACTGATGAGCTTTGTAAAATCAATCTCTGTCTTAGAGAAACTGGCAACTATCCAAGAAGCCTACTGCCCAGTAAGTACACAAAGAAGTCTTATGGTCTTATACAAGAAAACCTAAAACAGTGTTCAGAAAAGAAGCTGCAAATGCTGTCATGGCATGAGGCTTAGCTTTGATGCAGAATGCTTCTACAATCTTATCTTCAGGCTCAAACACCATCTATACAGAAAACACAGTCATATGTATTCGTTTATAAGCAAAGCCAAAGTCTGCAAAGTGAGTCAGAACACTTCTAAAGAGTCTGTGTTCAGTAATTAACTTGACCATAATCTCCATGTGACAATAAGGGAGGAACCAATGCCAATTCCGATTCTAATACTGGCTCTGCCTATACTGAGTACTGATATTAATACAAACTAAACTAATCTAGCAGTCTAGCAGTACGCTGATCTAGCAGTACGCTGATCTAGCAGTACGCTGTTCTGTACTGTTTGTACTATGTATTGTTTGGATTATTTGTGGGTTAAGTTTCTCAACCCTCTTTTGTCCCTGGTATATCACCACACTCACTTTTATGTGTTTTTTTAAGCAAACAAACATACAAAAAACAGAGAGGCCTTCCAATAACTTCATTGGATTAACTTTTAAGATGTGATGTTCACAAAATTGGCACTAAAATTGCAGACAAATCCATCAAGCAGTCATAAACAAACAAGAGCAGGTACAAGTTAAAAATCCTAAGAACTTATAAGGCACAGCTTAGAGTAGCATGATAGTCTGAGGTTAGCATAATACTCATCTAAAAAAGTCAACTCATTCAAAAACACCACATCAATTCAGTATATAACTAACCTCTGCTAATGATGATGCTAAATATCAATATTACACATCTCTGAATCTCGTATTAAAGCCCATGTGCAGACTGCACATCCCTAAAAAGAGAGCCATTTCCATCCATCTAGGCAGCATAGAAATGGAAAAATAGCACTATAAACCAAGATGGGATAAAGTGCCTGCTTATTCCCCACAGCACCATGCGGCCATTTCAATCTCAGCAGCCTTCATCAGGAGAAGAGTGGACGCAACAGTTATCATCTTTGTGCCTGAAAAAAAAACCCTAAAGAGCTCTGTTATGTGCATCAAGCAGACACAAGGTGGTCTTTTCGGCCTCAAATTACACAGAGTAAGCCAGGAATAGAGATAAAATGAGTGTTTTTGAAGGCCCTCCTGTAAGCATCAGCGTGGCCTTTTCTACGACTTCTGCTAACCACCAGGGATCACTAATGGAATACAAAATACCTGCGTGCTAGATTCTGTGGCCAGATATATATCGATCTGGATGACCGCCAGTCTGCTTCATCAGGGAACAGGGCAGTCAATTGCTGCCTGAACTAAACACATTCAGTCCAAATATCAGGGCTTTTTAACACCTCTCTCTTTATATATATCCAGAGTTACTGCTAACTGACCACCAAAACAAACCCCCTTTTTTGAAAGTGGGATTAATATAGCTGAACATTCTCACAAATCTGTCCAGGCTTTTTTCCTCTCTGCAATTAAGAAAAAAACTTTAACTGGAAGCAGCAGTTTATGATTAGCAATCTGCTTGCTGATTAACAAACAGGTGCAATGGCCATATTTTTTTGATGTTATTATGCTGCGTTTTGATCTTATTATACAGTTTCGCAAGGATGGTGTGAGTGCGGCATTAAATATTCATAAGTTTACTTGGTGTAAGACTGCACAAGGCGAGACATTATGTCATCTGCTACCAAAGCAAAAGCATGCTGGGTAGAATAACCGCTGCTAAAAGATGCCATACAATACAAATGATATGAAATCAATGTTATCTAATTGTGATAAATGATCTAATCAGAAGGTTTGAGATATAAAACATGATTTAATTGTAAGAAATGTACAAATTTCAATCCCAAAAACAAGCAAATAAAGCAGTTAATGCATCAAAAAGACAAAATATTAAATGCTTTACCTTATCAACTGACCAACAGTGTTTTGTTGTGGATATACACAACATATTAAAATTATACTGGGACACACAAATGCAATCAATAAAAATATCAAAAGGGAGCCTGGTCCAAGGATGGGTACAAACACACCAGCAAACAGGTGAACCGTTCAAAAACAAACGTTTAATTAACGTTCTCAATATTTCACCATTTGCTGCATAACATCTAAATAAATGTCATAAAATGGTTAAGGGGAATAGCAAACCACTACACAACTGAATGCAGTGACCTTCAACTCCCAGATCACACTGTATTAAAATCAGTTTGCTTCTGTAATGGATATCACCATATAGGCTCCAGAATGCTTTGACACACCGTTGTCAACAAACACTATTTGCCTCTTAATCCACAAATGCAAGTTAAGACTGTACTGTACACAGCAGAAGCCACATGTCAACAATGTCCAGAAACACATGATACATGTGCCTCGGGTGCTGTATAACCTGTATTTATGGAAATAATAGACCCTGATGTTCTCTGTACCCTCCAGATTGTGGCCTGCATGAAGTTCAAAAGCCAGGGTGTGTCAAGATGTGAGAGGATATTAGTGCTTATGTCACTGGTAGCTTATACAATGACAAAGCAAAGCCACATTCCGTATGTCCCAACAGTGTACCTGACCTGTCTCCAATGAAAACTTGGGCTACATTATGAATCACTGTTGTGCAGCTGAAGATGGAAGAATTTCTTTTGGTGTCCTCAAATGATTAATAAGTAAACCTTTTTTGGGAAGGCTTTGCAGGTGTAAAAAGGAGTGTGTAATAAAAGTGAGATGTGTGGGGTTTTTTTTAATATAAGGTAAAACATCAGATATTGTTTTCTGGACTGTTTTATTTCAATACAGATCAAACAGAATTTACTAATCATTGCTCTGGGCTGATCTATTATCATTTCTCACCTGTCCCAACTTAAAGTTTTACAAAGACTTATCATTTCCTTTACACCTACAAAAATGCTGAAATCCTGAAGAACAGACCTAAAATGACAGCTCCACTGATACCTACTGTGTTTAACAGGACACAGCACTTGGAGATTGAGGAGCATCCTCACATTCTATGCTCCTGAACTTTTCTCTACTTTTCCTGCACCAATTGAGCAATTGTTAATAAATAGAGAAACATATAATCTACCCCAGAGAAAAATCACTTTGCCAGACCAGTGGAGGTTTACTGTACAATTACACAAGTGGACGGTTTTTAAATTTTCTAGTTCATGCTGTTTTGCGCTTTGACGCAGCACTGAGTTTACGTCATGATAATGCAGATTAATGGCAAGTTTGACTCTTTTCGCTGTTCCAGGCTGGTAGAGGGCCACTGGGCTCCACGGGGGGAGGTCACAGCTGGGAAAGCTGCTTCATACTTTACTGCTGATGCAGTGAGAGGAACTGGGACAAGACTCCACACACACCGCTGAAGGTGCCTCATAACACAATAGGACAGCATACACATCACAGGCCTAGTAACACAGCGCAACAAACTCCAGAATAACACACAGATCCATCTTACAGAAGTGTGAGCTTAAAGGCGAGATTCTGACCATGCATGTGCAACAGTGTGTACGTCCTGTACGTACAGTAATGTGATTACTTTTCCTCTTATGACGTACAATAACTCAGTACAGTTCAAAAGTCTGTATATTATTATTGCATTTTGTCCATTTAAAACTTCATAGATTTTCTGTGACTGTATATTGTGTGTTTGCTACTTGTGACTAGCACAGCACTTAAAGCAGTGTAAATGAAGTGAGCAATCTGTGTAAGTAATGCGAATATACAGTAGAGGGATAAAGACCCCTGTGCTAAAGAAGAGAGAGCCCTGACCCCTTATCCAACCAAAGAGCAGAAGGCATTCTTCAGTATAATAGATAGAGTAGATATGACATTATATAGGAAAGGCGACAGGCCTTTCAAATTATGTTTACTGTCATTGCCTATGTTTCTCTACATAAGTAACAAAAAAAAAAGCAGCAGTAATGAGTAACTACTCCAAAACTGATGAGCAAAGCTCAAACATTAAATCCATTCTCATATTATGCAATCTTCAAAGTTCTTTCTTTTCTCAGAACAGTCTAAATTATTATTTTTTTTTATCAAAGTCTTTTTATTAGAATTTTACAATATACAAAATGCACCCGTCCCACTCACCCCACAGACCTGCACCGCTACAATTAGCAATAAATTAAAAGAACAATGAATAGATAATTAAATAAAATAAAACACATATTACAGGGCCAAGTTCTCTGTTTCCATGCTTTCCAGAAAAGTAACAAATGGCTGCCATATTGTGTAAAATCTCTGTACAGAGCCATGAAGAGTGTATCTAATCTTCTCCAGTTTGAGACATTGCACAACCTCTTTGATCTATTGAAAGTAGGTAGGACAGTCGAAAATCCTAATTGCACAAGTTCAACACGTTCCTAGAAACTTTCTTTAGAGATTCTGGTTTATGTTGACCAGGTCACATCACATACACTGAAGTTATTGTCATGTTCATGGAACCAGTTTGAGATGTTTTGTAATTTTAGACAAGGAGCATTAGCATCATGCTGGACATAATCATTAGATGATGGGTGAATTGTGGCTGTAAAGGGAGGTGCATGGCAAGTAATGACACTCAGTTAGGGTAACCCATTCAAACTATGCTTGATCAGCACTAGAGGGCCCAGTGTGTGCCAAGAAAATATTCCCCACTCCTTCGCAGCACCATTACTGTACCACATTACCGAACTGCTGAAACAAAGAGGATTGGATATGTCATGATGTTCTATCCGCACGTAGCAGCAGAAATCAAGCCAGGCAACATTTCAAATCTTTAACTGTCCAGTTTTGGTGAGCTTGTGTCTGCCGTAGATTCCTTTTGTTGACTGATAGATGTGAATCTCATTATGATCTTCTGCGTTTTATCTACCTGCACAGTAATGCTTTTCTGATCATTGTTCTGGTAGGTTATTCAAGTTACTCTGGCTGTCCTGTAAGCTAGAACAAGTCTGTCCATTGAGATGACCCCTCTCATCAACAAGCCTTTTCCACCCACAGAAGTGCCGCTCACTGTATGTTTACAAGATTCACTGTAAACTCTGATGTGAGTGAAAATCTCAGTTTAACCACTTCCAAAAAACTCACACCATGCTGTCTGGAGCCAACAACCATGCTAAGGTCAAAGTCATTTTGATCACATTTCTTCCACTTTCTGAAGAGAACACTGTGTGAAGCTCTTGACTTGTGTCTGTGTGACTCTATGTATTGTGCTGCTGCCCATTGTTGGGCTTATTGGATAACTGAATGACAGGTGGACAGGTGTTCCCAATAAACAAAATCTACCCATCGTTTGTTTTGTTCAGTTTTCTGTACCTTTTAACCATCAAAGCATGAAATTAGAAATCAGAAGTAAACTGAAAGACTTTCTGAGATAAATAATCGTTTCTTTAAGAATATAGTCTCAGACACCTCAGTAAATTCTGTATCCCCTGGTTATGCTTTCCCACCTGCTTTGATCTCCTTGTTAAATGTCCAAACACATTAGATATGCCCTCTGGCTGACTGCAAAATGCCCATTAGAAATGTATTAAGCTGAGCTGATATCACCCTCTTATCCTTCACAGGTAGAGCTGAACTCTACTTGACCAGTTTGCGTCATGTACACAAAAGGGATCATTTTGACCAATCAAATCATATTAGCATTTTCTTCTCTGACACAGGCTTCCGAATTTGTTTGTCAGTGAGAAAAGCCCTGATATGGTACTTTTAGCTAAAGCTAATGGTTGATTGCTTCTAACACAGGCCGGATTCAGAAAAGGAGCCACAATTACAGGGAGTCTGCCAGCGGCCACAGAGCTCCCTTCTAAAAAGGTCTGATCGGAGGGCCTGCTGATGGGAATGGTCCACGTCATTTCTGACATCCTACTGCTCTTCAAATCCTTACCCACGGGGACAATACTGCAGTGACACATGAAGCAGCTCCATTAGAGAGCACAGTGACTAATCCGGACAGAGTTCATTTCACAAGAACATGGTAAATCCTGATGGTCTCCGTGTATATGGCTCATCTATGTATTATATTGTGTCCGCTGATGTGCAGAGGCACTGAACATGAGAAGCCAGCACAAATTTACGGTAGTTCATTTTTATGGCAGAAAATTACTGCAGCATCAAGGCAGTATAAATACTCCAATAAGGAACTGCATTTTCCGTTGTTGCACGCATTAGAATGAATCATTAATCTGTGCCATCTGCTGGCCCACTCTCCATATCCCCTTAATCATGTACAGTATGTGTCTTTTGGGAGTGGAATAATATATTTGACTGGTAATATCAACTGCTATTTAGGTTTCACAAATGTATCAGTATTGCTGAAAATAACACTAATGAATAATAAATCATCAATTTGTCAGAGAGTCTTGTTTTATCTTGTAATAGACAGACAATGCTATTTCACTAGTCACATCTGAAAATCAAATCAGTAAAGCCCAGTTTAATCAAAAGCATGAGGCATTTGTGAAAGAACTTGGTTGAACTTAGTTAAACAGGCCCATCCTAAACGCCTAAATTATTACATAACAGTCATGTCTCTATAAAATTCAGGTCTTGTTTTACACATGCTTTTTGAAATTAAAATGCCACACCAAACCAGGAGGCAGCGATGTAGTCTTCATAGTTGGGCATAGTTGGTTCATCTTTAAACAAGGGTTCCTATTTACCGGCTTCTTAATCGAATATTCCATTCCACTTTAAATGCTACAGCTTGTACAGCCTGAATGTAACAGAGGAGCCATTTAAGGTAAAACAGAAATTCACAAACAAGCAGGTGAATAAGAGGCCAACTTCAGCTCCCACATTTTTAATGAGATCCTGGGCGACCTTAATTCTAAAAATTATTCAGAGTTGTTCATTTGCTCTACACATTTAACTTTAGACAGGTTCTTACACCTTGGACAATATCAAGCAGCTTCACTCAGTTTGACACTGAAGAGATTGAATAGAGGATCAGTTCCACCTTTATTAGAATCACAACTGTGGGACTAATAAAGGATTATCTTATCTTACAACTCCTACAGCAGCCTGTATTTAGCAGCTGTGTTGTGTGATTTTATACACACTACATGGTTTGCTGGCTGAAGCACATCATCTTAAACTGCAAATTTAACAACTTTACCTTATGTTAATGTCAAGATTGAGAACAAGAAGCTAGTATAGGTAAAATTAGCTAATAGCATCCTCAGTAACTAGCGCATCTATCTAAATGGTATTAAGACTGAGCTTTTTTACAAAGAGGTTCATTTTATTTTCCTGTCTGAAAACACCGTCAGCAAACCATCACAGATGATTAAAGATGACATCAATGGTGCACCTGAATTTATTTCTACTGTTTCTTCAAAAACTGTTTTAGGACCAGGCCTTCATGTATCTGCTCTAATAAGAAGAAAAAAAAGCAAGATACAATGTTAATTCCTACCGGGTCGGATTTTAGTCAGTTCAGTCTCTAAAATGTGTATTCTGACTTTGAACCAATTTGGTAGAATGGTTCATATAGGTCACCAGATTTGCCACCTCTGGCACAATTAAAACCCTGACTGATTCTACAGGTTACACACAACAACGGGAATAGTCACCTGAGGTAACAGCAACATGGCTACTTTAGCTACCAAACTGTTTCACTCCTTCTTTGTAACATACACTTACATTCTCTTACAGCTTCTGCTATATTGCAGGGATCATTGTGATTCAAATAACGTAGCACCAAAAAGTTCTTGTCAAGGAATTTCTCAAGGATATCACGCAAACTTTCAGACAGCACGGCAATCTTGTCCCACACATTTTCTCTGGAATCTAAACAGCTTTACGGAATCCTGTGTCAGCTGGAAAAATTTTGTATTAATTGGGACGCAGAGGCACACCTTGCCTTAATACGCAGACCTGGATAGAGGAGGAAGAAAAAAAGCCATTTTGACTGAGAAAGAAACAGATTAATAAAGCTGGCAGTAGAAAGCAATTCTCCAACATTTGATCTTGTTATCTGTTTTACATTATTTCCCCTGGGTGTGCTGCACCTCGCTGATACACAGCTCTGCACAAATAATCAATTAAGCCTGCAGATTCTCCAGCGTTCTGCACTCGCTTTGTGTCACAGCTTCAGCCACTTAAATAGGTTTTTCTTTGCAACAAAAGGGCTGAAAAATGGGAAAAAATACTACAGGCTATGACAGATAAGCGAGTTGCAGCTCACAGAAGAAGGGGAATTGGCTTCCGTTCTGCTTAACAAAATGAAATTTGTTAATTAAAAATAATGTTAATAAATTCGTTGGATTTTGTGTTCATACCTGCCTCACAGACAGAGAACTCTGGACTGTCTGGCAGGCTGCAGAGAGGAAGTCAAAGTGCTGTTTTGTAATTCCTGTTCATTGTGGGAGCAACTAAAGGGCTGTAATTTGTGATTAATGTAATAGAGCGTGCTCATATAAAGGCTCTGATTGATCATTTGCAATTGCCTGAGGTAGTCACTAACAATACCATTAATTATTAATGGTGTAAAATGGTCAAATGGAACAGCAATTAAAAGAAGTAATTGTGCTTCTCTGTGTCCTTCTGTTAACCCTTTAACATCATCTGTCTGCTGCATGTATGTCTCTACTAAAGGCGTGCACTTCACTAGTCTTGGTTGCAGTAAAAATGCACCATTTATTTATTAAGCAGGTGCCGGGGCTGTACAGTATACAGTCTGTTCATCGTTACTGCAATACTGATATCTCAGAAACCTGCTATATAAAGCCCTGTAACTTTTTAAACACTGCACATTTTATTACAACCTAATGTGTAACAGTAATTACACAAAGAACAATGCCCAGTGATTGAGTTATTCTTAGGTTACAGCCAGTCAGAACAGAAATCATTTGCATAATCCTTTGCAAAAGTAAGCAAACTTTTTGGAACTACCTGGAATTTCTGCCTTAATAACTAATACAGTGTGATGTGATCATTATCTAAGTTACAATTATAGACAGATACAATCTTCCAATTACCGAGATGAGATTGGAAATGTGGGTTTCACAGGCGCTTTGCCCATTAAAGAAAGGCAGCACACAAAGCCTGGTTACTGACAAACCTGTTCTTCTCTAGGAAGATTAGTGTGAACCATTGTGAGACTTGATGCAAACAACTTTCAAAATACATATTATAGAAATGTGAAGCTGGAAAAGGTGTATCAAACCATTTCATAGGAAAATGTAAGGGCAGGAATCCATGACTTCAAACAATACTGGTAAAACAGTGAACCAAAGCACCCAAGTAAATCAACTAAAGACCAGAACATTTGTGAAAAGATTTGTGTTTTGGAAAGGGCGAGTCAGTGTCCTGACTTTGTCGAGATGTTGTGGTATGACCTGAGGAGGATACTGATGGATACTGATGTTTGGTGGAGGTAATGCTGTCTGTTAACCAGTCTGTTAAATTCTAGAGAGGAATAGATATAGAGGATATAGATACAGAGAGTGTCACATCCCTCTCTGTCTGTCTGTCTGTCTGGTCATGTCCATATGTCACACAATATGCCCATATGCCCAATATGCCCATATGCCCCCTCTGGTTACTTCATGTCATTGCACAGCTCTTCCTGCTCCACCCTGGCTCCACCCTCTCCCACACCTGATGCTAATCTGGACTCATTTGGACATCCATTAAGACCCCTTTGTTTGCCCTGCTCGTTTGTGACATCTCTGTTTCCCCTTGTGAGTTCTAAGCTGTGTTTCCCTTCTGGTTTTGTTTCCTGTGTTTTGTAGTGTTTGTGTTCGTCTTGAGTTTTTGCCCTTGTTTTGTTCCTGGCTGTCGTCTCTTCCTTTATGGACATGTCGTTGTTGATACCCACCTGTGTTTTGACCCGTTTCCCGGACAAACTTAAAAATGCCACTATGCGTTTGCAACCTGCCTCAGCCACCAGGTTACAGAGAGGTTGGAAAATGGTTACGTATTAATAAATTGTGACAGCTTTTGTTATGTAAAACCTCAGAAAGGTTATAAATGGAATTTAGGGGAAACAGATAAAATATATGAAACATTACCCTTTATATTCAAAAGAACAAAACACTCTACATCAAGCATTAATTAAAATGATCATTTACAGAATTATACTAAATGACATGCATCATGATTCAGAAAATGCCCAGTTCAGTTAATATTTGTTAAATATAATTCAGCAAATGTGTTTCCTTCTTAATGCACCCTCAAGCCAAATATGACTGATTTTATTCAGTATTTACTGTTTGGGGGCATTTTTATTCAATATTTATAAAAATATTTAGATGGCAATCGGGCTTGTGCATACCCCCATCACTGTGTGACTGCCATTCATGTCTGCTTGTGTTTGTTCAGAGGTGCTGAAACAGCATCTCCTGACAAGGGCTTATGGGCTTTACTCATTGTCATATTCTCAGACACAGGAACGCTCTCCAGAGCCTCTGGAGAGACACACAGCTCAAGCGCGGTGCCTCCACTCAAACATGTGTAAATGCTGTCGACATCTACTGCTGACGCTGTCATGCACACATACACATTCGCACACAAGCATATTCCCTGTCTAATCTAGACAATGGAATCAAACCCCAGGCACGATTCAAGCCTACAGCACTTGGACACAGTAATACCTGTCTGGCTAGACAAGCGGGGCTGGTGTAGCATAAAGTTTGCATGCCTTCTGTAGCGGTTCATTACCTATATGTCACAGCACAGGTTCACCAAACAGACATGGTGATATGGTGCATAGAGGAAGCCCAAAGGTAACTCTCTGATAAAGAGCTACATGACATCTTCATAGACTGTATATGTGATCTGATCAGCAGATGCAGGCTTTTACGAATGCTTGTTTCGGGGTTCTTAAAACATTACTAAGACATTTTCAGTGCCACATGTACGTCCATATGTCAGCAGCACAAGCGGGATCAACAGACCTTACTCAAACACTATTACTCTCACTGTGGAGAAATTTTGGCTTAGAGGAAGAGGAGCAAACCAATGGATTACAAATAAAGGGGGGATTTAAAAATGCTTCTGTAAAATATCTGTTATAAAGATGGTTGTTATTCACCAATTACTAGGTATTACATCTGGGTTCTATCTGAAGAAACTACAGTGTGATACCACTTCTTATCATAGTAATACTAAAACAAATTTCAAAAATATCAAAATGTATTTTTTTTTTGTGGAGTCTTAGAAGGCTCAGATTTAGGCCCTTCTCTTTGTACAACAGAAAACATGATATCATGATGTTCACAGCTATCCTGTTGAAATGCAACCACACGTTTTCATTCTGTCTGATAATGTCACGCTTTCCCTGCCGCCTCCGATCTCCCAAACTCCATCTCCCAGAGTTCACGTCGCAACCACATGCCCAGAACCCACCAATTGTATCTTATTCTCCTGTTCCTCCTCTCCAATACTGATCACACACACCTGTTCACAGTTCCCTCTGTTTATATACCCTGTTGATTACTTTGTTCAGTGGGACGTATTGCCAAACCCTGTTTGTGTACTGAGGGTTTCTCTCTTGCTGTTTTTTTCTATGTCTGTTTTTTGACTCTTCTTAGTAATTTTGGTTAACTCTCTCAGAATCTTCCTCTGAAATATTCTGAAATACTGATTGTTGGTGCTAAAATTCAGAGAAAGCTGCTTTATGAGAAGATCTGCACTTCTGCTTCAAATGTCAAGGCTGAAATCAATCAATGTATATATGAAACGTGGGTGTAATCTTCAGACTCTGAACTCTTTTTTATCTTGCATGTAAACACAGTTACTAAAGGAGCTTTTTATCATTTAAGTAAATATGGGCCATGTCAGAGCGATGCAGAGAAACATGTTCATGCATTTGCTACAAATAGAATTGAATACTATTGTAAGAGTAGAACTTGTAGAAGTGTAGGAAGCGTAGAAAGTGCTCCTACATGGCAGATGAATCTGAGTGTACAAGCTAGGTGTACCAAACTAAGTAACCACTGACGGTACATATTTGAGTTTGTGTTTTTTTACTGCTAGATTAAATCTGAGCTGTTGCTGCTAGTTGATGTTTTAGCTTTATTGATGCTAGCTTCTGTTTGAGACGTGCTGCTACATCTACTACTTCTTGTCTCTATTTAGCTCATCGTATTTGGCTCTTCCTTCCTATACTCTCTTTAGTTAACCACCCTGGTGTGGACAGGCAAGCACAGGAGCCAATACACTACATGGTGTTGATTTACATACTTTGCTTTGATACCATCCACAGTCTACCCAGCACAGTTGAGTGGTTTAAAGCACATTTGAAATCTTTCATCATTGTTACCCTTGGTGATCATTGCTACATCTGAAATGAGCATTTCTGTTGTCTGGTTTCTTCACTCTCCACAAAGACACACTCCATGTTACACCCCTTTGTACCCTAGATGCCGGCTTACTAGGGGCATGTAACAATGAGTATGAGTGAGCTGTGAGCTAAGATTTACCTTTACACAAATTAGTCTGCCTGTTGCTTGGAAGTGACTGTGTACTGTTACTGAACTTGTGTGGTGAACAAACTGCATATTGTAAATATTTTCAGTAATATTTAATTATTTCTTGATTTATTTTAGTATTTTTTTCATTGTTTATGAAAGCAATAAACCAAGCTTTACATTAAATGATTTTATGTGATTCTGTGCTGTGTTTTATTGTGCCAGCCTGTTTATATCCCTGTAACTCATGGCCTGTTGTGGCTTCAATAGACTCTTATACATGTCTTATGAACAGCCACGACCAGCTATGAAAAGCCATTCAAGTGCAGTTGTGCCTTGCAGAGAGTCCCAGTGCGAGTGTTCATTTCATCACGTGTTTCGATCTCTGCCTATTTTCAGCTCCAGACCTGAAAGGGCCCTGAGAAGAAGTCCACCTGATGTTGCTGGGTTTTGATGTACGAGCAGCTCCTGCCTGCTGTCAGAGATGTGGGCGCTGTCCAGCCTGCAGCAGGCAGCAGCTGCGCAGGTGGCTGAGCATCAGGTGGAGGCTGCCGCTGTGAAGCACTGCCTTGATGCTGGCTACAAAGCGAGCTTGAAGATGCTCTACAAATGCCTTTTTTTAACACAGCAAGAAAGCAGCTGCGAGTGGCCAAATGGGCTTCGACTGAAGGGAGCTACTGACCAGCAGCATCCAGAAAGCTTAAAAGCGTTGTAAGAGCATATTTGTGAAGGGAATTCTATATATTTCTCCTCAAACTTTCTCAAAGAGTTCTGTTATTCTAATTCTGCTATATCATACTAACAAAAGGCTACTCGAAAAACAAAAATTTTAGTCTACCGTAGTAAACACTGATAAAAGAAGAGCTGCCACAGTTTTAGACAAAAATCAGAAAGTCAGAAAGCTTTTAAGCAAAAGGGAGGCATTTTCTAAATAGTGGCTTCTAACTCCTCTTATTCACACATTAATGCTCCATTGGCAACATATGCTGAAATCTCGCACTGCCAGCATTAACGAAAGTTATTAGCATAGCACAATAAAGCCCACTACTGCTTTTTAAAATGGCATGGTCTCCTCAAAACACTCTTTAGCAGCAGGCATAGTATTGATCTTCCAAAGCTGCCGTGCTGAGGGGCTCTTTGTCACTCCTGTGTGGTCGAGAGCTGTGGCTCTACCTTTAAGGGCAAGCGGGAGACATGAAAGGCTTTGAAATTCATTTAAAAGCGTAATGAGGATGAGAGGCGCAAGGTTCATGTGCAAGCGAGCCTCTCGCAGGCCCATCGCACTGGTTAGAACTTTGACCCAGATTACAGCACAGGCCCCGCCTCTCCAGGGAGGTTTGGAGTCACACAACCCCTTCCATCTTGCAGTAAAACATTTAGATTCCGTATTTTACCGGACGGGTTGCAACCCTACATTTAATTTACTATCCCAAATCACCAGTGAACTTGCACTGGTCTACTGCGGTTGTATAGGAAAATGCTGGTAAAGACAGATGTAATTCTCAAAACAGATAGTTGTAAACCTGTACCATGTGCCTCTCTGGCATGAATGGGTTTTAATAAAACATCATAACATCTCAACGCTATTGTAACATGGGTGCACCAATACCACCTTTTCTGTTCTAGTACGAATACCCAATCGATAAATGTAGGCCAAAACAGAGCACCAAGACCAACACTAACTCTACCTAACTAAAACATTTTGATCAAATCTAGTTTCTTCACAAAAACATTCAGCTTAAGTGAGTGGCACTTACTCATTGCTTATCACTTACTTACTTATTACATACATTAGATGCTTAATAACCTACTTTTATTGATCTACTATATATCTTTATATGTCTTAAAAATCTCAAACTTATATCTCACAAAATATCGTTATTAAATAGTTAAAAAAAGAACAGAACAATATATTGACAAACCTGTAGTGTGATAAAGTGCCATTACAGATTTTGCTATGAGCAATTTTACTGCTACTGTCATCCCAATGTGTCCACTAGTGTGCATTGCAATTTAATGCAATATGTAACAATATTATTACAATATGAGTATTTTATCTATATTGTCATCTGATCATAACCATGCCCGAGGCCTGCTTGTTCTTGTGTTTTCTGTTTCCTTCATTCTTGCTGTCATATTCTTCTCTTTGGCTGATGCATAAATTCATGTATGGCCAGTTGAGTCATTTTCCTGCTAGTGCATGGGTGTGAACTTAAAAGCTTTTCTACATACATGAGAAATACATTGTGTGTGTTTGTGTGCCTTTGTTCACAGCACACATACTGTAATATCACACCACCTATCCTTCAACAGGCTGCTGATAACATCATTCAATATTAACAGCAGCACATTCGCATGTGTTTCCCTGATGCTTTCTTGTTTCTCTCTCTCTGTCCTTAACCAGACAGCACACACACACATACACAGACACAGACACACACACACGTCCTTCTATGTTGGACTTGCAATGGGTGCCATTCACTACCAAGACAAAGCACTAGAATGTAACTATATGTGTAATATATGAATACATGTATATTGTATATTGTATATAATGTATGATATCAAATTATTTTATGTTAAATAAAGGTTATGAATGAGTAAATTTTTCATCAACAAGAGCCAGTCAGCATGTTGCTTACATGTAAACATATTCTGGTGATTAGCAAAAACAGGCCGTAGCTAGCTAACAGTTATGAATAGTTCTCGTAAGGTTGATTTAAGGATTTAATTTAAGGACAGACAATGAATGAGAAGAAAACATAACAATGGTTAAAGTTCTTAGCAAGTGAGCATTATAACCACTGCCTGCTCCTGACAAGAATCCACGTTCAGCAGCAAACAAAAGAAGTGACATAAATATAAACAAACCATTGGCACTGCTTTCTACTGCAGCAGATGCTCTTGGTGAGTAAAGGGTGTACATTTTCTAAAACAGGGATGGACACCACAACTGTCTGGTGATATGCTGCCCCCCTACTGTTTGGAGTATAAATCTGACAGGTTGTGTCATCTTACACATCCTTTGTTCACAAATTGTATTGCTAAGGGTTTGCGCTGTTAGCAGAACGGGCTGTTGGGTTGTCTCTGCATTACCTCACAGTGGCTAAAAATGGGAGCTTTGTCATCATTACTATTCAGTGATCCATTTATTTCTCCCTTGCTTCAACCTGCAACTGTGATGCAAAGGTTCCAGTGCGTTCATTTAGAAAATCAACTCGGTGTGACATAAAGACATTAAACATGAAGACAACCCTAATCTATTTCAACACTGCACATTAATTCGTGCCATGCGCTCACTGCCATGTGTGTACATGTAGTAAAATCATGATAAACTGTGCTTCAGTTTCATGCTGAGTGATTATACTGTTCAAATCAGAAGGTTGTCCTTTGTGGCACTAAGATTGGTTCTTCTATGGGATTCCTCCATTAAAAGCCTTTCAGGCAAATTTACTTCTAAGAATGTAGCAAGTATTTCACATACAGACTGAGAAGTGCATATTTATGGTGGGACAGTGACCATATATAAGTGACTGAAAATGTTTTATTATTTAAAGATTTTACCAGAACTGGGGGTTATATCTTAAAATTCATCATCACATCACTGTAGCAAGCTAGCAAGCTAAATACATACACCGTTTAGCCATACCATTAAAACCACCTCCCTGTTTATACACGTATTCTCCATATAGATGCACTTTGTTGTCCCTACAATTACAGACTGTAGTCCATCAGTTTCTCTGCATACTTTCTGCTCCGCTTTAAACCTGTTCCTCAATGGTCAGGACCAGCAGAGAGCAGGCGTTATATGGGTGATGGATCATTCTCAGCACTGCAGTGACACTGATGCACTGGTGGTGTGTTAATGTGTGTTGCGCCACTATGACTGAAACAGACACAACAGGGCTGCTGGAGTTTATAAACACCTCAGTGTCACTGCAGGACTGAGAATCGTCCAACAACCGAAACTACCCAGCCAACAGCATCCTATGATAAAGGACTAGAGGGCAACAGAAAACAATCTGTGGAGCAGCAGATGAGATACCGTCTCCGACTTCACATTTACAAGATGGACCAACAAGGCTGGTTATATGGTAAATGGAGCTGATAGATGGATAATGAGTGTAGAAACATGGAGGTAGTTTTATTGTTATGGCTGATCAGTAAAGCTTCCACTTGATCCAGGCTTTCTCACTTGCACTCATATACTGAACTGGCAATCTCCAACATATCCACCTCCTTCAACCAAACCCCACACTTCCTGGTTAAATCCATTCGACTCTGTACGTCAGTTTCTAAAGTAAAGGTGAGGGCATATGCCATTCCCCTAAAAGCTCTGGGAAAAAGCAGGCAAGGTGACTGGAGGGTCGCACGTTCCGAAATGAGAAAATGGCTGCAGGGCGAGCGTCCGGTGGCAGATAACATGAGAAAGCACTATCTCCCCTCAACACATTTAGTGTGAAGAGTCCAGTACTGCAGTAGCAGTCTCAACAGAGCATCCCTTTTTTCTCTCCCTGAAATGAAGACTTACGGACAGCTTCTATTTTCCCTCGTCCATAATAGACATGCACACAGAAAATGGAAGAATTGAAGTTTCTACAGGGACACCAGGACAATGCAATCGGGCTCACAAGTTCTGGACTTCAGCTTTTCTGTCATTAGTGTGTAAAAGAATGTAACAAACTAACAACCATAAACTATTTAAGTAAGGTAATCTATCTAAAACATAACATTAAAGGCAAAAAACATGAAGACATTTTCATGAGACATCATATCCTGTATGATGATATTAGTTATTTTGAGGTGAATGAATATACTTTTGTGTCACATGTAAAAAAAAGCATGTTAATCTGCTAGCCCTGGCCTGTCCCTGGCATCCTGTGATACCTCAAGAGGCAGCAGTGAGTCACTGTAGCATCATTTCTACCATTAAAAAGTGGACTGCCTCGATTGCACCCTAACCTTGAATCAATCATGTTGAGGGTTCTGCTGCTGATTGGATGATTTACAGACCGGTAACCGAAGAAAGGAAGTATTAGCTAAGCGACCTCTGATGCCCACTCATAGCAAGAACACACTTTAAACAGCAAACAAAAAAAGTGATATAAACAAAACCACAACAAGCATTAACACTGACTTGCTTTCCACTGTTGGGATGAAGTTTGTTGCTGAGGTCTAGACTTGTAAGGAAACAGCCATTTCGAAGGAGGGGCTGTGTGTTTCTTATGATGGGGTAAACACCACAGTTTTCTGATACGCTGCCCTCTATTGTTTATAGTATGAATTTGATAGATTGGGTCAGGTCACAAAGAAAGAAACCTATTACACATTCGGTAAAATTAAGTTAGTAAAATAAGATAGTAGTTTAATAGGCTAACATCCAATCAGCACATGCCACTATTAATAGTATGCAGATACAGTGCAAAAAATATTTATATAACATAATATCATTTTGGTGAGTAAAATGATAAATCCTGAAAATATATCTAATGTGTCATCATAAGATTATTGTAAAAATATAGGATTACACTAAAAGTTAATTTAATAGGTTCATTTCATTATTTAAAGTAATCTACTGACACCCCCAGACAAATCACATGTCTGTCATCCTCAAAAAACACACTGACATGTCTCTGCCATATTTCTATGTGAGTTTAATAAACACAATAGTTCCAAATATGTATTCCACAGGCAGGATGTGTACATACTTTCACTGGCCAATATGGAATTTTTGCAGTGGTTGTTTAAATAGTCAGCATACTGAGAAAGGTGTCTATACATTTTAGCATCAGATCTATTTTAGGACAACTGTTGATCCATGTGCAGAAGAAGTTATGTGATCTGTGGTATACGCAGAGGAGCATACTGTGCAATCTTTCTCCGTAGCAATAAGAGCCCATTGTCCACTCCAACAGCTCACAGAAATCGGAGGGAACAATTTGTACTTGGGAGGTTCACAACAGCAGCTTACAAGATCACACTGATCCAAACACATGCCTAATTACCCGAAAGCTATGCTTTCAGAAATGCAGCACATTGCAGCCACAACAATAACCTCCCAGAAACAGAAATGCACAATACACATCTCTCAGCAAGCTTTAGATCAGAACAGAGCAAATAATTAGGCATGAGAGCGAATAAGAGCGAATAAGACGCACTCACACAACCTTATTAGCCGCAGAGCAAGCTCCATGTCTGTGTGTGTTCTGGGCAAACACTGGGCTAGCACATGGTGATCCAGGTAATCCTGGGGAAAAGCCTCACATCGGCTCCTCTCGGTCCAGAATCACAGCAGCCAGCTTTCAAATCCCAAGAGCATTCCTGATGAATATTTAATGAGGGTTAGCATATGGCTTGAGTAATCTATTTTTCCTTTATTACATATACAATATCTTCCACGCCCGCTGCATTAATCACCCTGAGTGTGTAACTGACTAACTTACTCTACCTGTACTACTCTACTATACTACTCACCAACACTAAACTACTGTTACTTACTATTACTACTCGAAAACAAGACTATTCTGGAGGATCATTTCCACATGTCGCTTACTTTTGTGAGTCATTAGCATCTGATGAATTGAATCTCAGTGTTGCCAGAGGGTAAGACTAGATGTTGGTCCAGATTTATCACATTATTTAATTATGAACTGCTCTGAGATTGCCACCACCTCCACCCCTCCACCTCAAACCCCCCTCCCCACGTCCCTATTAAGTTAATGGCGCTTAATCGCAAGCAAGGTTCGCCCTGCACTTCACATTAGCGTTAACCACTTGTACATGGTTTCATTAATAGCATCTTTTACATTCAAAACTGCACAAAGGATGCTCTACAGCATGTGGAAATTGGAAATTGTGAAGCCGACACGACTCATCCTAGAGCTGATCAGTGCCATTTAGAATAGTTAATGAGAAAATGTTTGAGAACAAAATTATCAGATCTTTAGCAATATTATTTTCCCCAGTCCTGGAGAGAAATGGGGTATTTTCTCCTTTAGTGAAGCCCGCTTGGAGTGATACTCTGACGGAATTAAATGAGGCTGCAGCCCATTTGTAAAGCAATCAGTCCTTAATTAATGAGTGCTATTCTGTTCACTGACATTTATGCTTGTAGCTATGTGGAATAACTTTCTGCCTTCTACGCAATCATTCTTCCGGCTTCCAATTCCCGTAACGCGCTTTGAAAATGAATAGCAGCGTATCGTAAAATTCCATCAACAGTCATTACTCCAGCATACACAAATAATTATCAGGGCGCATGGAAGAGGAGAACACGATGTCAGCGTCTCCCGGCTGAGTTCTCGCATGTCGAGCGGTTCACATCCAAAAAAGCATTTAGGAGCAGATCTGCTGCTGCTTATTCCTCGGGCTGCCATTCTATCCGTTTGCCTTTGAAATGCCTCAGCAAGCCTCAGGTAAAACAAAACATCAAAACTTTTTTTGTGTTCTTGTTGTTCGCAACAAAGGGAAAACTTTGCGTGAAGTTTTCGACTACAGGAAACCTTAAAATTGACGTCCTTCAGATGTGCTTTCAGCATGCTCCCCAGTTATTCCAAAGGATTCCTTTGGTCCACGGTTTCTGACGTCTCCCTAGCTGTAACAGGAAAACAGCACAACAACAGTCTATGTGCCTGCAACAATGTAAAAGAATAGCAAATCAAGGATCAGCACCATCTCCAGCCTCTTCATTATTGATGACTGCAGAGAGGACTTGGAAGCTGGACTTAAAATCTTTTTGTGCTGTGTTGATTCGTAGTTAGAACCACGGACACAGCTGAACCAACATCCCCTCTAAACATCTAATGATGTTCCCTCTGTTTTCTAGATAAAAAAAAATCATAATTCAGGTCAGTTGAATATTGTGTTGTCTTGATTCAATACATTTATCATTACAGAGAAACACAGAATGAATGAAAATGTGAGCTATGTTAATATTTTTTGTTTTCAGTCTATTGGAGCATTCAACATTATAAAAGTATGATATCGTCGCTGTCCAAAGAAAAACCAGTATCGCCAAAATGGCAACTTTACAGGAGAACCCAAAAAATGTAATTGCAATGTAATTCAATGGAACCAGTCTTTATCCAAGCAGTTTTGATCATTTTTCTGTTGGTCCGCTCATCATGACATTTTCACACAACATAAACGGCAGCTTCTGTGTTCAAACAATACATAAAGGTGAAAATCAACAAATATGGAGGTACATGTTTTTCTTTGGACTGCGACGGTGTTCAAGTCTTTAGAATGACTCAGTGGAGTTATATTTCTAGATGCAGTTTTTTTAAGAGCAGTGTATCTTGGTTGAGCAGTTTGTATCTTTGGTTGCACAGACCACCCCTCTAAAAATAAGATACATCAACAGCAAGCCTCCACAAAATTAAAAAAGTGCAATACAACATTAACATGTAGGGCAATAAATAGACAATTTACAGTGTAAATCAATGTAAAAAGTGTAAAAAGCCCAACACAAAGTCTGTACAATAGATACATAAAGAAAATACAGTATACAAGATACTACAATGTATAATATGTAAAAGAGTGCAGCTCTGAGTCTGTAGGAGAAAATAAAATCAGTCTAGAGATAAAGTTTCTGTTTCAATCTTCTTCTTCAACACATTCAATAATGCTGAGGTCTAAAATCCATTGTTTATGCAAGACATAATATTTATTGTTAGAAGTTGTCTAAATATCAGCAGACTGTAATATACTTTTAATATTTTAAAATATAGATTTTTGTATGGGTCACTAATAAGGTGAATATAAAGCCTTATATTGTTACCGGCTCAGCATATTCTGAATCATTCAGAAAGGCTCAGGGAGCAGAGGAAGGTTCATATGCTCAGGATTCTGCAGCCTGGATTCACCTTTGGCTAATTTCCCAACTATTTCCCAGCTTCTGGAAAATGAATATGCATCACTGCTGCAGTGAATCCATTTGCAAGACAGAATGATAATGAAGAGAAAGCGCTCTTAAAAAACGCAATTAATCTTATGTAAAATGCCTGCTCAATGCCACTAATTAGATGCCATTTTAATAACTGGGTATGTTGTACAACAAAGCTGTTTGGTAAACACCATTGTTCATTTGTTTGATGACATGCAAGTAAGAATGAACAGACTTGTTTACTGGAATATAACCTGTCTGCATTCTAACTGTATAAAAACAGCCTTTTGAATTACCTATCTGGTCATTACTTCATTATCCTCACAGATAATGCCTCAAATTTACATTTAAACAGAAAAAACTGACTATAATTATATGCTGTGGTTAAGGTAGAGCTGTGGAACCAAAATTCTCTTGTTAAACACATCAGTGGATTATATAATCATGAATCAGTAGGAGAGAAGCTCTCAAAGTCTCAGTGGAGTTGCTACATCGATATTATAGAACCGGTCTCATATATACATGTATAAAAGTTTGCATTTTATGTTTAGAAACACTGATAGGCAATGTACGACAATGCAAAGCTCTTTTACTTTGAGTCATAAAATTTGTATTTTGGCAGAAAAATGTCTCTCTTCTGTCATAATTACTATGCATGCACTTGGCAGCTCTCCTTGAGGAACTGGTAGAAAATCTCATTAAAATGGGTAAGATAGACCCTAGTTTTTAGGACAGGCCAGTCGGGATTTCTCCTTTACACTGGGGTGCATCTGCAGCTATAATCACCAAAAACTTTGGCATTATTGGCAGGCCGATTCAAAACTCACTGACTACAACACTTTCACTAATTTAATCAGAAGTGATCTGAATAATTCTCCTTTAGAGGAATGGCAAACTGAAGATCTGCTCTATACAGTTTTCACTTCCTCTTCAACCATATTCAATACATGTTTTGGAGCTACAGGGCTAATGTAACTGATGTCTATGTGTCTATTCACAGACTGTCATCCCTTATTAACTATGGAACATGACCTTTCTGTGTTCTTGTAATGTCCCACCATACGGCTGGCACACTGTGTAAGCATTGCAATCTTTAAAACAGGATCCCTTGCAGACATTCATGGGTAATGACACCTGCCAATGTCATTATTAACCTGTAGGCTATGGGCCAACGACTAGGCCATTGAACGAAGGACATTT
The DNA here is from genome assembly GCA_024036415.1 of Prochilodus magdalenae. NCBI lineage: Eukaryota > Metazoa > Chordata > Actinopteri > Characiformes > Prochilodontidae > Prochilodus > Prochilodus magdalenae. The sequence goes on from JAMWET010000950.1 coordinate 746,202, forward strand.
GACAGCACACTGGCTATAATACATATATATTGTATATTTTTACATTTATATATGAGTCAAATGTTCAAAATACTGGACCCAAACTCAGAAAAAAATAAATCTGATGTTAGGGCAAACACAATAAATACTGCACTGTAAATACAAAATGAATAAATAAAGAATCTTTAATAGTAAAGGTCTTTTGTACAGTGCTGTACATAATAAGCATGATTTCTTGGTGTGTTTGACAAAAAGTGATTTAAACAATTAATAGATTTTAGTGCTAATAGTGCTGACATCTCAACAAGGGAATCAAATCTGGTCATTGTTCACGGTAGTACTTTTCAGTAGTTCAATCTAGTTTGCGAAAAAAGAACTGCAGTTAACCTGTTGCAGACTGATAAAGTAAACAGACTTAAGCACAATTTGAACAGCTAGGCGTCCCCAAGTTCTGTATCCCTACATATATACTGTATAAACACTCAATATGCAAACTTCCTCTGAGGCGTTTCAGAAAGGGCATAACACCTTTGCAAGAGAATGTCACGCGCCGACGCCGAGCAGGAGCTCTTATGAGACAGCTAAAATATTTGAGCATCTGGAGCATGTAAACAAACCTGCAATTGCAGGCGAAAACAAATCTGCTTGTAGTGGAATGGCGTGCTGCTTTCCTGCGCTCGTGGCGTTGATTTATTTATGGGGTGAGAAAGAGAGGGCCCCAGCAGAGGCTGGACACCGGACCGCAGTGCTTATCCTCTTCCCCCGCTGCTGGACAAGAAAGAGGGGAGGAGACGCTTACATTAAAGATGCATGGGGAACAGTGCGTGGAGTTTAAGGTTCTCCATGCTCTATGCAGGCCTGCTAAAATATTCATGACCTACACTGCGTGCGCACGCTGCAGCACATCGAGTTAATCTCGTTCCACAGAGACAGAGGGTGCAGAGCTCACGGCAAAGCAAGCACAGCCTCTTCTGATAAAGGATGCTCGAGTCGTAAGTTTTTGTTATAATACTTGGAAATCCACTTTTTCTCATGTAGCAAACTTGCACCTTTTTTCATAGACCATTTCCATGCAGATTTTACAATGCATTACACGCTACATAAATCCTAGCACACGTTTCACTTATGATTAAGTTTAACTTAAGTTTGATGCTTTATTGGAAATCCACCTTTAAGTTCACTTTCACTTTAATTTTGAGCCAAACACGTTTGAATGGTTTGAATAACCATGTTTGTACAGTTGTGTCAAAGTGAATTAACCAGATGTTGTATGAGGATGATTTAGTAGGTCTCCTGTTCCCTAAATAATCTGTCAGTGTAGAAACAATTTATGAAAAGGAAATGTGCTTTCTGAATTTTAAAGAACTGAGGGGTTTACACTAATTAAAGATGCTTCACAGAGTCATGTATCCAGGCCAGGAGTAGTTTAAAAGCTTTATTGGTCTCAGCTCATTTGGAGCCGCACACTTTTGAATAGAATTTTGTAGAACAACCATATTTGTACAGTTGGCATAAAGTGAATTTAACCAGATGAGTTCGCCCTCTGGTTTCTTAATGAACCTTTCAGTAGATGGTTCTTTAAATAAACAGTCTTTGGTTAATCAGAAGTTGTAAAGTTTAAGAACTAAAGTTTCTATATCTATTCTCCCTGGGACTGTAAAAAAATGAAGGTATGCACACACACACACACACACACACACACACACACACACACACACACACACACACACACACACACACACACACACACCTTGAAATCTTTTATTTATTTTTATTATATATGTTTTATCATATGTCAGTGATTTTAACCAGATGTTGTAGTATATAGGGTTTCTTGAATTAACCTTTAATTTACTCTTTGGTCAGTTATGCTGCATTCAAGTCATGTTTGGGAACTACCACTTCTCCCCTTCGAATGGCATCTTTTAAAAGTAATGGCAGTTATAAAAGTAGATGAGAAAAACTAGATGATACATGAGTTTTTATGAGATGTGACATATAACGTGACCCTTAACACTGAATTTGCAGTCAATGAGAAAAAATGTGCTTTTAACACAGCAAAAAAAGGATCTCTGTGATTTATTTTTCTGTGTGGTGGGCATGTCTATGAACAAGCACCTGAATAGATTGAAGTCACATTTATTCCTTTACCTTCTATTATATGCCACTTTCTGACGAGTGCCAGCGTTACATGTGCCTTTTTAATTTGAAAGAACTGAAGACTTTAAACCAATTACAAATGTCTCCAAGAACCCTAAATCAAAAGCCACCAACAAACCTTTATTGTACAGGCTGCATATCTCAAATCTGCTGCAGTTTCCACTATAAGGGATAGAAAGTCATGTAAAGAAAGTTAGTCCCAGTTAATTCTGTACCTAACACACAGCATTTGGAACTGTATTGTGTAGAATTATCATATCTGTAGAGTTTTGTCAAGTGAATTTGTTCTGTGTAACCTTAATGAGTTGTTTATCTACGGCTGGCTGCTCGCTTTCTGGGTCGTTTTGTCTGAGACTGACAACACTAAGCACCTGCCCTATTTGGCAACGGAAAACAGACACACACACACACTCATGGACACACACACACACACACACACACACACACACACACACACACCCACACACACACGCATGCACACACAATGATCAGCAGCAGCTGTTTAACCAGAGGGACTTGGTCTGTCATACCTTCGTTTACATTTTGGCATATTTTTAGGCTGTGAAACTCACTGAGCCAGCTACAGCGTACACTGCAGGGCAGATCCACCATGGTGGAAGTATAAAGAGGTGTTCTAACAGCATAACTCTAGGCAACCTTCCCAAAATAATGCAGCGCTTGCTGACTGCGCAGCTGTGGTTAGCTGCTACAGAAGTGATTCAGGCTGTAATCACAGGCACTGCTAAAAGCAAAGCCTTTCCTTATCTGACATTTCTGTTTGAGCATCCTCCAGCACGTCACACTGTTCTCTGTTTTCCCCACTGCGCAGGTCCAACAGCGACACCAAATGTGCCAAGATCCGCTACGACTTTGTGGCCCGAAACGCCAACGAGCTAACAGTCCAGAAGGGTGAGGTGCTGCAGGTACGGCTAAGTGTGCGAGAGGACAAGGGTAGAAGAGCAGCATGTGGGCCAAGCGGCTGCAGGGAAAGAGGAGTAGAGTAACAGGACATCTCAGGTCAATCTGCGGTCAGGGTCTAGAATGTTCTGTGGGTTGATGTACTGATTATAAAGGGGCACAGTACGAAATACTGGCACAGAAAAAAGAAACCTTAATGAATAGAAATGGAACTAAGCCTATACTCCAGTTCTGGTATCAGCCCGACTCCAGCAGAAAGTCCGAGGAAAAACAACAACAATTTTTGAAAGGTGTCTATATAACTGATTCATAACACATTACATGAACACTAAAATGAATAAACATAAATCATATATGTTTACATAATATAAATATGGACTATTATGTCATTTTACTGACATGAACTTTTTCCAAATATTTCATTATTTATTTAAAATTCTTATTTATTTATTTTGACGGCATTATTCTCAGTCATTACATGTTTTGACATTTTGGCACTTTCAGCTTGTAATAATTTGGATTACTTGAATATTTATTGCATGGCATCCCAATTTACTATATGAACAGTAAATTACTCATAGTATGGTGGAGGGTCTCACTGCATAGCCTTGGGAATCGACATAGATTAATTTACATTGCTCTGCACTTTATGGTCTATTAGGTCTTGCACAGTTAAGAGTCCTATTTTCAGTTTTGGAAACTTTTAGTTTTTTCCTTATTTTTTTTTACTGTGCCCTTATGTACATATGTTATGTTCAGACATGCCTCCAGTAAAAAATGAACTTGCTCTTGGTTACTTTAACTAGAAATCGCAGAGAAAAAAATGGAACAACATCTGTGGTTTTGTATGTTGGTTTGTTGAGTGTTTATTAGTGCAAATTAAAAGTGGTATTTTTAGATTATTGTTTGAGCTGAGTTGTTTTGTGGAGTGAGCTGTGCTGTAGGCTGGTAGACCAAGTTGTATTATTGGCTGAGCTGTGCCATGGGCTGAGTTGTATTGTTGGCTGAGCTGTGCTGTGAGCTGAGTTGTATTGTTGGCTGAGCTGTGCTGTGAGCTGAGTTGTAGTGTTGGCTGAGCTGTGCTGTGAGCTGAGTTGTATTGTTGGCTGAGCTGTGCTGTGAGCTGAGTTGTAGTGTTGGCTGAGCTGTGCTGTGAGCTGAGTTGTATTGTTGGCTGAGCTGTGCTGTGAGCTGAGTTGTAGTGTTGGCTGAGCTGTGCTGTGAGCTGAGCTGTATTGTTGGCTGAGCTGTGCTGTGAGCTGAGTTGTAGTGTTGGCTGAGCTGTGCTGTGAGCTGAGTTGTAGTGTTGGCTGAGCTGTGCTCTGAGCTGAGTTGTAGTGTTGGCTGAGCTGTGCTGTGAGCTGAGTTGTATTGTTGGCTGAGCTGTGCTGTGAGCTGAGTTGTATTGTTGGCTGAGCTGTGCTGTGAGCTGAGTTGTAGTGTTGGCTGAGCTGTGCTGTGAGCTGAGTTGTATTGTTGGCTGAGCTGTGCTGTGAGCTGAGTTGTAGTGTTGGCTGAGCTGTGCTGTGAGCTGAGTTGTATTGTTGGCTGAGCTGTGCTGTGAGCTGAGTTGTATTGTTGGCTGAGCTGTGCTGTGAGCTGAGTTGTATTGTTGGCTGAGCTGTGCTGTGAGCTGAGTTGTAGTGTTGGCTGAGCTGTGCTGTGAGCTGAGTTGTAGTGTTGGCTGAGCTGTGCTGAGCTGTGCTGTGAGCTGAGTTGTAGTGTTGGCTGAGCTGTGCTGTGAGCTGAGTTGTAGTGTTGGCTGAGCTGTGCTCTGAGCTGAGTTGTATTGTTGGCTGAGCTGTGCTGTGAGCTGAGTTGTATTGCTGGCTGAGCTGTGCTGTGAGCTGAGTTGTATTGTTGGCTGAGCTGTGCTGTGAGCTGAGTTGTATTGTTGGCTGAGCTGTGCTGTGAGCTGAGTTGTATTGCTGGCTGAGCTGTGCTGTGAGCTGAGTTGTATTGTTGGCTGAGCTGTGCTGTGAGCTGAGTTGTATTGTTGGCTGAGCTGTGCTGTGAGCTGAGCTGTAGTGTTGGCTGAGCTGTGCTGTGAGCTGAGTTGTATTGTTGGCTGAGCTGTGCTCTGAGCTGAGTTGTATTGTTGGCTGAGCTGTGCTGTGAGCTGAGTTGTAGTGTTGGCTGAGCTGTGCTGTGAGCTGAGTTGTAGTGTTGGCTGAGCTGTGCTGTGAGCTGAGTTGTAGTGTTGGCTGAGCTGTGCTGTGAGCTGAGTTGTATTGTTGGCTGAGCTGTGCTGTGAGCTGAGTTGTATTGTTGGCTGAGCTGTGCTGTGAGCTGAGTTGTATTGTTGGCTGAGCTGTGCTGTGAGCTGAGTTGTAGTGTTGGCTGAGCTGTGCTATGAGCTGAGCTGTATTGTTGGCTGAGCTGTGCTGTGAGCTGAGCTGTATTGTTGGCTGAGCTGTGCTGTGAGCTGAGCTGTAGTGTTGGCTGAGCTGTGCTGTGGCCTGAGTTGTATTGCTGGCTGAGCTGTGCTGTGAGCTGAGTTGTAGTGTTGGCTGAGCTGTGCTATGAGCTGAGCTGTATTGTTGGCTGAGCTGTGCTGTGAGCTGAGTTGTATTGTTGGCTGAGCTGTGCTGTGAGCGGAGCTGTAGTGTTGGCTGAGCTGTGCTGTGGCCTGAGTTGTATTGTTGGCTGAGCTGTGCTGTGAGCTGAGCTGTATTGTTGGCTGAGCTGTGCTGTGGCCTGAGTTGTATTGTTGGCTGAGCTGTGCTGTGGGTTGAGCTGTGCAGCAGGCATTCTGGTGTGCCAGTGTGTGTGGCCACATGTGCGTGAACTGTGTGTGTGAGTAAGTGGGTGTGCATGCTGTGGCCTCCAGGTGCTGGACAGTGAGAAGCAGTGGTGGTTGCTGAGGAACCGCAGCGGTCAGCTGGGCTATGTGCCCTGCAACGTGCTGGAGGAGGTCAAAGAGGGAGAGCCGCAGTATAACCGCGCTGCTCTCTTCAACAGCCAGGTACACTGTTTCTTTCTATACCCTTATACAACTCTCTCTCCCTCTCTCACTCCTCTACCAACCTTCTCATTCATTATTAACACTTTGCAAATACACAGCCACCACCATGTGGCAGGTATATAGCCTTTCTTTCTATCTCTCTCTCTCTCTCTCTCTCTCTCCTTCTTCCTGTCTCACACTCTCTCTTACTCTGCAGGCAGCAAACCCGTACAAAGCTACCTCTCCCCCTGCCTCGGTAAATCATGACGAGAGTGTGGAGATGAATAAATCGTCGTGGGACAAAGACAGTGCGTAACTCCTCTTATCTGTGCTGTGTAGAAGTTGTGAGATAGAGGAAGGAGTGAGTGAGTGAGAGCAGGTGGGGAAATGCAGTGAAGTGGCACATGGCGGGAGAGTGCTGCTATATACATGGACTGCATCCTGTCCCAAGAATTCATCACTCTGCTCAATGGCAATCTGAAGCACCATGTCATTTTCCCCATCTTCTCTCTGTCTTGCTTCCATTCTTTGTCATCTCTATCTTAATTTAATTCAATTGGCCTATCCAGACTTCTTTAGATCCTTATTCCTTTAGATGGATGAATAGATGTACAGATGAATGAATGAATGAATGAATGGATGGATGGATAAATGGATGTACTTTACTGATCTTTATAGAAATGTGGGTGTTCTTTTGTAGTGCTGGAGGGTTGGACAAGCCTTACAGAACATTGCCAACCTGCTATTGCACACATTAGTAGAGCAATGTTTAAAAATGTTTAATCCAATTTTCTTTCCGAAAATGGGCCTGGTAAATCAAAAATCAATTTAAAAATGAATTGGGTGGACATTGGGGACATGTTGCTTTAAGGCTACCTTGTCCAATAATGAAAAGAAACAAAGGTTTATGAAGGAAACCAGATTACTTACCTAATAGTATTTAGTTGGAGTAATTAGGTAAATGGTTGATCTTTTAGTGCTATAAATGCTAAAAAAGAGAATTCAATTTTCTTTGCTTACATAATAAAGCCTTACACAATAAAACCTTCTGGGGTAATGTTTTGCTTACCTAAACACCAAACAATTATGTAAAACCACAAAAAAGGTAGCCAGGTAAAATTATGCTAACATACAGAAATAGAATAAAGTAACTTCCAAATAACAGTAACAGTTGTTTATTTAATAAATATGTAAATATACTGGTGTCTGACTGCTATATGGTATGGCTTCTGGCCTCTTAAACTGCTTACATACACATTAAATACTGTAAACAATTTCCAAAATAAACAAATGTACAAAATTGTTCTAAATTTAAAAAAAAATCTAAATGAAAAATGAAAACAACAACTGCAGTGACCTCAGCCATGACTGCTCCATCTCATTACTAGCCAAATCCATTCCACTATCAGACAATGCTGCTTCAAGGCAAAAATCTCCTATTTCAGTATGAGATAAAAATGACTTATATGATACTGAATATTAAAAAATGACCTTCACACTTTTCTCAGAGAGGTTGTCTGGTGCAGTAAAGTACACCATTCACACCATGACAAAAAGGGCTTAAAAACTTCCACCAGGAGACCAAACTTGTTTTTGGTTTATTTAAATGTTTCCACTCATTATTAACCCTTTCATAAGCAATACATTTATACTGTGTTATTATAAAGTGAAGAAAAAATCAGCTTGCTGTTTCCAGTTTAAAAGGGAACAGGCTGGACATACTTACCCACATTCTATAAAGCTTGCCCAACCTGGCAGCAGTCACTACAGAAGAATACATCTGTAGGTGGAGCATGGAGAGATTTATAGGTTGTCTACAGTTATGTGATTCCAATGATGTGCAAAAATCCAAATGGAGGACAGGAAATGAAAAACAGAATGGATAAGATGGATGCAGCCCTGTACTTTGGCTAGTTTAGACAAACATTCAGTGCTGAGGAGTTTTAGCATTCTGGCACCTGCTGCTGCTGCTGGAATGGGAAATCTGGCGAATAACAAGCTGACTTCAGCTTTGTGTGTTCAGGAGGAATGGGATACTGTATGCTGCACAGTTCATATGTGGGTGTGCGCTGGTAGAGATTTGAAAGAACAACTATAAGCAAAACCAATAACACAAATTCAAAGAGGCTGGTAAACAGGAAGCAGACTTCAGTCACATCCTGACTGTAGATGAGTTGTTGCAAGTCATTTTTACTGCCATTTTTCAGTCAATTCCTGCATTTTCCCTGGTCATGAACAGCATCTTTTGTTACTTAATGCAACCCTTATTACTTTTCTTTACCACCCTTCTTTTCAGATCGATTTTGAGCAACTGTAAACGTACTTATTCTGAGAGCCCGTGATAATGCTTCCTATGTAGAAAATCAATTCCTGCCATCCATCAGCAATGCAGCGATGTGACGTCTTTTGCAAACAACCTATTGAGTAAGCGTTATTGGTATAACCAAACACTGAAATAATGCGCACAGAGAGATTTAAAGCTGAGGCTGAATTACACAGTTTAGAAACATTAAAACAGAATGAAAGACAGAAATCTGTTCCTTCTTTTTCAAACTGTTTTTTCGCTTTTCAGATCGTACCCAGCAGAAGGAGATGAATGATGAGCTTTTGAAGAGAATCACGGACAGTAGGGCTCAGCCTCCTGCTCGCAACTTCCGGGTGGAAAATTCCGTCAGAACGGCTCCCATTACCAACCAATCTCAGCCCTTTGAGGTCCATGCCTGGCTCATTGCCAAGGGCTTCTCCAGGCCGTGAGTGCTGCCCTGTTTACATGCTGTTGCCTGTGTATGCATTTGTGGGAATGTATGTATGACTCAATCAACAACCTTAAAAAGGGTTGGCTGAAAAATCTACCCAGTGGTGAAAGGGTGATTGATTTTCCACTCCCACCATATGCAGTTTATTAGCCTATAACTGTTTGGTGTCTGAAATCTGCATCTTTAGTATTGCACTAGAGCTACGAGGCGCATGTTGCTAACAAGTTGGCGACACATAGCCACGTAAGCAAGGCTCGGGATTACTAACACACTATGATTTTTGCACGATGACTCTTGACTAGCCCCTCGGCTGTTTACATTTCGAATGTAACGATGAAGGCGCTGTATGTTAAAGGTAACTAGCCACGTCACATCCATTTTAATTAATTTCAGTTCCAAACAATGAAATAATAGTAAAACACATAAATGCAGTTTTTATGAGCATATTCCCAAAATGGACTACTGAAATGCCCGTTGTGTAAATAACGTAAAAAAAATGTATTATTCTATATCAATATCTATTGATTGTAAATGGATTTGTAGTTACGTAATTATTTCTGTGCACCTTTTCACAATCTGTATATGTCTGGAAGACTAAGTATTTCAAAGCTATCTGTTTAAATATATTTTCTGCAAAACAGGTTTTCCAGGTTTTATTTTGGTTTTTACTTTGGTTTATATCCCTACATATACAGTATGTATACAGTATGTACTTTGCATATGAAACACATATTTGGACACATTGTTTGTGGCCTTTTTAAAGGCAGTTTTATGAGAAGGACCCTAAAGTCAGTGCTGCTTTAAGACGATACCTTCCATTGTTTAATTACTGAGGCCATTTTAGTGAACTTGCTCTTGAGAACAGAGTGCTCTCTGTCTGTTTCAGGGTAGTAGACTGTCTGGGTATTCTGACTGGAGCTCAGCTTTTTTCTCTGAGTAAGGATGAACTGAAGGCAGTGTGTGGTGAAGAGGGCTCTCGGGTCTTCAGCCAGATCAGCGTGCAGAAGGCCCAGATAGAGGTCAGCGACTCAGAGAGCCACAAAGACATCATCCACATTGTTAAAGCTTAATTAACAACACAACTGCTCATGAGAAAGCACACTAAAAACACATGCCTAATCAGCGCAGATAAGCTTGGTTAAACTTCTCTCTATATTCGTTCTCTTTCAGAGGAACTGTGGCAACTCGGAGTTGGAGGAAATAATGAGGCGACGGCAGCAGGAGGTGGACGCTTCTACTTGGGACTGATTGCCTTCAATCTGCCTGTCAATCAAAACCCAGTTCCATCCTGTCCTTTCAGCTCCACTGCTCCCCTAACACACTCCAACATTCACCACAGTGAGAATGAATAACTCAGTGAACTCTGTCACTAGACTATGTAATATTCCACATCTACTGCTAGTCGAACTGGGGGGTGTGGAATGGATTTTGAAGTTTGTTTATGCTAATACTATATTATTTATTCCTATCTATTTGCACTGAATGTGTTTGAAAGTTGAAAAGGAGGATTATATGTATATAATGAAGACTGGATTTATATTTGGGGCTTTTCTTCCACAATTCTATGAAAATATATGTGAATATTTACAGAAATATTTCTAATAACCTGTACCTTATATGATTATCTGGTGCATTATCAGTGTGAGCATATGGCTGCTTGTATATGTAACACAATAAAGATTTCAGCAGGGTCACTGTGTCTTTTGTAAGAGGTAGAATAAAACACGTTTTGAGGCTTTGGTTGGTTTGACATAAATGTAAATGAACTGTAAAGCAAACGTCTGCCCCAGAAATAATTCAGAATTCAACAGTAAAAGCATTTTTTTTAATTGAGCTTTTTAAAAAAAAACTAAAGCCTGATGTACCTATCCTACACATATACCTTAAACAATGTAAGTGCATTTTTGGAATTACCTTTTGGATTTCTCCATCGATTACTTATAACATGTGTATCTATGTCAAAATTATAGACAAACACAATCTAACTAAATGAATAACTCACAAAAATTGCACTTTTCATACTTTTTATCAAGCACACAGTGGAGGCTAGAAAATATAAGAGAATTTCTGTGTTAATGACTCCAAGATAATGGTCGAAATATGTTTCAAGGAAGGAGATGGGATTGAAACTGTAGGTATCATGGTTGATTTGCCTATTAAATAAAATCAGAAGACCTCAGGAGATGTGTTATAGGGACACCTGAAGCTGGAAAAAGGCTATAAAAGCTTTAGACTTGGAGGTATAACAGCCCATGGCTAGACAAACTGTGTACATAGCAAGAAAATTCAGGACTGTTGCTACTTGCCCTTGGAGTCATCATCCTGTTACAATCACTCCAAGAGTACACAAGGCAATCCAAGGTGAGAAAGAACACCAGAAAAAAAGGCAAAAGACCCACAAAAGACTACATAAACCTTTGTTCATGTGTTCACTATCAGAAAACCACTGAACAAGAACAGTGTCTATTGAAGGACATCAGAATAAGTTTTGCCTGAGACCACCTGGATGTTCCGTTTTTGACTACTGGATCACATTCAGATTTTACTTGACCCCATGAGGCACTGTGTTCAGAATATGATCAGACCACTCACACCACATTCGAAGGTGGTTAGAAACGGATCTGGCCTCCATTTAGTGAGTGTAAATAGAATGTGTTGATCTGTATAGTATTACTTGAGCAGAAATGCATCTGTTTGGCACTGACTAGTGAGTGAGAGGATAAACAATGAAACGAAAGATGCGGGACATGAGAGAATGAAGGAAGCCCCAAACCGACAGCCCACATGCATACCAGGCTGATTAAAGCTTCCAAGCCCAGCTTGTCCACTTGTATCATAATTAGGGTAAAACACTGCAAAACACTGGATATGCAAATTAGTGAAACATGTAAATGGTATCTGGCCCATACTCACGGTTTCAATAGCGGGAGAAAGTGGTAGAAATTATACTGCTGATCAGAACCAGGTTATGGCAGCTTGAGAGTAGTAGTTTCCATACATTTGACAAGGGTTCTATAAGTTACCACCTAAGGGCCATTTACATTTACATTCACATGCCTTGACCACAAGCATCTTAAAGCACTGTAAAAGCTTAGCAGTGCAAAGCAAAGTTTCAAAACATTTAGAGTCATTGTTTTTATCACTACCATGTTCTGTAACCTACAATGTTTCAATAATTTCAACTAAATTTAAATACCTTATCTCAAATGTTGTTGTTTTTTCAATTTTCAACACTATATGATTGGTGTAGCTCAGTGGATAACAGCACTACCAGAGAGTCACCACCACATGTGGGAGACTGGGGTTCGAATCCTAGTCTGGACAAGACTCGTAACACTACATTGGTCTACCTGTAATATGATTAACCTTGTAAGTCGCTCTGGATAGGAACATCAGCTAAATGTCGTAAATGTAAATACTGACATTGTTACACCGCTTGCCTTGTGCATGATGAATGAATGTTGTGGGATGTAAATGGGACATGAGGTTGACTGGAAATAAAAAGGAGAGGGCATACTGTCAGCAGACCTAGGTTCTAAAAGGACAATTAATGTGATGAAAAAGGCCATTTTCAGCAGATGATGGTGAGCTGGCTTCTGCGTCAGCAGCACATTACATAAGCTCAGCGCATCTTCAATCATGATCCTTGTCAGAGAAACGACTAGGTTGCCAAGGCCATCATCATGCAGTTGTTCTTCACAGCCCAGGACGAGAAACCTGACACTCTCCCTCTGTAAGCCATAAAGATGGCATTTAAACTTTACAAAGATCTCCAGACGGGATGTCTTTAGTTCTGACTGGCAGCTTCTCCGCTTCCCCTCACAGTGGACATGTAACCCTGGCTTTCACTTTGTCATGTTACTTTAGTTCTCGCCTAGATGGTGAATGCATCAGTGCGTATTGTCCTGTGTTCAGTATGAGCCAGAGTGATCTCCGCCATTTCTTTTGTGCGCCCTGTCACCAGTGCACTCGACCGGAGGAGCCAGCAAAAGTGGTCACATATTGTCACTGCGATTCCTGGCAGGAAGCCATGCTTAATGATGGGATTTTCCACTGAGAACATCAAAGCAAGGATAAATATCCAGTTCAGCGGAGTCTGCGGCAGAACAATGACCATAAGGCACATGCAGTGAGCCTGATATTTGGAGGTGCAACAATTCTATATGGTTAGCTTGAAGGGATTGAGATGATCCACAGCTGCAAATAGAGTCAGAACATCACACGCTTACACAGACGCCCAGTCAGTGGAGCTCAAAGAATACAAAAATGAAGGGCAAAACAGTATCAAAACAACATCAATAATATTAGAATTATTTTTTTCTTAGTTTTAAACATTTCGATGATATGTGACCAATATGTGTTAAATTATGTGTAACTACCAATATGCAAATATATCAAGGATATCAGCTTTAGACCCATCACCCACAGAGCTACACAAAATGTCAGATACATATCAGAGATGTTCACAAGTCACTTCAAGCGAGTCTACGTCTACAAAAGTAACGTGTTACAGTGTATCAGTATCAACTCCTGTAACCATGTAACAATTACTGTAATAAATACCCCAACACTACTCAAGTCTCTGCAGTGTGAGTCCATATCTCGAGTCTTCAGTAAAGAATTTTAGTTCAGTCTCGTTAGATTAGCTGGAGGTATTGTACAAATGTACAGTTGTGATCAAATTTATTCAACCCCCAATGCTGCAAAGGGTTTTATGGAATTCAGTGCACATTTGTAACTTACAAGGACTTGTTAAAGAACTAAATGCAACTAAGATAGCATCAATTGTTTTTGTCATAAAGTATTAAATGGCCTTTTTGTGATTTCTTCATTGACACAATTATTCAACCCCTTTACGACTACCACTCCTAAGAACAGAGGTTCATTCCAGTGTTTTCAATCAGGTATTGAAAACACCTGTGGATGTCAACGAGCAGCAATCAAGCATGATAAGCACCAATTAGGCAGATTTAAAAGGACTGTGATACTCAGCTCCTTCTAGACATCTACTGGTGTGTTTACAAGCATGGTGAAGGCAAGAGAATGGTCCCAGAAGACAAGAGAAGAGGTTATTGCTCTTCACAAGAATGGCAATGGATATAAAAAGATTGCGAAGTTGTTAAATATTCCAAGAGACACTATCGGAAGTATCATTCGCAAGTTCAAGTTAAAGGGCACAGTGGAAACGTTACCTGGTCGTGGCAGAAAGAAGATCCTGACCGCAACTGCTGTGCGCTACCTGAAGCGTAATGTGGAGAAAAATCCCCGCGTGACTGCTAAGGAACTGAAAAAAGACCTGTCAGATATGGGCACTGAAGTTTCAGCTCAGACAATAAGGCGCGCACTGCATAACGAAGACCTCCATGCCAGAACTCCCAGGCGCACCCCCTTGCTGACTCCAAAGAACAAGAAAAGTCGACTGCAGTATGCCAAAAGTCATGTGGACAAGCCACAAAGGTTTTGGGACAGTGTACTGTGGTCCCAGATAAACTAAATTAGAACTGTTTGGGGACAATGGACCAGCGCTATGTTTGGAGGAGGAAGAACCAGGCTTATGAACAAAAGAACACCTTGCCTACTGTGAAGCATGGCGGGGGGTCGTCAATTATGCTTTGGGGCTGTTTTGCTTCTAATGGTACAGGAAAGCTTCAACGTGTGCAGGGTACCATGAATTCCCTTCAGTACCAGGAGATCTTGGAGGAAAATGTGATGGAGTCAGTCACAAACCTGCGGCTTGGGAGACGTTGGACCTTCCAACAGGACAATGATCCGAAGCACACATCCAAGTCCACTAGAGCATGGTTGAACATGAAAGGCTGGAACATTCTAGAGTGGCCATCGCAATCACCAGACTTAAATCCAATTGAGAACCTCTGGTGGGACCTAAAGAAGGCAGTTGCAGTGCGCAAGCCTAAGAATGTGACTGAACTGGAGGCTTTTGCCCATGAAGAATGGGCTAAGATACCCATAGGTCGCTGCAAGACACTTGTGTCAAGCTATGCTTCACGCTTGAAAGCTGTCATAACTGGAAAAGGATGTTGTACTAAGTACTAAAAAATAATGTCACTAGGGGGTTGAATAAAACTGATAATGATGTGAGCACAGTAAAGACATTTGTGGTTATTCCATCATAAATATTATGTTATATTTGTCTAATTTATAAGTGCCTCTTTGATATAATTGTAAATAAGATGACTGAAATGATCAAAATCAATGTCAAACTGGCCAAAACACTTTATTTCAGTGGGGGTTGAATAAATTTGATCACAACTGTATACCTTTAACTTATACCTTTCATTACAGGACAAACCTTCAATCTGAGGAATAAATGTAATAATAATAAATGCAATGTTTAATGGAAAGAGGAAAAAAATAATTTGTCCGTAGTTTGTGTAGCAAAAATACTAGTTACTAGCCGAATAGATAAGCCATAGGAAGTGTTAGTGCGTTTTACAGGAATGTGACGTCTTTATTCAGTATGGGACACAGCATTAAATCCCTCAATAGGGTACTGTCCCATATTCTAAGGGATGGGTAGCAACAATAACTCCAGCTAAATAAGCTACCGCACTGGCAGGCTACTCACTGTACAGAAGCTACACGCTAGCCAACCATTTCAAGCTGTTGCGTTTTTTCCTTTAAACACATTTACTGAAAATAGCATTTCTCTTTTTTGAGTGGCACTGCATTAATGACTCGGACTACTCTAAAAATGACAGGTAAAGCCACACACGCAAGGTTAGAAACGAAAGGTCTCATTCACAGAATAAAGGTTGGTGAGTCAGTTAATGAGCGACTTAATTGTGACTCTCCTCTCAGACACCTATCGCATGCTAAGCTGCCCACAGCTATCAGGATTCCATCTGGCAGGCTTTGGCATTGTGACTGGCAATCAGAACATCCATGTGTCTGACAGGAAACAGTTACCCAGATTAGCATTTAGGTGCTGGCCTGAAAAAGTACCTAGAAACTAGTAAGCGAGAAATCCTTCTGTGCTTGCCAAGAAATACCACTTTGTTTCTCACCGGTGGGCTTTTGCTGAAGACCTGTTTGGAAAATGTTGTGCTTCGTTTTACACTGAAACAAAGGTCTGACTCTTTTCCTTGTGCAAAAAACAATAGACAGAAATCATGGCTTCTTTAACATAGCCTCAATCTTTGCCCTTTTAGCCTAAAAAATAGTTACAAGGATAGAACCATTTTGTTGGTTCGTTGGTTTGTTGGTTAGCCCTGCGGTGGTCTGTTCTTCTTTAATAAAGCCAGGACCTGTGTGTTGAAGATGTATGAAAACACGGTCTTTTATTATGGCCAAGGTAATTACTCTACTCTCGCTCTATTAACAACATCCCTCACATTTATCCTACCAAATGACAGTGATCTAAGACCTAAGTAAAAATGGAACAGATTTAAAATGGTCAATGATAAATCATTTAGGCCCATTCCAAAAGGCTGGGCAATTAGTGAAAAGGTATTAGTGTGCATATGAGATATGGATGATGATAAATAATAGCTCTTTCCTGTCATGAACCTAATCAAGTCAAAATTTCAGATATAACATCCAACAACGCATTTAACTATTCTCACAACACCAATTAGCTTGTGTTTGTAGTAGGTCTAACAAACTTAGTTTAGTTTGACAACAGTCACAACTTGGGATAGAGCTGGCATTTTGGAGAACCATCATGGGGAATATCTGCTGTGTGTGCACGCAGAGAGGAAGGCTTTTCTTCCTGGACGGACAACTAAATCTACGTATCACTCACACACTTGCTGTCTTCTCGGCAGGAGAGCGACGCTGGCAAACTTCTGCTCAGCTCTCTCTGGGCCCCGCTCGGTGGGGAGGCTCTTAAAATAGATGACAATAACACGCATGGGGGCACCTCCAGGGGGGAGAATGAACATCTCTGGCAGAGGCCGACGCCCCCCGATAACGCCCCCACCACCTCCTCCAGCCTGTGTTCTCTAATGCAGGCGTCAGTTCGCACAGCACATCCTATTCAGGAGCGGAAATGAAATATTAACGCTTAATCAATAATCTATTCAAAAGCACATGTAACACACACGCTCCCCGAGCATCTCCCGGGGTGTGGATTAGCACAACACAATAAAGCTGAATTTAAGCCTGAGATACAGCAAAGTAATGTGCCACTTAGAGCGGAGAGGATAAAATGCATGCATAAGCAGAAAGTGAGCTGACAGTGTCAACCAGAATTACTGCTGGAACTCCTTTTCTCCCCCATCCTGTTTGTTCATAAGGATTACAGGGCATTCAAGTCATTTGAAACACGCTCTGAAATATTCCTGCAATTTTTTATCCACCATGAACGGAGCAGAAGGAAAAAAAACGGATATCAGATTCAGAGTTAAATTAAAGTACGGAGTCCCATTTAGATTCAGTCTGCGAGCTTGAAGGTGAAAAGAGGCATGTTATCAGCCTTTTTATTCCTCAAATGACATTTTTTCTCCCTCCTCATAGACATTTGAGATGTGCTTGCTAATCGCTATTAACTAGAGGAGTGCCCTTTTCTTTTGGCCTGACCTCGCTGGCATTAATAGATCTGATTAGATCAAATGTCATTCCACACTTAGGTAATTGAATTATTTTGCTGTGTTCCCCCCGACATCTGCAGCGATTCATTTTCTTTCTCTCCTTTGTAAATCACCCAAGACTTCAATTTAGATTTGCATCTCTCTGCTTTGGGCAGAGACATTGATCCACTTAGCTCTCTTAGCATTCAAGAGTGCATTGCAGCTCACCCACATGCACGCATGCACAGACTAAGCATGGAAAGCCGCAATAAGGGTAAATCTGTAAAAACCATAAATGGTCAGCATGCACGCAGCCTTGTCCATGCGTGAAGACCAGACGTTCAGAATCAAGAACCTGAGAAGATGGTCAATGGCCGTTTTCCTCAAGGCTAATATGTAAGGATAGCCATTTAATCCAACTGAGAGGAGACACATCAACCTAATACACCCTGTCACATCCTCTCCAGTTCAAGACAAGTCTGTTCAATGTAAAAAGCCCCAAAGCAAGTGCAATTCATCTGCTTTAGTGCCTATCGAGGGGCTGCTAGTAGGTTCTCCACAGTGTTCTATTACTTTTGGTCCAGGTGTGACCAGCACACTGTGGGTTGGGGTTACACGAATAAGAGGTGAAAAATAAGTGTTGTCTAGACAAGAGGTTTTCAGCCCTTTCTACCTCAAGGCCCACAACATGTTCCGCAGACCATGAGATTTCATCCACCAAATCATTTAAAGTGCAAAAAATAATGCCATGTTTTGCTGGAGTTGTGAAAGGCAGCCTTCAGCATACCTAAATACATTTTTGTTTAGTCTCCAACTAACAGCAGAATTTCCTTGGCTTCACAGCTCTGAGCATCACTCATCTGCTGGTTTCAGACATAAGAATCTTAAAGGTCTTTACACAGTGCGATTTTCTCATGCAGTATTTTTGGATGCTGCTAAATCAATTCAAACGCATATAGAACTGATAACATCTGGCATGCCAAATATGACTTTCTGAATGGCAAAAATGCAACATTACATCATATCAACACTCTGTTTGATATCTGTCCACCGCTTTTTCATGGATGGTGTTAGCACCTCCAAAAGCAGCTCAAACGAAGCTAAGAATAAGTTACAGACAACCGAGCAGTCTGTGAAAGCTTTCATCAAGCTCCAGCGCCTGAAAGAGGTGCTCCTTTAACTTCTAAAGAATAAAGAGAAGCCCACTCAACTTCAGTTTGCCTGTTGTGTGAGGAGTAAAAGAGGTTTTGTCAGCTGAAGATATAACAGCTGACTGTTCTTGTAGGGGCGTGTTAGCGTTTGGTAGTGACAGTATTTTGGTAGTGACGTATTTGATTGGTTTCTGTTTATACGTAGCTTAATTGCTTTAATGCTTTAAATGAATGCCTACATATATGAAAAATTGTGGTTTCAAATGATGGTCATTGCCCTCTAGCAGTAGTGCTGAGGCTCACTACAGAACTACAGCACTACAGCCCACAGGTTGAAAACCACTGGTCTAGACATACAGTACTGCAGTGTACATACAGTGGCTTGCTGACCCAGTGTGGTTAGGAAGATGTAGCTATATATCACAGCAAAGGAATTACAAATGACAACTACACCCCAGGAGCTTTCCTATTATCATTACGTGCCATCTAGGCAGCTCCGACTCCTGGCAACCATCTGAATATGGTTTCTTAGGGTGTGTTTCTTAGAGTATTTCTTATTGCTTGTACATTCCTTCGCAACAGTATTCTTCACACTTTATTGTTCAGCTTCCACATTCCTGGTAAAGACAGCCGCATGGACAGTTCTGATCTGTTTGTGGAAAAACATCGTTACATTTGAAGATGCATTTAAACTCTTATTCTGTGCCAGTCTGTCTCATTTTTTGTACTGCTGAATGTTCTTTGTTGTTAAGAACCAACCTAAACTGTGCACCACTTCTACATCTTCACCATCAGTATTGAGTGCAAGACCCTTGTAATCTGTCCTGTAACTTCTGTAGAAGGGCCTTTTCCAATGTTCTTCTCGAAGCACCATGTATTTGGAGGTTATTTTTTGTTTCATCCACTCGTCTGTTTTTCTTATTCTTTGTTCAGTACATAGTTTGAACAAGCGTGCTGATGGTGGACAGCCTTGTCTAGCTCCTTTTGCGATGTAGAACCACGCTGCAAAAATATGATTTTGGCAAAAGAAATGATCTCATATTTCTCATTTTGAAATTGAGCTTATTTTAAGGCATTTAAGTTTCTAAGATTCTAGACACGTATTTAAGTGATTCTGGTAAATCAATCACTATATTGGCAAATAATTAGGTTTTTACAAGCATATTGCTTAAAATAAGCAACATTATGAATGAAATCATCTTACAACAATCTTAAATATATAAATATAAGGCACACCAATGACAGAAGATACATTTATTTGCCAGGAAATCCCTTTTTGCAGTGCAGATCGTCCATTATCCATCATGACTGTGACTTGTTCAGTCTAGAGGTTCCTTATTAGAACAGCAATATGCTCCGGTATACGTAAGATATTTAATTATGTCATTTTTGTGTTTTATGTATTTTTATTATGTATTAATGTGCAGATTCTGTACAAATCCCAGTGCACATTTGCATATCACTTAGAATACATCTCTCCTTTTGATAAGCATGGGTTATTGTCATGCAGAGGAGTATTTCTCCATGGAAATCACTAATAGCTTTTTTTTCAGATTCACAAATACCATTGTGATTTCCATGAAGGATAGATGAAATTTTATTATTGTTTAATATCATTCTTTTTGTGCCGGGACGTCGTTTCAGCTGAAAAGCACTTATCAGACAGGTGCTGCAAATTCAATCTTGATCTGTTCCATCAACAGATTAGAATGAAAAGCATCCTTGGAAAAAAAACAACATCTATATTTTCGTCTCTCAAGGCAAAATTGAGCTGACCCAAGGAATGCATGCAATAGCATGAGGCCTAACTGTCGAAGCTCAGATCCACACACCAACCCAAGCAGGGGCAGTTGAGTGGCTGTTGTAATTCTCAGAGAGATTGTCCCACAATCCTCAGCTTTCCAGGCACAAATCCTGCTCATCTGCTACAGGGAATCCTCTGCTACAATCCTCCACTTCTTCATGTAACACACACACATACACATAAAATTTCAGCAAGCTCTGCTGCTTACACCAAAAATTCCAAGCCGATGTATAGAGGAAACCTTGTTACAAAGTTGAGGGCTCTTAGTTTCACTTTACTAACACCAACATGATACATTTAGGATCTACAGAAATTCTGATGAGACCAGGAAATTGGGATTAGAGTCTTCGTCTCCACTACATGGATGATGATGTGTTTTACCAAGCCTTACTTCTATGTGGAACACTTTATTTCCTCCTAAGCTTCCAGCACTTCCCAGGGAAGCTCCGCAAAAGGCTCTAAGAACACATTTCTAAATAAAAGGGTCTATTTCTAAATAAATAAATCCAAATACTAAAGATGTTATAATTCAGTTATAAGCCAGATTCAGAATCGGCCTGTATCAGTTCATAAAACACAATTTGTAATCATCTTAATTATAGCCAATTTATATTATGATTAATTGATGTGATGACACTAGGTGTGTTAGGCCTATGTGTTTCACACCAGTACACTATTACTTCATGAAGAGCAAGCTTTGGGTTAACCCCTTAATACTATTATAGACGTACCTTTCTAACCAAGAAAATGCATGAATTGCAATCTTGGTCACACATCAGTCATGTCTCATTGTTACACTTACAAATGCTCTGAACGAGTTCGGACACATGCTCACACAGTTCATCCAACAATGTAGGAAGCCTTATTTATCTTTCAGATACTAACAGGAACATACACAGAAAACACTCTACATTCTACATTCTAGCCAACTTGCACATGTCACAGTTTAAAGTAAGGTCAACATACAGTGGGGAAAATAAGTATTGGATACTCTGCTGATTTTGAAAGTTTTCCCAACCACAAAGAATGGAGCGTTCTGTAATTCTTATCATAGGTACACTTCAACTTCGATTCTAAAAACAATCCAGAAAATTACATTGTATGATTTTTAAATAATTAATTTAATAATTAATTTTATTGCACTATATAAGTATTAGATCACCTACTAACCAGTAAGCATTCTGGCTCTCACAGACCTGGTAGTTTCTCTTTAAGAAGCCCTCCTATTCTGAACTCATTACCTGTATTAATTGCACCAGTTTGAACTCATTACCTGTATAAAAGACACCTGTCCACACACTCAATCAATCACACTCCAACCTCTCCACCATAACCAAGACCAAAGAGCTGTCTAAGGACACGAGGGACAAAATTGTAGACCTGCACAAGGCTGGGATGGGCTACAGGACATAAGACAAGCAGCTCAGTCTGGGGTTCCATGCAAGATCTTGCCTAGTGGGGGTAAGGATGATTCTAAGAGAGGTCAGGAACCAGCCCAAAACTACACAGGAGGACCTGGTCAATAACCTGAAGAGAGCTGGGACAACAGTCTCAAAGAGGACTGTTAGTAACACAATACGCCATCATGGTTTAAAATCCACCAGGGCACGCCAAGCAGGTCCCCCTGCTCACGCCAGCTCATGTCCAGGTCCATATGAAGTTTGTCAATGACCATCTGGATGATCCAGAGGAGGCATGGGAGAAGGACATGTGGTCAGATGAGACCAAAATAGAGCTTTTTGGTATCAACTCCACACGTCATGTTTGGAATAAGAAAAAGGAGGAGTACAACCTCAAGAACACCGTCACAACCGTGAAGCATGGAGGTGGAACATCATACTTTGGGGGTGCTTTTTTCCCTAGAGGTAGGACGACTGCACCGTATTGAAGGGAGGATGGATGGGGTCATGTATTGTGAGACTTTGGCCAACAACCTCCATCACTCAGTAAGAACATGGAAGATGGGTCGTGGCTGGTCTTCCAGCATGGCAATGACCCTAAACACACCGCCAGGGCAACTAAGGAGTGGCTCCGTAAGAAGCATTTCAAAGTCCTGAAGTGGCCTAGCCAGTCTCCAGACCTGAACCCAATAGAAAATCTTTAGAGGGAGCTGAAACTCAATGTGGCCCAGTGACAGCCCCGAAACCTGAAAGATCTGGAGAAGATCTGTATGGAGTGTGTGCAAACTTGGTCAAGAGCTACAGGAAATGTCTGACCTGTAAATGTCTGACCTTTGCAAACAAAGATTTCTGTACCAAATATTAAGTTCTGTTTTTCTACTGTATCAAATACTTATTTCATGTAATAAAATGCAAATTAATTATTTAAAAATCATACAATGTGATTTTCTGGATTTTTCTTAGATTCTGTCCCTCACAGTTCAAGTGTACCGAGGATCAAAATTACAGACCTCTCCATTCTTTGTAGGGAAACTTGCCAAATCGGCAGTGTATCAAATACTGATTTTCCCCACTGTGTAACATTTGTGTGGTTTTATGTACCAATCTTTCTGACATCTCTTCATCCTTTAGAACAAAAGAAGCTGTGATTTTGTGCTGCACCTCAATCAGAAAAGCACATTCCTTAGGATGCAATGTAAGTGGACAGCACTAAACTAAAACTCAGTTTAGCCCTTCCAAATTTCCAGAATAGAATTCTGGTCAGTTTGGTTTGCTTATGCTAACAGCAAATAAATAATCTTAGTGCATTTGTTGTTGGAAAAATGACAAAATGATAACAATTGGTAAGCAGTTCATTAGCTCATTTGGCTTCATAAAAATGCAACCATAAAAATTCATGATCAGTGCGTGGCTAGTTTTAGCTGGTTTTGGTTCCTGAATGCACAACGCGAGCATTATACTAAGCAGGCGAAGGCTGATTTTTTCTCTCTCCCTCAACCTGCGTAGAGTGGGAGATGATGAGAAGTTGGACTGAGTTCATCGTGTGCAGATGGTGGTCCATAATGAGTTTCTGGCCAAACAGGACACAGCAAATCCAAACAGCTCAGAGATTCATTCTCTAAGCAGCCCAGCTAGCCAGATCATAAAGATGGTGAGTGAGAGCACTCAGCAACTCAACACCAGCATGGTGGAAATTTGCATCTTCTCAAAAGCAGTGGCTGTTTAAATATTACACAAGCAAGAGCTCCACCTCAACCTAGAGCAAACCGGAATGTTTTTGTTCATGATGGGAACAAGTACAACAGATTCTGTTTTTCTTCTCTTACATCTGTTGTGCATTTCGCTTTCACAGACGTCAGAAGTCTCAAGAGTAAACCGCTGCAGCACTTTGTTGTAGTACACAGTGCTCCAGTGGTCGACTGCGACTCTAATGGTCTTTTATTTTGCACTATATGTCATTCTCCACTCCATCTGGATTTATTGTTCTCCCTTTAATCCAAATCAAGTCTCTCAATTTGTTCTGGGGAGATTTATTAAAAATGAATGGGCATGAATTATACAGCCAGTTCTTTGTGTCATAAGGCAGGCACTCGTGACAAATGTTCTTGTCTCTCCTGAGTGTGTGATAATTATGACAAACTGACAAAATATCATAACTCACACCACCTCCTCAAATCTCGGCACTAATGCAGTAAGCGATGAAATGTCACCGGTGAACCATCGCAGCGGCTGGCAGACACAACAGCGATTGTTCATTAGTCTGATAAAATATCTGTACTTTGAGGCAGCTTTAAACAGATTTGGTGGGAACCGCAAAATGGACCCTACGTGCCTCATTGCGTCGTCATTTTGGCAGTAGCTACCCAAAACATGATGTGGGAAATAATATCATTGTGTCTTACCAGTGTGTGCCCTCATCTGATTTCATTCTGAAGTCAAATGAAATATGAGGTTTATTAGTTTCTCAGCTCTTTCTGCTTTATTACTCTGCCATGACGATGGAGTGTGGAGCAGACATGGGGATGGGGGTGGGGGCCGTTTTTCATTTAACGCTCCTATTACCTCAAATGCTAATAGCA
The DNA here is from genome assembly GCA_024036415.1 of Prochilodus magdalenae. Taxonomy (NCBI): domain Eukaryota; kingdom Metazoa; phylum Chordata; class Actinopteri; order Characiformes; family Prochilodontidae; genus Prochilodus; species Prochilodus magdalenae. The sequence goes on from JAMWET010000950.1 coordinate 770,421, forward strand.
AACAAGTAAAGAGGAGGAAATTAAAAGTCACATCAATATGTGGGAGAAGCATTCCACGTAAAATCCCTTTCAATTAGTTCCATGCTACAGTATAAAATGGACATATACACCCACAGTCTCTTTTTGTTGAAGCATGGAGTAAAACACCAGTATACCACATGCTGGGCTTCTAATGCTTTTTATACTTTCCATGTATCTTTAATATTCATAGCCATAACAGTACAGCTTAACATGTAATAATATATGCACTGGGTTTAATTTATTGCATCTCTCCAAATCCCTGGCTGGAGGCCAGTACACATGCTGGTCTATATTATCACACAACAAGAAAGAACCTTTAATGGCTTAAACATACTGTGCACATAAGCATCAACAGAAAAGTCTACTAGATGCATACCAAACTAACAAGACACAGATGAAAGCAATGAACTTAAAAGAACTAACTTTAGCTCTGTCCAAAACTCCATCTAAAAGGCTTCCAGTAGTGGTGTACTAGTTTTGATAACTGTATTTAGCCCATAATCCAGTCTCTTAAAAATAGGAGGCAGCAACGTCTACATTCATTGTCCATTTTATCAGCTCCACTTACTATATAGGTCCCTTTTGCAGTTCTGCAATTTGAGACTGTAACGGATCTGTTACTCTGCATACTTTGTTAACACTGATGTGGTGGTGGTGGTGTGTGAGATCAGACACAGCAGTGCTGCTGGAGTGTTTAAACAACTCGGAGTCACTGCGGGACTGAGAATAGTCCTCCCACTAAAACTATTCAGCCAACAGTGTCTTGTGGGCAGCATCCTGTGACCACTGATGAAGCATAATCAAAACAGACTGTGCAGTAGCATACGTCTCTGATTTTACATCTACACTGTGGAGCAGCAAGGTGGGAGTGTCTAAACGAGTGGACAGCAATTGGTCACACTGTTTAAAAAACCCAGCAGCACTGCTGTGTCACGTACCAGTGCAACACACACTTACACACCACCACCACGTTATTGTCCCTGCAGTGCTGACAATGATCCACCAGCCACATAATGCATTAAAGGACAGGGTGAAGCAGGGGTTTAAAAAGTATGCAGAAAATTAGACTACAAAAGTGTTCCTATATGGAAGGTGTAGAACCAGTGGGTTAAATAATTGTCCACTTCATGACACTCATCTGTCAGAAAATAAATTATCATTGTGGTATAGTGCCAAAATAAGGTATACTAAAAACAGCAAGCCAAGTAAATAGATAGACCTAATTAAGCCATTAGGACAGAAACCGAAAGGCTATTAGGTTAATCACATTTTCGTGATATGAGCACTGAGAGCACAAAATTATAATTTTTAAGTTGGAGAAATACATGTAGCTGTGAGGTATTGTTTAAACAGGAGTATGACAAGGGGCAGATGAGCTGAGACCTTTCCAACTTTATGCTAATTTTAAGACATGACAAAGCACAATCTAAACGGTTATTCTCATTAATAGCGGCATGCAATAAATGTACAAGAAGAGAAACCATATGGACTTTCAGCAGCAGTTCTGCACATGCAGCAGATATTTTTCAGGTTTCCTCGACAGAAGCTGGGCATTGGCAAGCAGGAATGGTCTCGAACACATCCACAAGAAACAAATTTGTGAAGTCAGTACAGAGCTGGGGTGAACCTAGGGCAGAGATTGCACCGTGATCTTAGACTGATAAGACAATGAATATACCAGCTGCTATGTTATGGTTCATTTTTATGCTTTACCACTGCATCTAAAAATATGAAAAAGCTTTTGCATGTGTGAAAACACTTTGCCTTCTCGAGGCTGCATAAAAGGAGGAATATATGTATACACCACAAAGTGGATGCGAGCCAAAAAGGCTCTAAAAATTTCAAAGTGAGGCTTTAAAGTGTAGAAAGGAGTAGGTACGAGCATCCTTTATTCATCCCAACAGCGGGCACATCCATCAACCCAGCACTATTTTTTTCCCTTTTTCATTACAGTTGATGAGAGGAAGAACACAAAACACATTTGGGCCTTCTGCGCTCCATAAAGAATATAATCAATTCTCTATTATTGCATTCGAGAGGCTTGAGGGCTGTCAGGCTGCAGGAAAATGATATTGCTGGAGACTAGCCGAAGACAAATTTATGTGCACAGCGTTTGTGATGGCAAATGGGATTGGGCGCCGTCCAGTTTGTGTGAGTCACATTACTGATGATGGATGACCTCTCTGAGATGTGTCAACAATGACCCCAGGTACATCACATGCCACTTTTGATGGCCCTCACATGACAATGTGCGACGGCGATGGCCAGGGACACGCATATTCCTCTTACAAGATTACAGATATCAAACAATATGCCCCATCGAATTCCCTTCGGATCTAACTGAGCGCACATTAAACATAGTTGCCCGGACGTGTTATAAATCTTTCTGACACGTTTATACTCATTTTACAGCCACAACAACCACAATAAAGAATGGCAGCATGGCAGGATCTGAGGCGGTATTTCAGCAGGCCTGTGGATGTTGGTTTGATGATGGTCTCCATGGTGCCCTGCGAGATGCCACCATTAATGAAAGCCAGCACAGCCATCGGAGCCTGAAACATCAAAAGCAACTGGAGTCCCCACTTCATGTTGGAAAATAATCAACCACTGTCTAGGGACGCGTTCACACTCTTTCAATAATTCATCACATCCGGCTTTATAATAAATGACAGCTACTCCATTCTCCCTCATCTTCCTCTGATTTTCCGGCAATTTCCTTTTTTCACATTTGGGAAGCTGCACAATGGCTCACTGCAAAGAAATCAATACACCAGAAAACAAGGAATGCTGACAATTTTATAGCAGGGATAAGCTAATCTAGGACTGAGGGGCCATTCTATTAAACTAGAATATGACTCCTCCAGGGCCCAACTTCTGTCATCAGACCCTAAACAGTAATTGGTTTATCAAAGGTTAATTGCTCAATAGATACCAGGCAGTTGGAGTTTAATTGTGCAATTAAATGCTCACACCAGAGCCCCGGGTTTGGGTAATGGATGTTACCATTTGAATGAAAATATTATTTGGTGGCTGCAGGACTGATAACACTGCTGAACACTGTGACTACAATGCCCTCACGCTCACTGGCTTCAGCATGAGAAACAATGGGCCGAGGTTCAGGCATACACGCTTCCTGAAAAGAATAATTATATTTGACCAAGGTCTATTAATCTAAATTCATTTTAAATGACTCACTGTTCACTATGCCAGCCAGAGCTTAGGACTGAGCAAGAAGCACATTAGTTACAAAATTATGCATGTATGCCATGCACGCGCTAAATGGCAAAAGACAAAACAGAAAAATCATAAACTTGAAATGATTGTTATACAGATGAACCTTTAGAAATGAAGGCAAACTGTAGAGTCTTTAAATAAGGCATGTCTTGGACTGATTGGAATAGTGAGGGGATTTTTTAACAGTGTATAATTCAACTGTTGTGCTCAAACGGTGTAAGAAATCATTTATCAATAACCATAGTTTGACCAAAAAGTGACTATACTAGAATACTGGAACATCAACACTCAAACAGCCATGTCTCTTGTTATAAGAAAACACTGACATTAATGTGTATTGATCAGAGTTCAAAATTCAAGGACTTGAGACTTGCTTGGCTAACACTGATAAAAGACTTGACATTGACTTGGTATTCATGACTTGAGACTTAAATTTGACTTGAGGCAGATGACTTGAAATTGACTTGATTAATATTAAATATTTGCATTATGTTTAAGAAATTAGGGATTGTTTAGGGAATTCTGTTGCAATGCGTGCAAACCTGGCAACCTATCAGACCTCGGAAGACCAGAACAGGCCAACGTACGAAGCAGGTTGTATAGTGAAGCGACTACGCCAGAAATAGTGAGGTCCAGATTAGAGGATTGTGTTGTGGATGAAAGATATATATATATCAGATCAAATACAATGTGTATTGTATAGAGTGCCTCTTACAAACACACTACAAGCTTAAGTTTGATCAGATATAACCTAGCTGAATTTTAGTTCTTTATTTATTTATTTAATAAATTACTACTTTAAGACATCCCTAGGTCCATCAGCATCCACTGCGAATGTCCTTTTAGACTCACAGTGCACTCCTGCACATTAATTTCCTGATGGTAGATGCATGAACTATGACATCACCGGTGGTAGGAACTACCTGTAGGCCCTGTGATGATGTTACAGGATTGTTTGTGCTCTGCTCTTGGGCTGAATTTGCTGGGACAATCTGACCTGCCCATGTTCCCAGTTGTTTTACTGGTAAATAAATGGAAATGGCTGGTTTCTAATTGTTTTACATCCCCACCCATATGCACCTACAACCTTCTTTTATGAAAGTCAGGGAACGTCTTGGATCTGACTGTGGTAATACCACTTCCTTCAACAATCAGGAGGAAATCAAACTAAATATCTTGATGTAAAATAATAGCAGCTCCTCCAAAATCCTTTGTAATGATGTTCCAATCATTAGCAGTTCATGTTGGTGCACCTGATTGTAATTTTAGGCATTTTAAGCAGTAATTAATGTGGGGATGTCCGAAACTTTTCCTCAAAAGAAAACTGCATTTTCTTTTTACATTTTACACATTGTTATTTTTCAGAGAGTTTAGTTATGTTGCCTTAGTCTCTCAGTATTGGTTGTATGAAGATCAGATGTTTCAATAGTTTTAAAAAACAAAGGTTTTAGTGGGTATACAGTAATGGTTTCACATGCCTGTTTGGCTCTGGCTTTTTGCGCACTGTAACAGGAAAACAATGATGCAGTGGCATATGAAACACCTTTAACAGATGAGTTAAAATGCCAAGAAGACATAAAACAGTATTTGTTAATGTTTTATGAATACGTTCTGCTCTTTATGACCACTGACTTTAGCTGGTTTAAATGTGGAAACTGGAGTTAGGGCATTATAACTCCACATAACTTGACTTGAGACTTGCTTGATTTATAGACGGACTTGGCCTGTTTAAAATTTTAATCTTCATTAACGCGGGACTTGCTTGAGATTTTAAGGTTAAGACTTGAGACTTACTTGGGACTGCCACATATGGGAATTGCTCCCACCTCTGTGTCTATCTCTATGTGTGTGTAAGTTACACAGCTGGCAGATTTAAGTTAAGCAGCTATTACAAAACAACAATTCTTACCTTGATAATCCTCTCCATCAACTCCAGATAAGAAAACACTATTACACAAACTTCCTAAATACTGTCCTAGGTTTAAGGGAATGTGGAGTCTTTTCTGTTGTTGTAATGCAGTGACAAGTGGCAGAGTTCACTATAACGTTCATCAACATTTATCTAACGGTGCTTTCCCTCAAGAGTTTTTTTTTTCTAACAGCGTTTCAAAATCCACTGCAGACAAGATCTGCAACACCTAAGTTCAAGTGGTTTTATTTGTCATTTCAATTATATACAGTGGTGTACAGTACACAGTGAAACTAAATAACGTTCCTCCAGGACCAAGGTGCTACATGTAACAATACACTACACAATACAATACAACATAAAGTGCCCATTCTCCTGTGTCTGATTATAAGGAGGAAGTTAGTGTGGTCAGCCAAGGCATTTGGGAAATGGAAACTGAAACTAGAGAGCTGTGGTGTCCTGATGAACAGCACAATGCACTTTCACGTAACTCCAGATTATGTTTCCTTTAGCCACTTTGGTTCATTTTTCGTTATGCACATACTTGTGCATATCTCATACTCAAATCAGATCTTCTGAGACGACTGTCCACACTGTTGTATGCAAGTGTTCAGAATGGATTGGTGTGTCTGGACATTATCAGCTTATCTACATGTGTTGCTGTAGGAACAATGTAGTTGTCAGTAACTATGCAGTAAATCGCACTACATCCACCACTCTAGATTTGACATCATGGTTTGATTGGTTGTGGGTGCCGCACAACAGACTTTAAAATCAATTGAGCGGCCACAGCATCCAGACTGAGATGGAAGATCCAACAGGTATCACGAGTGTGGTTTAGATCTGAATTTAGATTAGATCTTGATTTTATGGCTTTTTTTTCAGACCATCAAAAATCAATCTGCCAAAACTCCGATTTGGGCTGGCAGACTAAAAAAAAAAAGGCCTAAGTAACCTAAGATGGCAGATAACCGTTAGCATCTCCAGCTTTTTGACCACACTCACTACAAGAAATATACAGATTGTATTTTTAATTATATAGGAGCACTATTATATTTCTACAGTCGCAGACTGTAGTCCATCAGTTTCTCTTTATATTTGGTTAGCCCTTATTACCCTGCTTTTTATTTTATTTGGGTTGTTGCGTCATTCTTTGCAGTGATGCTGATGTGCTGGTGGTGTGTCCACTCTACTAGATACTCCTACATTGTTGGTACACCTTGTAGATCAAAGCCTGAGATGATAACACATCCATTGCTGCACAGGTCATCCACTGGTGCCTCATCAGTGATCACAGGATGCTGCTCACAGGACGCTGTTGGTTGGTGGACTATTCTCAGTCCAGCAGTGACACTGAACTCCAGCAGCACTGCTGTATCTGATTCACACACCAGCACAAACTAACCCAACACCACCATGTGAATGTCACCGAAGGCTGAGAGCCACCATCCATATAAAATCTGTATATATATTATTATATATATATATATCAATGCAAGCACAACTACTGAACCTAATAGCTTCCCAGTCCTACATTTTGATAGACATTCTAAGGAACAGAAATAACATTTAGTTTAAACTGCTTAAGGAACACTGTGTTCCTAAAATGCAGGCACAGGATCTACTCAGATGGAGTCAGGTTGTTCTGCACTGCGTTTCTAAGTCCTGGTTAAATGTTCGTCCCTGTTAAGAACCTTGAAGTAAACAGTCAAGCTACAATATGTGTCTAAATACACATTCATTTCAGCAAGGTGTGAAACATATTCCCAGGGGTGTGAAACTCCACAGGCACCCACGATGCGCTGATGTGATTACATTCATTTGATATTAAGATATTCATTTGGTTCACATGAAACAGACCTCTTGTTTGTCTCTCTCATATTTCACCAGCGGCTCCGTTAATGATCATTAGGTCATCTACAGCGCAATCATCTCACATAATTGACCTTGAATTGTTACTTCAAAACAAACATTCTTATCCATGCTCCATTTATAAGAACATCCATCCCAGTAATTAATCCCAGAGGAGAATTTAGTATGAGGGTTCAAACAGTGCATTTGATTTGCTTTCCCTGCTGTGTGAATATCTAAAGTCCATTGTTAGCCAAGCAATAAGCATTAATTCCTCTTTATCATTTTGTGGATCTGAGAAGGATATGATCTTCATCATGTTCCGCTGCAGGACACCTCTTTAAAGAATGTAATGTAATGTTATTACCACAGGAACTGGTGCTGCCATACGCTTTATTTTTATCAAGGTCAGTTTTGCTTGGTTGTGTGTGTGGTCACTTGGTCAACTTTGCCTGCTGCTTTTGATATAAACATGGAATTAAAATACAAAACACCCAGAAAACAAGATCTGCATTTCCGGGAAATGATGCCCTGTGTGAGGAACCAGCTGTGTTTACTGTGGTTTACTGTGGAGGTGCAGTAAAACGCTTGACAGAGTGTCACAACTAACTGCTGCCACTCCGCCACTGCTGCCACGATCTAATCCTGACCATCGTCAGCACAAAGGAGGTACAAGCGCTTTCCATCTCCTGTGAGTGCGGCGCCTGTCAATCTGCCTATTCAAAGGTCTCCATCTCCCTGGGAGAGCCTGTTTCTTTTCTCTCAGCACTCACCCCTGCCTATAAGTGTCACTTTAGTTTAGATTTCACCACATGCTCAGAACCTCACAAAAGAGCTCCCGTCGAGGGTTCAGCCGGACTGAGGGAAACCTGCTGTTTCATTAGCACTCCAGGGAAGACTCGTTTTTAAAAGTGGCTGTGCGTCAAACCATGAGACCTTCAACCTTATTGGAGGAGCGGTGAGATTATTGCTTGAGCAGATTGTACAATACTCCTGTAGACCGAGTCACTATGCCAGGGTTAGAAAGTTAATTAACAGGTTGGCTATGTCATATATGCAACAACAGCACTTTTCCCTAATAGCCAAGGTTATTGTTTTGAAGCACAGCAAATGATTGCTGAGGAAATAGCCTCAAATTTGAGGTGATTGAACATAGTGACGCAAAAATGTATGTGGAAGAAGGTGCCACTTTACCGCCAACACAGAAATTACACTACACTAACAGTGCAAAAGTCAAATGACTGTTATACCAGCGGTCAAACATGGTGGCGGTAGTGTACTGGTGTGGGGATGCCTTGCTGCCTCAAGGTTTGTGGGAAGTGCCATAATTGAAAGAACTGCATGTCAATTTCTGGAGGAATCCTGCAGGAAAATGTCCAGTTACCAGTTTGTAAACTGCAGCATATGCAGTATTGGATTATGCAGCAAGAAAATGATCCAAAGCACAAGAGAAAGCCGCCTTTGAATGGCATAAAACATACTAAATGAAATAAGCCATTCAGTCCTGTGACTGAATTTAAGCAATTCTGCAAAGAGGAATGAGAAATGTTACACATGGATGTGTGGGGATGCAGGCGGGCTGCTATTCACCATTACCAAAACAGCTTTTCTCTTCAGAGAAGGAAGCTGGCCACTCCAGCCACACATTTAAAACTATGTATGTGCCAGAGGTGCGTGTATCGGTACAAATACAATAACTGTCAGAAATGATGCCATGAAAACAAATGTTGTCCTCACTGCATACTATTATACTGTACAGCCAACAACGTAGCAAGCTACCATCTTAGCTGAAGCTGACTATAGAGAGGACTAACTCATTGGATGGCCAAATCTTCAGAGAAAGCAACAAAAGCAATTGCACCAATCAGTTACCACTCAATTTCAAATTTTTTGTCACATATCATCCTAGCAAAATTCAGGCCCTCTGGTAGTAAAGCTACTAAATACGACATGGGAATAACATATACTGCACTTTTGGGAAATGCACCACCTTTTATCCAGACAACTGATCTGAATTGTTATACCTCCTAGCAGTACCTAATATGGCTCTTGTTTATTGTAGACATCTACTGTATGGGACAACCGGTTGCCATTTGAGGGAAACATCCTCTCCTAGCTGGAAATTGCAGACGGGATGAAATTCAATATATTGCTGAGTACAGAATAGATGAAACTGAATCTTACCAACTACAGCTCTGTCACAGAAAGAAACAATAGATCCAGCAGACACACATACACACACACACACGCACACACTTACCCCACCACTGCGGCATTACACATTCAATTCTGACTCCCCCACTTCACACAGTCTCACATTTATTTTTAGGCTCCTGCCTGCGAAGGATATGAACTGTATTATGCCTGAAAATGATGGTACTTATTGTGGTAAAACCTATTAATCAGTGCTGTTAATACCTGTCTATCACTGCATTACTGAAACGCATTTCTTTCTGATTATTGCTGTTAGTGTATGGCTGGACAATATATTGCTTATTATATTGCAGATTATATTGCATTGCTGATATTGCATATTTTTTGACCAATCAAAGCAAGCCAATTTTAAGCATATCACATTACTTGTTTACCAGTGTATAATTGTCCTATAATTGTCCTAAAGAATTGGTCATTTCATTTTATTTAAAATCAGGAGGATCTACTGACCCTCTTTTCACGCATTAACCATGTATCATAATTTCAGTTACATCATTTTTAACTACAGGAGCTGGATTAGATTTATCAGAGGAAGTATGGTAATGTATTTGCGTGTGTTCTGACTGACCAATTCATACAGGATAAAATATCTCTGTAATTACACCACTTAGGCTGGACTGAAAGATTAAGTTGTACATTGTACAACTAAATGCCAAAGAGCCTAGCATTAGGCTAGTAAAGAGGGTTTAAATAGGACTACTATTACTGAGAGAGGTCTGAATTTGGTGAATATTAAACCCTAATGGAGCGACATTACTATGACTATGTTAGGTGCTGTCATATAAATGCTCTGGGAATTATGAATATGACATGTCCATAGTTTTTACAAGAAATGTTTTTCACACCTATGTTATCGGTAATAATTGCAGAGATTCAGCAGATTCATACGGATTAAAATCACTCAAATCAAAGCACTCCTTAGGCAAAGCTACAAACATTCTACTCTCAATGAGCTAGCAAACATAGCTAGGGCACCAGCTAACTCAAGAAACCAAATCAATCCACAATAAACTGATAATATTGCTACTTACTATTTTAATAGGTGAGCACTCAAACTTAGTATAGCTTATTTAGGAGGACAACCAATTTGAGAGAACTAAATTACTTCAAAGAAAGGCCTACACTTGCTCCATTCAGTGACTTTGGGTCCACACTGTTGGCCTCACATCACTGTTAAGCTTAACAACAAATACTCCAGAACCAGAACATGCCAAGCAATGTAACTCTTGACTGTGTCAACACCTTACTGGCTGGTGTGTCTGATCTAATGGGAAGAGAGAAATCCTGCTTCTTTATATAAATATAAACACTACGTCAACATAGCATTCTGCCTGAAAACATTCTGTGTACACTAATTTTACTGAGATGGGCTAAATATGTAATATTTGAAAGGTTTTTGATAAAATGGTTGATCACAGATATCAATCAACCCTTTAAGGCTGATGCTTCTGTTACAAGCAAACCATTTACCATGAACAAGAGAACACATAAATAAGAAAATATGTCACACATCAGCCAAATTTTATCACTGCTCAGATTAAACAAAACAACAACAAGCACTTATTGATTTCAATTCTGTTTTGACTGAGCTTGCACACTTGCATGGAAAAATGCTATAAGGCCAGAAATGCAGCCTCAGTGGTAAGCAGCAAATAGAAAGCTCAGATTTTGCACAGTGACATGTACCAACGGACACCTCCATGCATTTTTTTCTTTCGGGACTGGCTGTTGGGTTAGTCAGGTTCATGTGGTGGTCAACCTGCCACAATTTGGATTGTGTTCTGTGTATCTATCAAGCGCTCTTATTGATTTGCCATAATATTGTTTTGGTACTGAGCTTTAAGCTACTATACATGGTGGTGGCATCAAAATCCTGGTATCGTGACAACCCTCCTTACAACCGGCACATGGCACAGCTGAGTTTCGAGCCTTCCAATTATAAGCAGTGTGCCTGTTTGCCAGGTGCCCCCTCAAGGGTCTGCCAATAGCGCTTAAGCAGTTATAGCTCTGACTCAGTAATAGAGAAGCAACCCTTTAGGATCAGAGTAATTTAACATAGCTCTCTATGGGCAGCTAACACATTTGCCATGGTGCTTGCAGGGATTCACTCGATTGCGTTTTGCTGACTCTGCTTAAAGCAACCCCATCTTCCATATTCTATTCTCCGCAACTCTCTCTTTAACTGCTACGGCTATTGACTAGTCTTGGCAGCCTATTTTTTTTTCCTTCCTGTCATTGCTATCTAGACAGTAATGGTCTAGGTGAAAGTATGTATGTTATAAATACATACAGAAAACCGTTTTCTCAGGTAATAGTTTAAAATCAGGTCACAGGTTATAGACACATGCAGCCATGTAGTATGAGCTCTCTCAGTGCCATGAATAGATGTTTTTGTGCTTTGGTGCTATTAATAACCGTCTTCTTTGCACCTCCAGTAGCAAAACAGACTGACGTAAAAAGGTACTTTTAAGTAAATGAAATATGATGAACTATGAATTTCCGCCTTTCTGCTGAAAACGCCATGAGGGAGAGCGGATTATCGCAGAGAAAATGCTTAACAAGCTGAATGGCAAATACTACTTAAATAGACTACTGAAGACTTGACTTCGAAGTACAAAGGCACTTTGTATGCAGTCTAGCACAGGTTTTGTTGAAAAAGAAAAGCCACAATGAGGGTGTGTAAAAATAGTAGTACGGAAGCATAAACAGAACCTGGCTTTTAGGAGAGGACTAATGCACGGCTTGGATCAGTGGTTTCGTCTCTGCAGACAAACTCTTTATTATAAGGCACAGGCTCCCTAGGAGTGGCTGTACGTTATCAGCGCTCATCAAAGGCACTGTCAAGAAAATGTAAAACTGGGACTTGCAGGGGCTGTCTGAGATGCTCCCCACATTCAAATGAGACAGCCTTATTAATTCTTCAAAAGCCAGGCGGCTTCCCTTTTTTCCCCAGACTAATTTTGGCACATTTAAGGACGATAAAAGCTCTGTCAACCTCAAACACACATGCAAATGAACTCCAAGTCCACTTCCATGTGAGCTACTCTTAGCTGCGTTTAGACCCGCAGAATATGAAGTTGCTTGTCAGTCGACTTAAGTACAACTTGGCCTACTTTAAGCTACAAAGGTCTCAGAACATGAAGTCAATAAAGGACAATTAATGGGATAAGTATGGTACAAAACACGGACACAGCATCTGCTCAATACGACCAGGCAATCTCCAGACATTAGACCTTTCATATAAAATAATAAACTATCAGGAGTAGAGGGTCCTCTGGGTAGGTAGGATGGCCCATCCTCTTCCTATTACTCAGCACAGTACTATAGATACCCCATGAGCTGGTGCAACAGAACTGCCACTGATTATGATGTTAGCATTAAGGGTGTAACAATGCATCATTTTAAAACTGAGTAAAACCGTGACATTGCATTACGGACAATGGAAATCCTATTAATTATCTTACCTAATGAAATTAGATGGGATAATCAGATTAGACACCAAAGTCTGCAAACACTCAGCACTGAGCAACAACTCACTCCAGCGCTTCTCCCGCCTCCCGGCAGTCATGCAGTCTTTCTTCTTCATTTGAATTTGGTTTACCATATTACATGAAAACAAAATCATGAACCCAGTACTGTGAATTTAGCCAAATTGTAGGCTGAGAGAACTGTTACCCTCGTAGTTACAGTAGATCGAAAGGATGTGGCCGCTTTACATGTCTCGGGAGAAGTGTAGTGCCCTCCCAGCTTGGTATTATGATATGAAAGGTGGCCATGACTAAATCTGGGGTGAAAACAAGATTCAAGATTCAAGAGTCTTATTGTCATATGCACAGCATAACAAGCGGTTACATTGTACAATGAAATTCTTACTTTGCAGTTCCTCCTTCCCGACAGTCTTAAAAAAATAAATATAAAAAATAAGAAGAATAATATAAATATAAATAAGAAAAAAATAAGAAGTATAATATAAATATGTACACTAAGTAAAGAAAAACACTAAGTAAAGGATGGGAGAGTACAGTACTGTATGGATGCAAGTAAGGTGCATATGCATGTGTAAAGTGCGCTGTGCAAGTACAGAAGTAAACAGTATGGAATAACAGTAGCAGCAGAATGTGTATTGGGCTCATATTAATGGGTGCATGTCAGAGTCAGAGTTCAGCCAGTTTCAGAGCGGAGGGGGGAGGAGGTGTTCACAAACCTGATGGCTTGTGGATAAAAACTGTCTGTCAGTCTGGCTGTTCTGGACTTCACACTCCTGTAGCGTCGGCCCGAGATTACATTATTAATGGCGTAACAATACACTCAGTCCACAATTCAATTCGATTTATGTCGTCATGTCAAGATTCAGAATTCGTACAATATTTTGGATATAATTCTAGAGCTGGGAGACGGGAGGAGTGTTGAGGAGGGAGGGAGTAATTGCTGCTAATCATTTGCAAATATGAGGTCTTAAACAATGCAGTTGGGTTAGCCTACATGGCATAACTAACAGAGTGTCTGTTCTCCATGCTGCACAATATCACACCTCCACAAAGCACAGTGTCACTGTTTTGATTTACTTTGTCATGACTTCACAATGCATTGCTACATCCCTAAATGCAATACCTGAACCCTAAAACAATTTTAATATGATAATATGATTGAACAATTTTTGAATTATGAGCATGTATTATGAGTATTATGAGGAAAGTTAAAATCCATCCATATTTTATAAGTATATGGACTTTAATATATGGAGTTTAATATAGCTGCATATAATGTAGAGGTTCTACACCAATTCAAGTTTCAAGTTTCTAAGACACGTCTAAGCTAAGAACCCATATAGGAACCATCATTTTTCAGGAGTGCTAAGCCCATCGGACCATCCGTTAAGAACATTAGCATCGACAAGGCAGAGAGACTGCCACACAGGAACACAAAGACTCTTGTCAGAAAAGATCTGTAATGACATTTATGAGAACCGCCCATGTTAGAAAGCCAGAGGCCTATGTCAGTTTTGCCCATCTGAACCACATTAACCTGCCTGGATTAGAAAGCAAACAGGGGAAATGTCATGTGTGCTCCTCCGCTGAGCTGAGTACAGCTCTGAGATTTGCTCTTGCCTTCACTCTCATTTTCAAAACTATCTGTCATATTAAGACGTGTGTCCTATTAATTTAAATGGAAATGGGCCGTACAGCTGAGGCCTGAGCGAGGGTGGCAGGAAAAAGAAGGGTGGGGGGCGGGAGAAGTGAAAGCGGGTTGACTTTTAAGGAAGTGACAAAAATGTAAAAAAAAATAAAAAATAAGATGATTAAACTGGAAGGATCTCTTGTCGATACATATGTAAATGGAATATGCAAGCTGTTTACCATCCATAAAGGACAGAACGAGAGCATGAACGCTACTGCATATTCATAGTACAGTAGCACCGCTCTTCAGCCTCACACACTCTTGGGGAAAGAAACAGAGAGAGGTCAAATGAATATGGAGAGCAGCCTGCAGTTGCAACCTCTTTCTGTGAAACCGAAAAAAAAAAACTCCAGTCCTGTCTCCATCTCCCTGCAGGCCACACTGCTAGCTTCAGCGTGAAGGGCTTGTTTTACACTGAAACACAGGCGAACACGTTTTTTATCCCCCCCTTTTCATACTTCTCTCAGCTGCGGCACTGTGGATTTTATGTGGGACATCAAAGCATTCATTATCTTAATTACACGTACTTCAGAATCTATTAGCAGCGGCCACTTTGCACATCTAAGACAGATCCGACAGTGTTTGTGATAAACAGATTTTTAATGCAAAGTTTGGGATTTATAAGTGACATATTGATAGATTTCAGCCTCGTCTGGGCGCGTACCTTATTAGAATTCTCCTCATAGGGTCTCAGGCTGATGCCTAATGAGCAACTCCTGTTCCATCTCTCTGTAAAATTGAAGAGCTGAAATCTCAAACATAATGTTGCTATTTCTGTCCAACAAGTAATGATGATAATCCATTATAATCCATCCATCACTAATGGTCAACAACAACAACAGCAACAACAACAAGACAAAAAAGCTTTTACAAACCATTAAACCCTGATGTATTTGCCAGATTATGGCTGGGATTGTTATACGAAAATGCTCAACAAAAACATTTAGCTTCACAGTTCTCAGTCTGGATGTCCACAGGACACTCCCAGGCCTGAATATTTCTTTTGTGTGATGTGAATGATGTGGAAATGTGGCTGATACAGACTGTAAATGTTGGCCATTCTCGTCAGTGACTGTTGGCGTAAGAGTTTCCCCTTTAAATCCCATTACAAGACACCACTGAAGGTGGAGCTATTGCTTGTCACTCATACTTCAGATGTGTGAAATATCTATTCTATGTCACTGCAGGCTGAACATGCTGAATCTGACTTTTAGTGGAGCAAAGTTTAATGCTTATTAGACAACAAGCTTTCGTCAGTCTGCCAGTACACTGCAAAGTACCGGACTGATTTTGGCTCAAATTAAAACAGCCTGCTGTCGTGCTGGTGATGATGCTGGTGATTCTGGAAAATATAGTTAATAAATGGTGTATATAGACGTCAGAGTTTGAGCTTTTTCTTTTACTTGGGAAGTTTATGAGTAGAGCTGAGTCTGAAAAAATATGAAAGTCAGCGTTAGACTTCTCTAGAATGATGAACAGAAGCAAAGATTGATAAATCCCCGCAACATCAAGAATGAAGTTTATAATAAATTGATAGCCAGGTTTTTTCATCATTCAAAAGCTGTGGCAAAATCTCAAGTGAGAAAGCACCAGCTGCCACTGACTCACACGTTTGAGCTGTGCAGGTCTACAGTAGTAATTTACAGAGTGTGTAATAAGTTCTACAGACACCCCTTATTTGCATTGACATTACTTAATAACAATAAAATAATCATGTTGTATTCTGCAGTTTTCTGACTTGTGACTGAACATCTGTTTCTAGACTGGTAGACCTACCAGAAAATATATACAGTATGCAAACCCCCAAGTCGAATGTGTTCTATTTATTTTCTAAGCTAAAATACAGTAACAAACTTAAATATGTCAAATAAGTAAATAAACAATTCTGCCCAAGTTTTCACACATTGCTCTGTTAACTAGAATTTATTTGGTAACAATCATAAACATAAACTATTAAAAGCAGTGAGAGCTAAACAGCAAACCGAATTAAACCAGATCAATAGTTTAAATGTGATACAGTATTGTTTCTAGTGTACTGTGACCATTCCAGCCTATTTCCATGCAGGCTAAAAGAGCTTCACTCTTCATTTCCTGAACTTAACTGATTACTCTTCTGGGTCCCAGGGGGTGCTGGAGCCTAAGCTAGCGCTCAATGGTCAGCAGGCAGGAAACACCCTGGGCAGACCCCCAGACATACACACTCACAACTCAACTAAGCATCTCCAGTTGACCTGACAACTTGCTTGCTTGGACACTAGATTTCATTTAGCCATTAAAATTTCTAAGGCAGTTTTTGCAATGCCTTTCCATTCCATTGCCTCTGGCTTGCTCATGGGGGCTTTTCCTTATATAGACTGCTTTTCTGTGAAGCTGCTTTCAGACAACATTAGCTGTAAAAAGCACTAAACAAATAAATGTTAATTGATTGATTGAAAAATTGGCTGTCATGATTTCTTTAGGCAGCCAGTTCTTCGATGAGCCCTTTAGTTATTTCTAACAAAGATCTGAATAAACAAACTAACATAAATGCAGTGCCACAACAATTACTTTTAAATGCTTTACCATTAACGACTAGTCCAGCTAACTAAGAACATAAAACAATGCATATAAAACATTTTATGATTTTTGAAGGCACTTGTAGAATCAAGTGAGCATTTAAAAATAATATGCCCTTTGACCATTGCTTAAAAAAAAAAACCTTTAGAATACCTTCACAAATATTCATCCAAAAATCCAAAATTGCCCAAAATCCAAAATTGGCATGATATTAGAATAATTACATAAATTGAAAGCAGTTACACTTAATGCATGTAATGCACTCAAATTCAATGGAATATAAATGAACACTTGCTGTTCTCATACACTGTTAGAATGGACAAGCACTCTGGTGGACCTTTAATGTTTAATTTTAGATTTATTTTATTTGTGTTCAAACTGGATTTTGTGAGTCAGCAGTGGCTCTGACACTTAACACTTCCACTTTTGACCAGATGAGACACACTGGGTTTGAATGTGAAACTGGCAGACGTACCGTACCCTGTCTATGTTTTTAAACACTCTGATTTCCTTTCTGTAAAAAGTCATTTTGCTTCACTACTCAGACCAGAAAAAGTCAATAAAATCATAAAAATATGAAAAAAAATTTGTTCTGATGAGCTTCTTCCAGCTAGATCATTTACATTAATGCATCTGATAGAATAAACTGCAACACAATACTGCTACAGCAGTCGCGCTGGTTAATGTTCACGTATGTGTCTAAAATATGTCCATGTTCTGCATATGTTAAAGCTTATCAAGTGCTCGGTTCGGTGCAGCTAAAATCCTTTGCCAGGTTCACACCACTGTCTGCCAGTTGATGAGCCCTGTGTTATGGCACGGCTCCATGCATTTGTGTTTTGAGGAATGTAATACGACACTTTGCCTGACACATTTTCTACAAGGCTACAATGCCAACATAGAACTAGTAACGAATGCTAGGGGACGAATCTGTTTATCCCACCAGTCAGAGAGTTCCAAAGTCTGGAAGCTTTCCCCTGAGAACAGTGCATTTAAACAATCAATCCCCCCAGACTATCCCACAGAGAAATGCCACTGTGTTTTTCCACTCAATGACTCTGGAGTCGCAGGCAGCGCCGGCACTTGGATGGATAATCTGTTGGACCAGGCCTACAGGGGCAGCGGTAGCCAGTAGCTCAGCAGGGTCGGGCACCAGGCCTGGTCAGTTCCCCTACTCTGGAGGTCAACGTCCAGCCGTTGCCAGAGGACAGAAGAAAGACTGACTCACTGTGACTGAATGGCTCTGGCCAAGTCAGGCTGAGCTTGTGCCGCCGAGGCCATGGGGACAGCCTGTGTGTGCATCCTCCGCAGAGAGACGACTCATAATATGTGCGCCACATGGTGAAGAATGTGAATAGGTCGATACGAACAAGGGTGCATGAGATTGTATACATGTATTGAAACACTACTCATATTAATCAATGCCTATTGTTCTCAGTCTACTGAGGCAGCATCACAAACGAATGAAATCCACCCTCAGAACCAATCAAAAGTCAGAACTGTTCATTGTGCTGATTATACATTCATCGTTTGTAGTAGGGTTATTTGTTAGATTGCCTTGTATAAAGGGCCCTCTCCTAAATCAAGCATGTCGTTAGCAGGTTTCCTGCTTCTCTCTGAAGTCCTTCATGGCTCTCCTTAAAAGAAGCAGGCTGGTTGAAGGACTGGCAAAGCAAAGGAGCGAGTTCTTGGCCTCGTCCCTGAATGAAACTACTCCAGTGAAAATGATAATTGTATCCTCCTTACCCAGAGAGAAGTGTTTATTTTCATGACCTTTATTAGGCATTCAAGCTTCAATCCAGCACACAGCCACCCAGTGGATTGCAGTAATTACTTTTGCAGATAGAGGTGAAAGAGAGTGCAGAAGCATCAGAAGAGGGACCCACACTGGTCAGGTCTCCATATTCCCCAGCACGGAGATTTGAATGTCACTGTAATCTCGGAAGGTTAGTCCTTGCTGTCTGATGTTTCTTTTTTGGAACAAGCTTTTATGCAATTTGTTTTCCCTCGGTTTGCTCATCGCCAGCTCCAGTTCTCTCCATTTATCACTCGGATTACCATGCGTATAAGAAGGCAGCCATAGCACCACACCAAACCACAACTCAAATAGCATTGCTGAGAGCCTCAACATGCCAGGGGGAGGAGACTAATTGCTTGACTTTACCACACAGTTGTGCAGCTGTGACTGAATCCAGGCATTTTACCAAAAGAAGGCACAGTGGAGTTTACCTCTCCCTAACGATTCATCAGTGAGTGGCACGTTCTTTAGTTCTAAGTGCAAATTTGTTTAAAAATTTTATAATTATTATTATTATTATATCTCTAATTTTTACTATATTATTTTATGATCATAACATATACTACCTGCAATGCTGAAAGTTAGAATATTAGTTATCTCTTGTGGACAATGCTGCCACTTTAAGTTCAGGTACCCAGCTAGAAACCGCATTTGGCAGCGAACTATAGAAGTGATATAAATAATAGCAAAAGAAGTCTTAACATTGGCACTGCTTTCCACAACTGGAGACGCTTTTGCAGAGTAAAGGGATAAAGTTTAATGCTGAACTTGCAACATTTCTTTTGGACTGGTAAGGGTGTGTGTAAGTTCTTTGAGCTGGCGGGTGGAACAGTGCATTTCCTTGTTTCTTATGATAGGCGCGAACACCACAACTTTCTGGCAATATGCATCATCCTACAAATCAAGGAGCCATGCACTGAAATGTTCTTTCTAGAGCCAAAAGTGGTTGTTTCAATGGCACTCCTCCAAGACCCTGTTGGCACCTTAATTCTTTAGGAATGTAAGCCTAGAATAAAGACAAGGCAAGAGTGTGTGTGGAGGAAAGTTAACAAAGCATCAATGCAAAGTAGGTCAAACTGGAGTGCTGACAGTTTAGAAACAAGAACCTAAACTGAACACCAACCAGGTTCAGTCAAAGAGCTCCCAAACACTATATAACAATCACATCAGGTTTAACACAATCTCTAATGATTCTCTAACAAAAAGTAATCACAGCTCAAAGCCTAATGTCATTCCAATCCACTACTGAGGGTGAGCTTGTTGCCAGTGATTGCTGTGTATTGAGGCTTACTGGCTCAAGTTCAACTCTGTTTCTTATTCACCACAAGTGAACGCTGTGTTCCAATTTTGGAACACAGGAGTAGGCCTGCTGTTTCACTGCCCACTAACTACTGTCAGGGAATAAGACTAGCCAAACTTGTGCTAACTCAGAGCCAGGAAATAAATAAACAAAATGATGTTTTAGTTGTATGAGCTTAAACCCCAAGTGGAGTTTGTGACAGACAGACAGACCGATTGACAGACTGACAGATTGACAGACAGACAGATTACTGCAGGGCACCTGCATTCACGTAGAGCTTAATAAAAATCTTTATAGTGAACCGATGTACACATGTAGAAGTCTAGCACTTCATAATATTGATCGGCTGTAATCCAGCAGTCTTCTGGATGCCTTAAACTTCACTGAGGGAAAAAACACACATACCTCAGTCTTTAAACAATGCGTCTGTAATGATGGAACTGAAGCAGTGTGCTGTATTTTTATAAGGTAATGCACATTATTTTTGACCGATTTTTATCTTCTTTCCTAGACATTATAATATCCATCTCACAGAGTCTCTCTAACCTCCCTCTTCTTCCAGATCATTTAAGTCTTTGGATCAAGTGCACAATAGAGGGTAGCCAAATAAAACAGACCTCATTACGTCAGTCCTAGAGCCTCAGTAACAAAAACAGCTTGTTGGGATAAGGTGAGATTGCATAGAATGGTCTTTAAATTAACCACTATGTCTGTTCCTTAACCAACTAATGTAAGCAGAGCTTTGTGGTGTATATACGGGGTTGGTGTAGCTCAGCGGATAACACCACAAACCACCACCACACGTGGGAGACTGGGGTTCGAATCCCGGTCTGGTGACTATGCTGTGCTACACCAATAAGAGTCCTTGGGCAAGACTCCTAACACTACACTGGCCTACATGTAATCATTAACCTTATAAGTCGCTCTGGATAAGAGCGCCAGCTAAATGCTGTAAATATATTTATCGGTGTATATATACATTTTTAGCTATGGATTGTATATATTTGTCAATTTTGTACATAATTGTTGTATGCATCTCCAAAATGGTAACTTTACCACTTTCATAATGATATCATAATGATAAGACAATGTGAATATGTTTTTTAATTTATGAGCATTTCTGTTGGCCTATACAGCATGAAGTTTACTACACAATGAGAGAGTTATTACGTAAAAAAAAAAAAAAAAAACCTGAGACACTCTTTTTGGACAATGACAAAATGTTTTATCTTTGTACGGCACACACATGTGCATGTATGGCAGTGTGTACAACCCTGTAGAAAACATAATTAAATGCTACAGTTGTGGTATGGACAGTCCTAAATAGTATAGTAGTAGACTATACTGTAATATGAAATTGACAATAGTGATGGGAACAACTGAATTAACTGAAAAAAGAGAGACCGCACACATAATCTCCAAAACACACTTATTTAGATCTAGTTCTAGATACCGTTTGCACTATGACATCTACCAAACACACTGCAGTCAGCGATGGCAATGTTATGAACCATCAGACTAAGACTGCAACAATATTGAGTCCCTTCTTATCACACCTCAAGGGTGATTTGATTTGCTAGGAGACTGAAAATGCGAAAGCTGATTCACAATGTTTTTAGAAAGTGCCCAGACGATGCTATCTCCTGGAGACGCGATAAGCATGGTAAGTAATTGTTATGCTTATGATGTTCTAAGTTTCAAAAACTTAATATGGAGGCTGCATACTCAACACAACACAACAGCACAAAGAGATCAACTCTATTCACCCAGCCAGCCTCAGGTAAGAAAGAACAGAGTCTCACTCTCTTTCTCTGTGCCCCAACTGAGTGCATGGAAGAATCCTGAGAGCGTAGACCCTTATTCCCTCACGTCTCAAAGCATAAGTGTGTCTCATTGTCACATTCCTTTTTCTTTTTCCGCCTTTTATTTTTTCAGGAATGCTAGTACCATTTCAAAGCCTGACTGCCTTGAGAGAGCCTCTAGGCCCCTGTCTCTCTCTCTCTCTCTCCCACTCCCTCCTTTTTGCTCTTGCTTTCTCTCTCTCTCTCTCTCTCTCTCTCTCTCTCTCTCTCTCTCTCTCTCTCTCTCTCTCTGTGTGTCTCTCCCTTTTGCTCTTGCTCTCTCTCTTCTTAAAGCCAAGGCCCAATGCAAGCATCTCAGGGAAGCTGTCTATGCGTCAGCTCCTCAACCCGAGTGTAAAAAAAAAGAAGCTCTGGTGGATTCTACAGTGCAGTGTGCCAATGAGATCTTTTGATCAGGTGTCAGGTGATGGCAGATGATCTGCATTAATCTCTCCTACTCTCTACGCCCCCCCGTTACTCTGTCTCCCCACTGAACAAGTGTAGCTCATCAGCTCACAGAGCAATGGCAGCACCAAAAGGGATTGCTTTGTTTCGCCTCCTATTTTCTCTCCTGCTGGGGCCATGTTGCTCCACTCCATGAGTTACATCAGCAGAGGCAAATCGGACTTGCCAAAAAACTAAGAAAGGAACAAGGTCAGATGGAGTGGTAGGGATAGTCTATGTGGGGAGGGTGGTCTTTAGCTCTGCGGGAGATTAAACGGCTCTCTGATCATCAGCCCTAAAATCCCAAACTATAAAACGTTGTCACCTCGTCTGCTGGTTGCGGGGCGTTCTGACTTTAGGTCTTTATAATTAGCTTTCAGCAAAGAAAGCTGCTAAGCAAACCTACTTATCAACTTCTGTTCCAGTTTTAATTGTGATGAAGAAAGATATCCCGCTGTTTTGCCAATTAACAGAGAAATACAGAGTGCCTCAAACACGCTGTTGAGTTTCAGCCATTGTTTTTTTGGCCTTTGTTTCGCGTCACCATTAAATGGGTAGCAGAGCTGTCAGGGAGATAGAGTGCACGGGCGTAATTGCAAGCAGATAGTCAAACATGTAGAATGAGACCGCTCTATTCAGGCTATTTTTCCTCCGAGTAATAATGTGTGTATGCTTGTTGCATTAAGCTCAAGTAATCGCTTCCATCAACGGTTCAGCAAGAAAAGCGCAGTGACACTGACTAATCTAATGCGTCATTGCCAGATTTCACAATAGCGTGACAACAGTTGTCATTCAAAGCACAAACACGTCCAAACACACGCACGCTTTCAAAGGTAACCTTGGCCAAACCCCTGGGACTCTAATGACGCACATCATTGCGGAGAGATGGAGCGAGCCTGTGCATCCTCTCGTACTGCTTGAGGGAGCTGACACCTTTGCAGAAATTATGGATAGGAATTTGAACCATTCCTGTTATTGTAATATTTACATCCAACCATCTCCAGCATTTCATTGTCTCAACAGAGCTGTTTTTACATATTTATACTATTTTTATATATTTACCATGACAACAAGGGAGCCACCATATATCTTTATGTCAGAACTTTCGATCTGACAGCTGATCCATTGATACTGTGATTGTCATCTCAGTGCAGTAAAAATTCTGGATACTCAATCAGTGGTGTGTTTTTAGACATTCGGTGAACAGTTCTAAAGTAGATCAGCTTCAGTTTACCTTCATAATCTAATCTTGTCAGTTATCCCATTAAATATTAAATTAAACTGGCACTGCAGTGATCCCAAACGATTCTCCCTACACAGAGAGTAAAGCAGACTAACCAAGCCCAACCTTTGTACCCTTTGTAAATGGTTTAACAGGGTTAAAAAGGCTTACTTAATAAACACTAACGTATGAAAATGATTCGATTTTGTGTCCAGTAATGGAATTACTGTATATTATGTAATATGCACAGTCACAATGAATAGAAGAAGAGGAGTATGTTATGAACACGACCCATGTTTATGGTTGAAAGGCCCAAACATCAATATGTCTTCTCTTACCATTTTTATGGAGCCATCACAAGAACATACATTAGGTGTATTTCATTACAGCACACTAAAATGCTATTTGAAAAATGTGAAATTAAAAATATGGTTAGAACATTTCAGGCATATTTCCATATATATATACATATGAAAAAATATAAAATGAAAAAGTACATTTATGTATTATTTATATACTTATACAAGTGTACTACTAACATAAAAGATGGTTCTATATAGAACCACAAACACTCAAGAACCGTTCGCTTGATTTAAGGGTTCTTTGCCTTGTAGAAGAGTTCTTCAGATTAATGGAGACTGTGTAAAGGGTTCCATATGGACCCTTTTAATGAAGATGGTTCTGTATGGTATCAAAAAGCTAACAAGCTGACACCATAACATTAGCAGAACCCTTCCTGGTGCGATACAGAACTCCAAAAGCTACTGTGATAAAATACGTGCCATGAAGTTATTTTGTCTCTTTCGGTTACATGCTTTTACTGCATGCAGCTCTTCACTCTGTCCTTCAGTAAGGCTTGCCTATAGCTAAAGCCTTATCAAACCTGTTGCCTCTGCTAGCTGCAGGCACACAGCATTTTGGTAATAAGTCAAAGAGATTTAAGGATGAGTTTAAGTTGCAAGTCAGATCAAATTGTGACACGAGAGCGACTCAAGTCCAAGTCACTGCCTTGAATTCCCATCTCTTTCCGAATGCCCATTTAGATAATGATACACTGACTTCAGACGCCTGTATATTTGACCAGCCATGCCCATCCACAAGCCTGTGAGCTGTCACTTTAGGAGAAGCATGCCTCTGCCCTCTCTGTCCCCTGCCGCTAATGCCCAGGTGTGAGGACTGCCGAGAGAGGAGCTGCTTGGGCAGGGCCCATCACATCGAATAAGAGTAGCACTCCTGTCTGGACAAGCCAAAGTGGCCCACAGCGGCGGCATTATGCTGATTTCGCCGCACCCTCCCATCCACGGCTAACAGCTGCTGATGAACGAGGAGTGACGGCTTGCGATGGTGCTTCTCCATTAGAAAAACATAACCAGCTGTTATTTCTAAAGGGGACGGCGGGCTTATTACTGTGATTTCCACCGGGAGCGTCTCCCCTGTTCTGCTGATTATTTTGCGTGGCAGCGCTGCTGCAGGGGAGGTGTGAGTTCTTGTGTCTCTGACAGATAACTGCATTTTCCTTTCATCAAGGTCTGAGCAGGAAGGACAAAATATTTATTCTTCATGTTGACTGAAAATCGTTATTGCAGGCGAAATATGAAAGAGGCCTGTGTGTATTTTCACGCCGCCAAGAGTGAATGCATTGCCACGGCTGATGCTTGCTGGTGAATCCTTCACGAGATTTGGCGAGGCACTGTTTGTGTTCTCTGGAGTAAATGGTTGTATTGCGCTGTAAGATCTGCAATATCGCTCCCCTTAGAGGGACCGGGACTGTGACAAAATAGAGGAATCGATTTTATACTACAAACACTGTATATCTTTCACAATAACATAGAATAACTTTTATTATAGCAGAGCTATTGAGCTACCACCAGTGGGGAATGGGTGGGGTAAGCTGGGGTTGAGTGCCTTTGTTAAAGAGGACAATAGCACTGACTAGGGAAAGACAAATCCTGCCAGACCCATCACATGATACCCCATACAGGATTCAGCAGGTCCTATTGTAGAACTCTTCTCCAAATTCAGCGAGGACCACAAATACCGAGGTCCTGATAAGGCTTGTAGCTGTCTACCACTATGAAATAATGGAGCTTAGAGTGCCTGAATTACAGCTTTAATTTTAGGGTATTCATCGAAATTGAGTGAGGAATTACAACCATTTTCTTTTGGATAGATGAGATCTAAATCAACCAGAATGATGTGACGATTAGGGAGTATGCCCATGATCCTAAGCATACCAAGACATCTGTTGAGCATGATGAAGGTAGTGTTATGGGATGAGCATACATGGCTGCCAATGGAACTGGGTTTCTTGTATCTATTACTGATGTGACTGCTAAGACTAACATTGAATTAACTAACATGCTTCACAATGGGACGGTGCTGCACAATGCACATGAATACAAAGCATACTGTAAAGACTTTTAAGGCAAAGATCATTGTTCTGCTGGGGGCAAATCAGAGCTCAATACAGACCAGGCCAAGTATCACCAGGAAACGAATCCCCCATCCGGCGACATTTATAATGGAGCTAATGCACTTGTTTTCTGTTTTCATATATGCTAAATGAGAAACTTATTAACTGTAGCTGCGGGTCTGTGGACAGTCAGACAGCAGGGGACAACCATTCCTGACAACCAGTTCCATCTGCCAGTCAGTTGTTCAGCGTGAAGACGCCTGTGGTGTCTCTAACTATATAAATTTTTACGAAGTTGACAAGAGCTGGGTTGCTTCACAATCAGCAGGAGTGATGGCAACAAAAGCCGGTTCCGTTCACTCTTACAAAAGGCGAGGCAGATCGTTCAGACGGGCACACATCTGCCGCAATACTCCCAGCTCATGTAAAAATGTTACCCCTGCTTGCTGCGCTCCATCTGATTGGGGAATTGGAGCACATGGCGGTGCGTGATAGCGTCCTGCGCTAGGAACAGCTGTTTGGATGAATCTTTAATGCTCGCTCACATCAGTGTTTCCCTCTGCCACTGTACAGCTGTACCTCCATTCCGCACCGTTTCAACTGCCCATCATCTATCAGGCCTGCACTCTTCCCTATTCATTAGAGCATGTGTCACCACCACCAGGCCACTGATGGCTACAGTGTCATTACGGGGAGGCGGGTGATGGAGCAAAAGAGAATGGTCATTTAAAGTCTGTGCACTGGACCATGTGATTAACATCAATCATTTATTCTGCAATTAAAAACCGGCTAAAGTCATAAAGTCTGACCTTCTGTCTATGAATGGTGCGCTGCCCAACAGTCCTTGAGCATGAAGGGGAGATGCCAGAATGACAGGCATTTGCGAGTCCGTGGCATTATAAAAAATAAATGCTATTGTTTTACAGCCAACTAGAGCAGAATAGGCAGTCTCTTCACATGTGTCCTTAATAAAGAATGAGAAGCCGATATTTAAAAAAGGATAACTTCGTTGTTATTTACTAATATCATAGTCCTTACATTCCCAATATGAAACTGAAGTAGCAAAAGTAGCTTGTTCAGAAGTCACTATTTGTGTGATGTTACAGAAACCACATGACATATCGTTGCTGTCAGAACCAAATCTGTTATCTCATTATCTCATTATAATAAAATAGAATGAGTTTGTCATCGTACTCCAAGATTTAGTGTGACACTCTCCAACAAGAAACAATAAAAAGAGCAGTACTATACAATATAGACAGTTAAGATATTTACATATGGACAGTGCACTCAATGGGAGAATGGGAGTAAATTACATCAGCAGCTGCAACATAAATACAAATAAATAAGTTCTGAATGTATGGAGGTAGAATTACAGTATGAATAATAATAATGTATAAGCTATGTATAATTCTAAACTAAGGACACTATGATATTACACTATAGATAATAATGTAATGCATGCACTTTTTATTTTTGACATCATTTTGATGTTCCCCATGCATTTTGTTCAATTTTCATGTAGACTGGACCAATAGATCCCACTGCCTGTTGGATGAGGCAACCAATCAGAACAGAATCAAACATATATTATTCTTAAAGGCACAGTAGCAAAAACAGTCTGCCTAATTCTGAAGATACAAAGAGGTTAGAAATACAAACAAAAGCCCCACATATGTCATAAGTGGAAATACGCTACAGGATACACCTCCTTCACTAGATACCCTAATATCTGATCTGATTACTCATTTCTGTTGGAGGTATGACTAAGATAATCCACAGAAATAAGATGGAGATGACTTTAAAATGCAATGCAAATGGCAAGGATGCAGAAATTACACCAAAAGAGCATTTTCAAGAATAAAAGCAAGTTGTGAGGCTGCATCACAACATCATTCTGGAACAGAAAAACAGCATTAACAGGATTATTTGCTCCCTCCCAATCCCCTTGAAAATGCAGACTATATCAACAGAGGTGTGATTAAGGTCTTACTGAGTCTACTGAACAGCTTTCTGCTCCTTCCATCGAGTCTGCATTTAAATAAAGCACCGTGTGTTGGAGTAATCCAGTGTTTTAGAGCTGGGGATGCTAAACCTCATACCTGTGCTGAAAGAGGAAATTCTAAATGCTATACATAGACACATCTCTGGATGCCTACACTAGCTTTTTTCTCTTATTACATATTTGTGGGTCAAACATGTGACTGTACTATAGGGTTCAATAAGTATCTGAGGGTTTAGTCACAGCATGTTCTATCCTGTCTGTTATCACAACTCCAGCTCCTCATTAAATGTTGACTCACTCCAATTGCAGGTCTACTTATGAAGTCTACTTATAAGAAAGCAGAGAAAATGTGCAGCTTGTGAATCTCGGCACCTAGAAAAGCTTAGCCTGGGTTCTGTGTGTACATATATATAAATATATATATATATATACAAAATATATATATATATAATACAAAAACACAAAGTATGCAAACACATATATAAAAGACATATTTACCAATACACAACAGGCATCATGATTAGGGCTGTTGCAATCAAGAGAGTTTAGCTGACTGTTAATTGTCAATTGTAATAATTGTGATTAACGATTAAATGGTTGTACCTTTTTATTATATGCATCAGTGAAAGTGCAAGTCAAAAGGGGCCAAACTGACTTATTAGCCATTCTGCCTCCTAGCCATGTTTACTAGATGGCTAACACTGCTATTGCTATTGAATTAGCACACTATGCTGGCGAACCTTTTTACTTTCAAGAAAAACTAGAAGTATAAAAATATTCATTCTGCATGCATACCAAAACATTTAGCTACAGAGCCAACAAATAAGCCAGCAGTTGTACAAACCTCTAATCATGTCAGAGAATGGGACTTTGCCCATGACTGCCTCAGTATGTGCATTTTCTGCTGTATTATGTGGATTTATTTGCCTCAACCCACAAATATATATACATACTCAATATTATCATGACATCAAACTTGATTGCAGTCAGCTTAATAATTGTGAGGTATATGAGAAAAATGCCAATGGCTATGAAAGCATGACGATTTTAAATTCAACATTTATAACAAGGAACTATTAAAGAAGCAAAAGGAGGAAAAAATAGTAACTGTTAATGGAATGAAGGCATTGTACAATGATAATGATATCCAGTCAGACCCTTGTTACTATGTAGTTTATGCTGCTACTACACATTGGTTATTGTTGTTGTTGTTGTTTACATGCTCTCTACAATTGATATTGCTATGACGTGGAGTTGTTCAATATTGTAAAAAATATTAGTGACGTGTGATTTGCTCCAAAAATCAGACTGTGCTGTAATTCAACATTAAACAGGAGCATATGACTGTACTGTTCATCACTACAGCTCCAGTAAAATAAATAAACTTAATTTGAAGATTCATAAAGACTGGATCTTTGAACATAACAGGAACCTCACATTCATTCCACAACCTGCACAACAAGGCAAACTGGACTACGAGTAGAGAAATAAGAGAGAGCAGTCTTTACCTGTTTGCAGGGCTCAGATATGTTTGCAGAAGAGTGTGTGAAGGTTGAAGGAGATGGCATGCAATGCACCCAGAAACAACGGATCATTTGTTACCTCTGAAAGAAAAAGGGAGGAGGGGTGGAGGATTGTTCATTTACACACACACACAGACGCAGAAGTGAAATCTACAGGAGAAAACGAGTGGAATAGCGAGGAAAGAGCTGTGCACTGTACGTGTCCACATGTTAGTGTGAGCTACCCAATCGGCCAAAACAATTGAAAATTCCTTTTGCTATTATTTCCACAACGGAAGAGGAAACAGTGAAAGCCCTCAGGACATGAGTGTTTAGGGGGTTGCAAGGGGCTCTTGCTGGAGACGTCCAGGAATTCTCTGTGCGCGGACAGCAGTGCGGAGCGCGATCCCTTTGCGCTCACACACAGAGGAGGCATAATTGGCTCTCGATGAAAGGCCATAACCATACATCACACAGCCAGTGAAGCACCCTGCCCACAGCCAATTGAACCACAGCTTCCTCTGCTGTCACTGCTTCTACAACCCCTTAGAGATGCACACAAAAACTGGGTGTGCACAATATGGACACGAAACGTAAGAGGTTATATGGAATTATCTAAAGCATCATGTTACAATATGATGTAATAGTAATCAAATGTTATAAAAGTAAGCCTAGTCCTGGGTGTGCAGTAGAATTAGAAACTAAGGGTGCACTGAAATTTAATTAGTATTATTATTTTTAGCTCACAGACTCTGAAACTGCTCTGTGTGGGTGGGGCAAGTGATGTCAGCCTTCCGACTGGTTAGGAAATACTTACAGAAGAGTTAGGTTTCCTGCAGCTTTAAGCTCAGCACACGCCAGTAGTGTTGTGCCACACCACGCAGGGTGGCACAGCGTCACTTAGCAGAAATTTAGCATCACAGTAAAATCATGGATGAACAGCACATTTAAGTTGAGTTATAAAATGCGGCGAGCATGGTAAATGTTGTATCTTCATTACAAAATAATGATTTTTACTATTCCAGTCCTGTGTGATGCCACCAGGTGCATGGCCTTTATGGTTATTTAGGTTTACTGTGACAGTATCCATTGCTACTCCATTCACAACAGAGTGAGAACAGTCATTACAGTTAAACCATTTTACAAGTTAAGGACAGAATAGCTTTGAGGTGTATATAGCAGAGTGGTTCAGAGTGGTTCGCTGCATGCATTAGATTATGTTCTAAGACCAGCTTATATCTAAGTGTTCTGTTACTCTTACATTGCGCATAATGTAAGTTAATGTAATGTAATGTAAAGTAATGTAATTTCATCCATTCTGTTACGGCAGCCTGTGTTACAGACTGATATACTATTTAAATATGGTCATATAAATACAAGTCATTGCACAGCCCTAACTGCACCCACATGTGCATGCAGAAAAAATGCACACAACAATATATTCACATAAGCATGATACGCTCACACTTTATCTAGTTTATCTGAAAGAAATTATTCAGATTTTCAACCTGCCCAGGGACAGCAAATGAAAATGAGCCATTCAGCTATAATCTGGCATCTGGCAAATTTACATTCTAAAACAATGATTAATAGATTGTGCATTGTCCCTGTTAAATAAGCAAATAATGCAGAATAAAGCACCGGCACACATCAAACCACACACACAAACAAGCGCACAAAAATAGCTGATTGACACCTTACTGTATGTGAATTCACACTGCCTGCACAGCAGACGGGTCCTCACGTCATTATCTTACCACTCAGAGCACAGACGTGAAAAAGCCACACAATAAGTACAGCCTTCCCTGCATGGCTCTCTTTACAGCCCTTCTATTTCTGTATGCATCTACCCAGCTGAAAACCATATATCTGTAGGGCTCTAGCCTTCATTATGCCATTTAAAGCAATAAACAAGGATTCATATTTACCTTCTCAACAAATTCTCAACAATTAATTGTTGATTAGCATGACGGTGATGCATCCTATACATTCTTTGACTGGCCTCTTACAGTAATGCCAGCATGAACCAATATGGACCAATCACAGTCCTGCTAGCCCAGGTATTACGTCTGTCTTGTAATACCACTTCAATTTGTATCTGACTTCAATGGTAAGTCCCTGTAGCTTGGAGTCTTTCGTAGTCCCTACATTCGAGTATGTATGTAGGGGGAACATGTTTGAGGAAGATACAGCCATTGGACTAAAAAAAAAAAAAAGTTTGTGGAGTATAAGCCACTACATCTTGAAAGGATTTCTTTGAGGCATTCAGTAGCTGCTAAATGACGTATCGTCATGTGTTTACTGATAATTGCATTCTTCTTTGTTTTATGCAGGTCAGTTTTTGTTGTAGCAGCAATTTAAAAGTCACCTACACATGTGAACCCAAAGATCCTTGGCTGGTCTTTTTGTATTCTGTTGGGTGTTTAGGCATAAAGTTCAAGAAACACACAAGTGTCCCTGGCTTTGGGAGACCACACAATTAATCATTTCAACACTAACACACTCTTAAATCATTTTCCTGATTTATTTTTGGAGAACATTAATTCATCTTGAAATAAATTTCAAAAAACATTTTATGGATATGATTAAATCTGGTCAAGATCAACCTCAACCCCAGATATATTATGATAGGACTGGCCATAATTTATCTAATTCCTGTCCTGAAAAGCCTGACCTTGATAGGAGCAGACAGTGTGTGCCTGACCCTGTTTCCCTGCCTTAAGAGAGAGGAGAGAGAAAGTCCTCCATCTGGATCTTCGGAGGGGAAGGAGAAAATGAGTTGCCGCTCATTATTCTGTCCAGGCACTCGAGGCCACAGGAAATGGCTCTCTTCATTTTTCTTGTTCTGGTAATGGTGTGTTCTCAGTCAGTGGTGAGACACAATGCTGGCTTTGGCCTGCATGTGCGGAGTCACCATAAGCAGAAGGGACCCTTTCTAATGACTGTTACCCCGTCCTCGCCTTCCTCCACTCACTTTGGACCACCAAAACAGTTACTGCTCAGCTGAAAGGCCTGCAGGCCAGTGGGCTTATTCTACTCGTGTTTACACGCTGTAGCCTCTAGAATACAGTGCACGCTTGCCTTTGTAAAGGGCAGGAAATGTAGTCTTGAGAGATTTCCACATCAACACAACACGTCTTTTCTCCTTCTTTTGAAGGAGCTTTATAATAACACATGTCTTTTTGAGGGTAAAGATTTTTAATAACAATATACGCCTCTGAATTCAGAAAACATATAGGCTTAGTTTTTCAGGGGAAGGTGTGTGTACAGCAGAAGCTCCTCTTCAGGTCCCACTTTACTTTGAAAGGTATTCAGATGCCCAGTTTTATTTATCAACAGTGGTTTCTACAAAAACAACTAATCCTCTGAGGAGACATACCAGCTATGAGTAGTGCAGTTTGATTTATTATTTCAAGTGCTGTGTGGTACTATTAACATTCAGTATTATGATGTTTTCCAAATATATCACAGTGTCCTGGCATTGGCGATTTTGCATTAATTAAGCTGATCAAACTGTACCTCCTATGTTGTTACTGTCTAAACAAAAACATGTATCTTTATGGCCCGACGCCACACTGAGAGACACGGCTTCTGTAAGTGTAGCTCAATAAATATTATGCATATCAGTCTAAATTTATTATCATTTATTGTGCCTGGTTACCTTTATCTTCCTTCCCAATAGCATTGTAATCCCATATCTCCTTCTGGCAACTATTCTTTTAATGATGTATATATATATAAAACACAACAGGTATATGCTACCTTAACCCTACACCCTCTCCCAGTTTGAGAACATACCATATATAGATTACTCAATAATTCATCTTTCAAAAATGAATTTGGAATTATGTGATTGGTGAAATGTGATGTACTGTTCTACAACCCTTTTATTAAAACCTCAAACCTTGAAACCCATGCAACTTTATATATGTATATTGTATTTATGGCATGTGGTCCAATACGTTACACTTTAACTCCTCCGAGAACATTACTCCTTCTCTATGCTAAAAGAAAACCTTACATACCTGACATAGCTTGTATTGATTCTACTGTTTTATAGTTTTCTTCTCTTTAAATATTAACCATAACAGAAAAAAACATACTGAGAAATAGACCTGCTGTCTATGTAGTTTATGTTTATATGAGCAAAAGGAATAAACAATAACTCTAATGAGAATGACAAGAAGGACAACAGGACTTTCTGGAATAGAACATTGCACTGGATATAATGTTAAATATTGACACCTTCAAGACAATATCATGCTATGTCAGTATCACAACTGCTATTTATTAATTATAAATTGTTTCACATATTATGCACAGGCAGCCTTCCTTTTCCCCTAGGATGTTTTTCCATCCAAAATCTTAAACAGTAATTGCATATTAAAGTGTGTAAAAGTGTGTAGCGACGTTTCTCCTAGAGACCTCCTTTGACTAGGAGCATCCAAACCTTTGCACATGCTCAGCACTACCTTTAGTTTTTTACCTCCAAATAAGGTCTGAAATGTTTCATCATAGCCAGCTGAAACTAGTACTTTGAGTAGGATCAGGTGGCCGACCAGCAGAGCTGAAATGGCCACGTATTAACACTGAGCAATGCCATCTCATAAACTGATCTCCTGTTTGCTGCAATCTCCTGTCTGCTGTTTGTCTCCTGCTTAAAGGAATTCAAAGAGCTAATAAGCTGTGCAGCTGGGGCTCCTCAGTCCTGTTCCATGTGCTGAAATGGTACAGGACGTGCTATCATACAGCAGTACACTATATCACCAATATTACAGGATTCTCTTGCGAATGAGACATATGCTGCTCAAGGACGCAAGGCATGCCCTAAAAACCCCAGCTGTGTTATGTAACTGTGTTAAACTATATATCATGAGATTATGAGAGCGGAGTAGAGGTCATGGCTGTCATAAAGGGAGTCATGGAGTGCTAACGCACTATTGAATTAAAGGAGCAATATATAAGATTTTTAGTTTAAAACATTCCATCATTAAGAGGCAAAAGTCAATCACTGGTATCACTGGCTTCCATCAGTCCAGCATTAGAGGATAAAGAAGTAGCACTGCTTTAATGGGCTTTTGTAGTCTTTTCTCAATCATGCTAAAGGCACTTCTCCTGGTTAGATTTGAGGACAGGTAGCCAAAAAAGAACACAAGCATGGCTGAAGCTTTTGGCAAGCAACCATTATACTGACCGCTGCCACCCACATCAACTCACACCGATAATTCTTGTTCAGACGTAAACAAAAGAAATGATGTAAACAGAAGCTAGGGGTTTCACAGCAGTCTAAAAGCAGAGAGAGACGTCTTACACACTCCTCCTTTAAAAGACAGCTAGTTGATTTTACAAAATATGCTAAATTCACCTTGCTGATAATTTGGCTGTTATTTATAAATATACATTCTGTAGGTCCCCCGTACAGCAGAAAAGACTATATATATATATATTTTATTTATTATATTATTTATTATTTATTATTTATTATATATTTTATTTTATTTATTTTATTTTTTTTTCATTAAATATATCGTTTAATGAAATCTAGGCTTAAGGCATGTTCCAATTCATTCTCCAAAATGTCTACCTCAGAGTCTACATTTAAGATCGATTGTGTCATAGAGCTAAGCCGTCCCCTTTTAGAAGCCTCCTTAATATGCAGCCGAGATATTCTTTTCCATTGCAAGCAAGGATCCAATGGGTAAATCCTTTGCCAGCCAATACATCCCAAAGTTTATTGGTGCGTCCAGTGTTGCTAGGTGACAGAAGCAGCATTTTGTGACGCTACAGTAAGGATATGGTTCAGCATTTGCGGTTTGCACAGCCCTTGAAGGACACGCCCTCATAGGCCACATCCTTCGAAGGATGCAGCCCCTGATTTGGGATACAGCTACGGTTAATCATAAAAACTAAGCTGCAACATCAGCCAATTTTGAATTTGTGGTTTGTGTGATGATTTCACAAATGGCATTTACATCTGCCCTTTTGCCCATTTATTGACGTTATTAATTATGTGTTTCAGCCAGGACTGCACAATACACCGTACAGTACAATTACAACAGAGGTCATTTACAGCTATCGGTCTTAAAGGTAGAGAGGGTTTAAAGTGGAAAAGGTTAGGTAAGAGCTATTTACCACTAAACACGTACAAATGTCACAAGACAACTGAGGGAATCAGACCTCTTCATGCTTCTTAGGTTGTTGTTTCAAAGCTATGCATGGTTTGTTAATGCACATTGTTATCAATTTGAGCTTGTGATTACTTGTCAGAGTAATCAGCAGCTTATACGACTGCTGGTATAACCGCCAGTGACAGCCCTACATGCCTGATATCATGTAGCGTGGTGCAATTTTGCTGAAATTCTCCAGTGCCTTCTCATCATGCACACAGATTCACAATTACAATAATTGCAATGACAGAGCAACGGGTCGCCTGCTTCTTTCACACCCAAAGCCAGGACTGACGCAAGCAAGTTCAGAGCTGCAGCCACTTGTTAGAGGAGATCCTGTCACTGTGTCTGTCATCTAGAGCCTCAACACACATCGCGTGTTCCACAGCATCTGACACCAAGCATTTCCATCTGTGCAAATGTACAGCCACCCAGCCTCACTCGCTCCCTTAGCCCTTACAAGCCTAGAGTTATTTTTGTTCTGTTTCTGTACTATTGCAGTGGAGTTATTCAACTACATCATTAACTACATATGGAGCTCTACAGAGTTATATTTACAGTGGTTTTGTGTTCTGTACTGACAAGTTAGCCTCAGTAAACCGGTACATTTTCCAAGATTTATGTACTTCTGGGAGATTTTCCAGTTAAAAGAAAGATAAACTCATGTTAATGATGCATCCTGAAGGTGGGATAAACTATTCTGGGATGCTTTAGACTGAATGTTTCTGTTGGGTGAAATGGCATGTTTGAAATGACTGTTGAATGCAGTTGGAAGGCCGATAGCTGACAGTGTTGCAACTTGAATATCTTATTGCAGTCATATAACCATGATACGTCTTCAGATCATCATAACAGTGAAGAGAACTGACTATTCAAATGTCAGAAATGACTCACCAGCACAAGGCCAAGGCAGCAAGGTAGCTATGTGACCATCTCAAAGCCTTATCTCTACTCAGCATCTCTTCTCTGGTTGAAAGGTTACAAAAACCTCTCTCTGTCATCCACTTTGTTCTTTGCTTCTTTATGATTTTGTTAGAGGGCACATTAATGCCAGCTTAGTCTTATTTATTAGCCTACAGATCAGTGGCTTAGCTAGCAGTCAGGAGGGATTCCTAATGGCTGTGTGATGCATTAGCGTAATGCATGCTGAGTGAACTGTAAATGCTGTCAAACTGATGAGGCTGAGGGGTGCTGTGCTAAGGAACACTACATAGCACGAGGAACACCAAGACCAGAATGTCCCTTTAATGTAAAATTATACAATGATTTTTATTATTGCCAGCGATAACCATGATTTCTAAGTGTAAAAACGCCCACGCCCCTGCGGAACTGGAATTCGCTCTGTGCAACCCTCCTCAGACTGACCCTGTGAAGAGTAAGTGCATGCTGGCTTATATTATCAAAGGGAAAGAACACAGCATATGTTGCCTTTAACAGAGCTGAAGTAGAAGTAGTCTTTTGAGGAAGCGCCTGGCAGGCGTAAACGCTGGCCAGCACATTGAGAAACAGGGTCAGTGAGCTGATTCCTGAGAGGCACAGATAACCCTGCGCTTTGTGGTCAGAGGTCCTCTAAACTGCACATTCTTATTGCACATCGGACTCACACACACGCACACACAACAAGCTGAGAACAAGAGGCTGAACACCATGCGAGAGAAGCAATCAGTACTGCAAACATACACTGGAGCTTCTAGCTTTATAATTCTAGCTTTTTAAACCCCAAGATTTAGGGATTTTTTATTAGAATATATACATATATATAAATACGTAACAATATGTGTCCATCAAGCTCCATTTCTTACTGTAGAACAGATCAGTGAGATATTTTAAAATAATGTATTATCTTCACACAAGCTGCCAAGTAAATATCGTCAATTCACAGAGAAGGTACATTTTTATCTAATCAAGTTTAATCAAGTGATTAGGTTTAATCAAGTAATCGTGACAGCGCTACAAGCTAAACAAATACATACACTCTTACAAAAGGTTCAGTGAATCGTTCTTTGACTGATGACATAGAAAGGCCCTGTTAGTCCCATACAGAGCCATTTTCAAAATGAGATGTATGAGTGTGAAGAACTGTGGATAAGTATGAATACAGCTTACTGTAGAGGTGCTATAAAAGTTCTTCCAAAAACTAAATAGAAGTTATTCATTTATAGCATCAGTCAAGCAAAAAAAAAAAACAAACAAAAAAAAAAAACAACAAAAACAAACTAATATAATATGGTAAATTATACAGTAGCCTCAATAACTTAGTATAACTTAGACTACATTTCAGTTTTTATTGTGTCTGCCTTCATTTCAGCTCCCATTCTTTTCAGGAGACTTTTAATTCCGTAAAGAAATCTGCAGTGATATTTTCCCACATTTTCACAGTTTAGTCTTTGAAGTTGACTACAGTTTCACATTTACTTAACAGAGTGGTCAGTATATTGCTTTGCGAGCTTCAGCAGCTTCTTTGCTTGATTTTTTTGAGTGGTTGGTGTAGCTCAGTGGATAACACCACTACCCGCTAAGTAGCCACCACCACACGTGGGCTTGTACTTGTAATATGATTAACATTGTAAGTCGCTCTGGATAAGAGCGTTAGCTAAATGAATGAATGTAATTTTCAAAAGTCTTCATTTCCTTCTATTTCCTTTTCTCAGTAAGCGCTTCTTGACAGCTACACATCCTTTCAAACTCATAGTGACAAGTCATCTTCTCACAGTGAAAGGATGTACAGAAACACCTGTGGATCTGAAAGTTTGACATACTGGTTATCTGATGGTGTCAGTTTTGGTGATCTACTAGCCCTTGTACAGTTGTTAGGGGTCCCAGTTTCTTTTCATCTTTAAGTAATGTTTTTAGCTCTAATCTTTTTCCCTATATCTTCTTATACTCATAGGGATAAGTAAAAGAGTGATCACTGCCTTTTGCACAGTACAGTAGTACGTAGTAGTGCGTTGTCTATAGCATGCTATTTATTACAAAGGTTTTTAAATCCAGATGAATAGCCATGTTCAGACCAGGTTAACTCTGAGAGGAGCGCAATACCACTTAGCTCTGCAACAGAGATTCATAGAGCTGTCCATGGTGCTAGTTCTTAAAGCAGCACATGTCACTACTGGTGAAAATGCATGCATACAAAAAGCTGCAACTGTGTACTGTGTTTTATGCGCGTAGGTACAGGATGAAAGCCTGGTAAAACTAATGAAAAGTTAAGATGTGTTGTAAAAGCCAAGTAATACTCTGAGAATCCAATTGCTGCAACACTTTAGATTAGAAAACAAAAGAGAACAAACACCTTCCTCCACTCCTTGCCAACAAGAACCGACCAGCTTCAACAGCAAGCGAGTGTGTTTTATTAGCAGAACGATCCTGACCTAATTAACTCTCTTTGTTTAATAAAACTGTACTGAATTCCGTTTACACATGCATCTTCCCCCCGATCTGTTTTTACACTGCTGGCTGATCACAGTTCTAATTAGCCGAGGACCCTGCTGGAGGGGAGACCTGTAAATCCATATTGATATTTGCAGAGTGTGTGGTGAGGGCAACATCTTCATATCTACCCCCGACTGTGGAGCACAAGGGTTTGAGACACAAGTAACACATCCGTATGGTTTACAGGCCTCCTGAGGCCAATGTCTATCTGTGTTTTAAATCTGAAGCAGGCAATCATCTGTAAACTCAACTCAAAAAGTAAAAAGTGGTCTGTTAGTTCAAGCTTATAAATGTTTACCTGTAAAATAATTTCAATTAGTAAATTACTAGCTTTATTTCTTTCAGTCAAAGCTTTTTGCTGAGCTGAGTAAAATAAGTCTAGCTGCTTCTTACCACCTCAGGCAAAAGTTTAGGTTTTTGCAAAAAAAGGATTTTGCAGTCAAAGCACAAAATTTAGGATTATGCTATTCCACTTGTGCAATGTAAATGGACGGCAAGGTCATAAATCCCAAAGTACATGCCAGAAGAAGAAACTCTCTCCCACTGAAACATTTTTCTCAGCCTCATTAGAATTCCAGCCCTTCTCTCTATTACAAATTAGATAGATAGATAGATAGATAGATAGATAGATAGATAGATAGATAGATAGATAGATAGATAGATAGATAGATAGATAGATAGATAGATAGATAGATAGATAGATAGATAGATAGATAGATAGATAGATACTTTATTGATCCCGGAGGGAAATTCAAGAAATTTCATTTCAAAGTTGACACAGTACCATAACATGATTGTTACTGTTTGTCTACCTGCAAGTTTGGCATGCCTGTACACAGTGCTA
This sequence comes from Prochilodus magdalenae, assembly GCA_024036415.1. Lineage (NCBI taxonomy): Eukaryota > Metazoa > Chordata > Actinopteri > Characiformes > Prochilodontidae > Prochilodus > Prochilodus magdalenae. Next base: position 810,352 of record JAMWET010000950.1, read on the forward strand.
CTGCTATCAACCTCTGGTGGCTGCCTCATAAAAACAGAGAGCGAGCTTTCCTTCATTGGCTTAAAGACACAGGAGCTGAAACAGAGCATTTCAGACAGAGAGGTGAACACAGGTGTGCATAGGGCTGATCGACTGAGGAAGAATGTAAAAGGTCATTGTGTTAGAATTGGTTTGCCTGTACCTAATATTAGTCTTCATCACTGTCATACTAACCTGCCTGAAATAACAGAGTGTAGCTTGGCAGTGTAACATTACAAACATAAAACTTGATGGTATGTTTCACACATAGCTCATATGATTAAACTACATTGTGTTTTAATCATCATTCTGTCTTCAATTTCTCTACAGTGGCTACAAAAGAACGCATTTGTGGGCACAGCAAGGATTAATTACACAATAATCCACTGTGTCTATAAACAGGTAGTTCATAACAATCTACTTTATGATCCATCAGTAAGAATTTCCTTTCCTGCCACTTCTAATTTACCATATATAGAAAAAGTAAATGAAAGAATGAAAGATCACTGAGGATGATTACGGCTGTGAAACTAGTCCAGTGTGCATTAGTGGTCTAGATAGCGAATGGTATCTCAGTACTACAGAACACTTAACATTTAGCATCATGTACAAAAATCCATGATGATACCATCCAGTCATCACACCGAAGGTAAAACAATGCTGTTTAATGTGGCATGGCTCACACAGTAAGCGTAAAGCTTTCTAATCCTCCCACATTCTAGAGTCGGCACACCGGTACACCAACACTGAAGAAAAGGCCTTCCTCTACATTACAGTGTCTTTCATAAGGCCTCTTAAAATCTGAGCCATTTTCATCTGCTCTAATGAAGCGTAGAAAATGGTTGTTTCACATACGCTCATATTAGCCTGAGTCTGGACTCAGTGATTATGACAATAAAAAGGCTGAATGCTCTTTTAACAGACGGAATATGGCAAATATCACTGTTACTCTAACGATTCCTATAGAAACCACTGTTTGACTCCCAACCTTTATTTGACTCCTTCCCTCTCTTCTCTCTTTCTCTCTCTGTGTGATGGATGCGTGTGAGGATGTGAGTTTCTGTGTATGTGAGTGGGTTTGTGTGTGAGACAGCTCTGTCTCCACTACTGAGGAGACTCAAAGAACTCAAACTGTCAGACACACACATACAAGCTTTTCTCTTCTCAAATGCTCACATACAGAACTTATTTTTATTGCTCTCTCTCTCTCTCTCTCTCTCTCTCTCTCTCTCTCTCTCTCTCTCTCTCCTTCCAAGTCTCTAAGTTTCTGGCATTTGTATATTTTCAAACATTTATGTAATTGCAATGCTATGCAAAAGTCATCCACTCAAAACAGCCATTTAGCCATTTATTTTCTAAGCAGATTGCAGTTTAATAATCCACCTGAACATGTGGAAAATCAAATAAGACCTGGTAGACCCCCAAAACTATCAAAGTTATCACTGTCACATGAACAGCACTTAGAGCTTTTCAATTTACGAGAATCAAGATCCACTCGTTTCAGATCCGAAACATCCACAAGTGTTTCTGACCATCCTCAACACTATGGGTCTAAAAGAATGTGTAGCTGTCAAGAGGAAATCACTGAGAGACAAAAACAAACAAAAAAGCACGTAGAAGCTGCATGTGTCTTCAGAACGATGGACTGACCACCCCAGAGTCCAAATCTCAAAGCCACTACATGTACATCTACACAATATCAGTGTAGATTTCTGTCCCCCAAAACAACGAAAGCAACAATAAAGCAAAGAGTGGACACAATAAATACTGTATATCATTTAACTTAATGGCTGTTTACAGAAATCCCATGCAGCTTTAATGTTCTCACAGAGTTCCTGCAGATTTTGCGGTAGGGGTGGACCTTCTGGACATGTGACGTATGACAACAGACCATTGATCTTGGCCCTGACCATGGTGTCTCCACATACGGATTGGTTGATTGTCTCTACCACTACAAAAGCAAGACTCATCGCTGAAGATGACCAGCTGCCACCCTGAGTCACTGCTTTACAGTCTGGCACGACACCACTGTTCTTCTGGGTGCAGCTATTAGTGCAACCGTTCCCTTGTTGATGAGTGTATTTGATTTGATCATAACAGTTTGTCAGCTACTATATGTGTTTTATGTAATTACAGTGCTGGACTGTCTTTTACTGTCATGTTATTATTAGTTGCTCCACATCCACTGAAATATTATTTTACTGAATGGCCTTTTCTTTTCAGTTTCCTGCATTCCTAATTCTTCTACAACAATTGATGAACCATAATTCGGACCTAAAATGACATGAAACTGAAAGCACAATAACAATTTTGTTAATTGATGTGCTGTAGTCACTACAAATGCAGGAACGAATGTAGCAGATGCTTTATTTCCTGGGTTTTTGAGTGAATCATGTTTTTCAGGAAATTACCATAGGTATGGTATAATAGTATAACTATGGCATATAGCTCAAGATATGTAACAGCAATACAGTGATTAACATTTATCAAGTGTGATAAAGTATTATTGTGGCAAGTGCAGGTGCATCACAGCTGAAAACATTTTGTTACTGTCCATAATAATTATTTCACATGCTTTCCACATCTCTTCAGGCTGAACGAGTATACATCAGATTACATTAAGTAAAGAACGTTTTTGCCTTCACCTACGAAGTTTTAATTTTTAGATGATTATCTACAATTTATTAATGCAACAAACACCTAAAAGGAAATCAAGCAGCCGCCCCAACAAATCCCAGGACACGACAGTGTCAAATAAATAACACACATCGAGTGACCCAGAAAGAGAGGGGTGAAGATGTAAGTCTTTGTTGTGGGAGTGTCTTGTTTCTTTTTTACTCATCTGTTAATCAACAGCCTCCCACAGAGACTAAAAGTATAGCAGGTCGATACAGTTTTAAGACACGCGGCCAATAAGCATGCACCACATAGAGCAGGACAGATAAAAGGAGAGGAAAGTCAATACCACTGTAAATACATCCAGCTGCACTTACTTATATTGCTTATCCTATGGGCCATTATTGGTCGAGGCTTTCTCCACAGATCAAATTGCCAGGCATTTTCACTGTGGCTGTGGGCAGAAGAGAAGGGAAAAAAGAGAAGAAGAAAAAACACTGTGGTTAAAATTTACACTCGGAAGAACCACAAAAAGAGAAAGGGAGGTAGTAAGGGGAGGGGAAGCGAGAGAGGAAGATGAAGAGTGAGTGAGGAGGAGAGAAAGAAAGAGAGAGCGAGCTTGCGCAAGGTTGAACCAAATCATGAAGGCAGCCCGGCAGCTGAAAGAGAGAGAGAGAGAGAGAAAAGCCATTGATTTTCCACAGAAGTGCCAGTTCATCATTCTGAGAGACACTTGCGATCGATTCTTCCTTTCGTTTGTTTGTGATTTTGTTAGTTCAAAGCCGGTCGCTATGATAAATCCCTCTTCATGCCACACGTCTGTGAGATGAGGAATGACCAGATCAAAGGATAAGTGCAGATGACCTCATTTTCAAAGGATTTTTATTTTGACTGGGTCGATGTTTAGCCTCGGGAGGACTTAAATGAAAAAGTCGCACTTATAACACCACGCAAAAATAAAGTACGCACCACCCGACCAAGTGTGACTATGCACGTCCATCCCCTCCGTTAAGATCGATTTAAGTGGGAGGGGATCTGAAACAACTTCCTTTTCTTACTCGAAACCAAAGCGAAATATCTACTCCTCTGAGAAGCCCATCACCCCTTCCACCATTCAACCACCCACCCACCCCCAGGTGAGAAAGCAGAGGTTCTGTTACTTTCAACAAGACTCTTTCATCTCATGCCGTCCCCTTTAATCACTTCCCAGCATCCTTTGAGGCTGCTAAGGAGTCAGAGAGGGGACCATGCTCTGGAAACCTCCTCCTCCTCCTCCTCTCCGTCTTCTCCTTCCATAAAAGCGAGCAAGAGAGAGAGAGCCGAGCTCGCGACCTCGGCCCACCTCGTCGGCTGCTAAAAAAAGGGTCTCCAGTCATCTCTCGTAGAAACTAATGCAGCTTCAAAAGCATGTGCCCTGTTCGGGGTGGGGAGGGAAAAGCGCTGGCGGCTGATTGTTACTGCTAATCTCCCTTTGGTTATCTGTCTGAGAGCAACATGCCTGCTGCTCCATGATTAGTGCACGTTCATGGGAATCAGGCTATACACTGGTTTCTGAACTGTAGGTGAACAATGCTTGGAGAGATTTCACATGAAGCCGTGCTGAAGATAGCTAGGTTGGACATGAATCATGCGCTTTGGCATTCAGTTCTGAAAGGCAGGGTCAGGAGGTTAGAGCGTGTAGAGCGAGTGCATATTTAGCACAGCGCTGCCATTTGGGGGACGCACGCACATCATCCAGCTTTCACAACTAAAAACACTCTTTTGATCAGAACTGCAGCCGCCTTTAATCACGTTTTTACAAGAGGCCTTCTCGCAAAGTTTAAGGAACATTCTGGTGAAAATCTGATATACACAGTTCTCAGCAGGACCCAGGTGCTGAGACAGGTTTGGCATCCCAAGTTTGCTTCAGCTCTTCCATTGTCATAGAGAACAGTGTGTTGTTCTGTCGTGACCTAGTGACTCAAATGAAGACAAACATCAAAATCAAACACCTCAGTTTCTAGAAAATAAGACTCCTAAACAAAAGCATCAGATACTGGGTTCCGAATTAAAGAAAAAGGGCCCAAGCTTTATTTTCAGGTGTATGCTTAATGGCCACCATATGGTACACAGCTTCCATACTCATACAGTGTTCAGGAGGTGATGTCATGCCCCTCCTGCTTTCTGTACATTTCCAAACTAGGTATTGTCACCCTTATATCTAGGTTCATTCCACAAATACATACATTCAGCATATGTCTAATCTCATGTTTTTAACAAAAGAAATATGACTGCCCACTTCTCAAGATGTTCCCCCATCCTGAAGCCTTAAGATTGTAAATTAGGTCGTCATTTCCTGCTTTTAGTCCTGGGTTGTAAATTAAGTACTGCTCCTAGCCTTATGCATTACAAACACTTCCCTCGACCTTTAGGGTCTGCTTATGCCGAGCTTTTCCATCCTGTATCCTAAACTCACTACAGAGGATATAACTGTACCCTCATGTCTAAATGATTATATATTCCCTAAATGATTACCAACGTATTTCCTCTATAAACCGTATAAAGGTAAGGGATGATTTAGGCACTCCCCCTCAGGTCCAACATTCACAATTCATTCTTAGATGACCATATTCCAACACCTCTTTATCCAAGCCTACATTTTAACAGGATGTGCCTTTAAGGCATATACGTAAATAATCTCTGTTCTGATTAGTGGACCACTCCCAAAACCCAGTCTGGGCCTAAACACCCCTCATAACTTCAATGTAAATGGACAGGACTAAATTGCTATATGCTAAATAGGTTTGTAAATGTGTGTTGTTTATTTGGGGGGGGTTGCGGGAGGGTTGTGACATCACAGAAACAACTCGGTGAAATCTAAACAAGCTGCTTTCAGATGATAGTTACCATATATGGATGGTATATGGCAGGCTCTCACGCCTGCAAGCAGGGTCTTCCACCCAGCCTGGGGCTAATCCGCCCAGCCTGAAGCTTCACATCGACAGTCTGCAGGGCTGCAGCTAGATCCTACCGACTCAATCCACCAAGCAAGGCTCAACAGAGCTTGCCTGCATCCAATAACCAACACTTGTCTGTGCCTTCCTCTGCCTCTCCCCAGGTCTTTAAAACACTATTAATGCCTAATGGGCTTCCTCATTAGCTGCCCTCCCAAACATGCTCTGGCCATTATGAGCTCCATTTGCTGTTGGGTCTCACGCCTGCACACGCAGTGTGTGTCGTCTGTCTATTTCCTATTTGCCCTGCATGAAGTCAAATGCTAATGCAAGCAGCAAATTCAAATCCAGACAATAGAGGTTTGCCACAACATGTACATACATGCAAGGAAGCCTTATGTATGAATACGCATGACGTTTCACAGTCTATCGGTTCGCCTGGTAAAGCGTGTTATACCTCCTTCCTGTGTAGTTCACTAAAGCACCATGAAATGTGTAGGAAAACAAGCAGCACGCAAGCAAAGGGTGAATGAGAATGCACACTGAAAATGCTGTTCCAAGACAAAGCTGCCTTAAAGAGACATAAAAGGCCTTATCAGAAAACACTGTGTGTGACGAGCTGTGAATTATTTCAAGCAGTAGGTTGCAAGAACGTCCTCTGAAATGTCCAGACTCTATGCAATAAAAGGATCAGCGTGGTTCTAAAATGAATACAGTAAACAGCATTTCACGTGTTTACTTCACAAAACCCTGCTCAGCCACTGAGCTTAGGCTCTCCTTCCATACAACGGCTGTTCAAACAGCAAAGGTAGTCATTAACAGACATGTGGCTCTAATGTAATTCCATGAAAATGAGTTTTGTGATCTATATAAGGCCAGACGGATGAAATATCACTCACAGGTGCTGTTATCGATTATAAGGATGATAAGTTTGCACGGTCAAAAATCAAGCAGACTTGGTTTGAGTTAAACTGATCTAACTGATTGTGAATTATGGCTGATAGTCTGCGAATTGTCACCAATCTTCCTAATTTGTCATGCTGGAACATGCTCTCCTTATACATGCTGCATTTCATATTCTTTTATTACGTTAACCATGATGATGTTTTCAAGCTTAGCATTTCAGGCTTTACTTACTGTAAGTGATTGTCAGCTTAGCAAGCTGACATAAAAGCATGAACCCATTCAAATCCTTCCAAATGAGCTCGGCATATAAGAGGACTTTGTTTATTCTCATATAAAAGCTAATGTTGGGATTATTACAAGTACTGTTAAATATACTTTTTCTGATGTTATTTGTTATGATGAACATCTATTTTATGATGGAGCAGTTGCATTTTTCATAAAGGCATCCTCCACAACAGATATTTCCAATTAAAATCAAATGTAAAAACTAATCCATTCCCTCAGTCATTTCAGTCTTTACGTAGACTATGTATTCAGTCGACTGTTTTGTATTGGCTTGTTCTGTCCTGCTGTCAATAACTCCTGTATTTTTATTGTTTTGTTTTTATTTGCATGTTATTTCCCTTTGTTTGTTTGATGTCTCTTTCTTTTAACTTTGTTGGATTTCTTTCTTACTATATTCTTACTATATTTAATTTTATTGTGCAGCATGTCTGGCTTTGCTGACTCATAAAGAACTTGGTTTATGTCTCAACACCTCTAGAAGCCAGACAGACACGATGTTGCTTCAAAAATGTGTTTTTCATTTGAAACAAAAATAGAATTTTCATTTAAAGTTTAAACAAACAATCCCTCGACTGCAATTGGTCCTAACGTCACACGGTTGCCTGCATCAGCACCCGATTCCTGCGTAATTCAGTTTTTCAGATGTAAGTTGTTTAAAGTGATCTGTAGTGAGCTTTATATACAGTGGTGGTGATAGGAACTAGAGATTACGATCTACAGCATGGCAAATATAATCTTTTTATGTTACGCTGTTTAATGTTCCGCTGCAGGCTTATGCTACAAGGTACATGCAGGAGGTTCAAGCGACTCATGGAGCACCATGGAAGCACAGGACTCAAGATAGAAGAGACACTGATTTGCAAATAGAAGTTGCAGTGACGTTTGTGCCATTTCGAGCTAGGCTGTGGGGTTCTCTGGTGTTATAGTGTGTACCATGTAAATAAGAGGCATGGCTGTTGCTGACCTGCCACACTCTGTCCCAGTTCATCCCATGCTGGCAGAGGTTTCTCCCTGCTGCATATTCAGTGCATTTCCATAAAGCTCTATGTTTTCCAGGTCTACTTCTTTGCCAACATGTCACAGTATCTATAAAGGCAGGAGAGGAGGTTGGCTGAGGAGGACAGAGTGGCAAACCTATTATGTCTTTAATGAATAATCTCAAAAGAATATATTAGTCATTATTCCTAACATGGGGGGCATAAGTCATCAGCTTACATTAGGAGCAAGATCAAGACCCAACAAGGCTTACACACATATACATAAGTGAGACAGGGCCGAGGTAGGTACGACCTTGCACTGAGAATGACAGTAGCTGAAGCTGCTCACACACAGACTGGCTAACGATGGTCAATTGCTCTGAGCCATTTAATGACCTTTCCCATAAGCCTCCTTCCTAGAGAAAATAGCAGGCAATTAACATAGCGAGTGGATTACAAGATTGCAATGACTTGTGGATTAATGTGTTCGCTTATTCTTTAACATCTCCAGGCCGCTCTGAATGGAGCTGTCTTCAGCACATAGTCTTCTCTCCACCAGCTGAAGTGAATGCAGTGGAAAATTGCTGGGTGGTAAAATTGCTAATCATAAAGCTAACTATTAGAGCAGATGAGCCTCTTCCTGGAAGAGCTGTGATTTGGGAGGAGTGAGGATCAATCTCTAATTGACAAACAAAATGGATGTGAATGGGGATCTATTGTTAACACAGTTCTCACTGCAATTATTTTCTAAATGAAGAAGAGACTGTCCCCTCTTTCACACACACACACACACACACACACACACACACACACACACACACACACACACACACACACACACAAACAGACACAGACACACACACGTATGCACACACACACACACACACACACACTGAGCACTTTATTAGGTACACTACTGCAGTGACACTGATGTGGTCTTGTGTTCTTGTTGAATGGATTCTGCTGGTATGCTGGTAGCTTTTAAACACTGCGTCCACTCACTGTCCACTCTATCAGACACTCCTGCCTTATAAAGGTCCACCTTGCAGATGTAAAGTGATGACAGCTCATCTGATAGCTCACCTCTAATCCTTCATTAGTGGTCACAGGATGCTGCCCACAGGATGCTGTGGTCACGACACAGTAACATGCACACACACTCTTTTGTTTTCCCAAAGGCTGAGAGAGGTTGGAGAGACAGCTCTTCCTGAAAGGAACAATCTCCCACCACACAGCGAAGTGGAAGACAATAACATGGCTAAAATTTTAAAGAGGGGTGGCCAAACAGATTTTTGGGAGGGCACTGGCCACCTCATGCACCCCTTTAAACTTATGTATGATAAGTGAATGAAGTTTTCACATTCAATATTACATTATGTTATATGTGATAAATGATGTCACAATATATTTCTCTGATTATTTTATCAATGTCCACTTCTTGTAGAAAACTGAATGCCTATAGTACTATAGAATGAGCACATTTAGACCAATCAGTTAATTACTGTGCAGCAACAAGTAGCTGATGTTATGGCCCATTTTATTGTATTATACTTTATTATACTTAATGCAATTTTTACAAAATGTTAGTAGCAAAGTTCCCGAATACATATTGATAGCATGTGAGTCCCAATCTTTCCATAAAAGCAAAAAAAAAAAAACATAATTAAAGCACATGTCAGTTAAACCTATAGGCCCAGTATATTGTCATCTTTGGTTAGGCCGCAAAATTAAACTAGAGAATGTCACAGACAGGATACTGTTTGTTGCTGTTTAGCTTAGTCTGATGTCTTCCTGATGCAGAATTGTTACTTTTTTCTATAGGTTATTTTTGTAAAGGGAATTAAAAATAGAGCCTTTAAAATATGGGACTGCAGTTCTACTACAGCAAACACACTTCCTCTTGGGTGTGTGGGTGGTGTCCTCAATCAGTCAAGACACCAGTGTTGGGTCAGCAGAGGGGAAGGAGTCAGACTGAAAGGTTCTAGTTGGCAGTTAGCCTCTGTCTCTTCCTCCGGGACACTCTAGCGTTTCATGCTCTCGCTCATGTCTCACATCTCTCCGCCTGTTACGCTGCTATCAGCTTTTTGACATTGCTCAATTATGCCCTGCTCTGAGGTCTTCATAAAGAGTCTAGGCAATTAGAACTCGGAATAACTGCAGCTAGGATAACAAAGAAGAAGTCAGACTAGTAACATTCACACTTGAATACAAAATACTAAATGTATTAATCTGGAACAACTTACAGCATCCTATGTGTATTTAAATTGTAGCTGAGCTCTAGTCGTGATAATAATGATATGAACATGCGATTTATTACTGCTTGATGGGCAAATTAAAGTGCTAGGACAGTTGAGTGCTGTAAGAGGTTTGAGAATTTTGATAAATGGAGGAGTGGAAACTGAGAAGGGTACTGATGTAACGGCAACAAACCAAGCGACCTCAGAAAGGAGTGGGTTCAGTAAGGTGCAAAACTCAACATCAACATCCACTACAGGCTTACACACTGTTCCTTTAAGCTAATGATAACTGATTATACTCTTGCTTAAATATGCTTCATTACTTTTAATTCCGTGTGTCTTTTTACATTATGCCAAAGCATATCTCAAAACATATAGAAAAGTATGTTTGGGTCTTTTTCCATAAAATATATGAAAATATACTCTCTAAATTAAAAAGACGAAACAGCAGCAAGAATTAAATAAATAGTTCATCAAGATAGAACTTAGTATGGAGAGTCAATATTGTTCCGCTCAGTATCGATAGCTTTAAACAGAAGAGTAGGCAAACAACGTTTTGTTTGTTTTCAATGGGAGACCAATGGTTTTTTTTATAGGGCTTGAATAGCCCTTGTTCTTCAGACACTTATTGGTGGTCTTTGCAGTGTGGGCAAGAAAAAAATAGAAAACAGCGAGTGGGAGGTATGGAAAGCCAGTCTTTCTGCAATATCCTCCTGACTTTTCACTGTGAAGTAGCTCACCGGTACTAAAAGGTAAAAGGGCTCCCCACACCATGACATCTCTTCCTCCATGCTTAATCGTAAAAGAAGCACAGTCGCTGCTGCATTTCCCACCAGGTCTTTGAAGACACTTTTCTGGAGCATCATCTTACAGTTCAAATCATGATTCAGCAATCCACACAACTCTGCTGAACCACTCGGAATCAAACTTTCCATATTCAGCCAAAAACTTCATTCTGTCTTTGATGTTCTTCTGAGACAGCAAAAGGTTTTTAGCACCAAGAACACCAGCTATGCGATTTCTGACAGCAACCCCTGCGTGATATTTAGCTTCTTCTGGAGCAGATTTCCTCACTCCTTTACCTTGGGACTTATAACACTCTATACTGTAGCTCTCCAGCTGTTCCATCACTTTGGTTCTATTTATGAGCTTGTTATGTGGCATTTGGTGACCTGCATCAGGTGGGTCAGATCACTACATCTAGCTGTGATGTGGTTTGAATCATTATCATGGCTTTACTGTTGTGTACAAGAAGACTATATAAATCAGTTCCCAGTCACCAGTGTTTCCCCTTAACAACTCATTGTAGCAAATGTTAACTAGCACATTGTGGCAGAGAGGGTCTAGGGAGTGTATTTGTTTAATTCTTGCTAATTTACAGACTAATGATCTGTTGTTAGGATCATTAAAAGCTTAATGTTTTACCATATTAGGCTTGGCTCGTTTTCTTGCACAGCAGTGTACTTCTAGTGTTCTCTATACTGAGCATACTACTGATGCACTTAAGTATGCTCCTTTTTTACAAATGGTCTAAAACACATTCACACATATTGGCATATTGACTCTGTAGACTGTGTTTTAAAGTTGCAAGTTATTAAAAAGATTTTGAGCTGTTCATAAAATAATAATTGACTGTGATGCTGCTTGACGGCCACAGGCTACTGTAAAACTAACTTTGCTTGAAGGAAGAGTTCATTATTTTGGTTTTTATTAATAATTATTTCACTTACATCAGATTTCTCCTTTTTAATGAAAAGTATGAAAGTAACAGACTTTCAAAGACTGCAGAAAACAGTATTTCTTAGCCCTGGTGCTGGAGGCCCACCATCCTGCACTCTTTAATGTTTTCCATGCCTCAAGACACCCACTTCAGCCCAGTTAGGGCTTATTAATGAGCTGATAATATGGATCAGGTTTGTTAGGAGCACGGGAAACACTAAGATGTGCAGAGCAGTGGGCCTCCAGGATCAGGGTTGAGAAGCACTCCCTTCAGGTAGGGGGTGCTGTTATGTTTGATGCAGTGTTCTGTTTGGTTCATACAACAGCAAAGAAAAAGTAAAGCAAAGCAAAGAAACCTCAAACAGGGATTTCAGTTTAACATTTTGAAATCTGGAATTTCTTCCAACAAAATGTCATTTCAGCAAGCGACCACTGCTGTCATCTGGCAAGTGTTATGGAACATGTCATATATCAACAGGCATAAACTGCTTTAGAGATGCACAGAATTCGTTTTTATATGGCATTAAAGCCTGGTGCATGAACCCCCAGGACAGAGCCATCTTACTGACATGCAAATAGAACCTACCATAAACCAAGGTTTGTGTCTGAGCTGGTATGCTACTACAGTAGCCCAAAACAAACAAACCATACACTGCCTGGAGAGAGAGCCTTTCATGTTTCATGCCACAGCTTGAATTTTGTGTCACTACACCATTGGTTGGAAGTGCTTGTGAAAATGGGGCATTTATTTGGTTGTATAAAACTTTACCTAAATAGAAGAATTACCCCTCACAATTATTAAAACTTCTAAGACTGAACAGCTTCTTATTAGCAGTTTCTTGTTCATATTTCCTGTTCCACCTTAATAGGTACAGTAAAACTCCTTACTGAGTCATATTCATTTTACAAATTATTTCTATTAACAATTTTTGAAAACTTGTTACTTGCCTGTCACACAAGGCTGGGGTTGAATCCAAATGCAGGTTTTTAATAGTTAACAGAATCAGGGCAAACAAAGGTCCAAAGGCCAGGTAAAGATCAATACAGAGATCACTTCGAAATGAATGATAAACAAACAAGACGTCGCACCTGAGTGCAGTTACCGAGTCATTAAATACCATTTACTACCACTACACAGGAAATGAGCAAACACTAAAACTCAGGAGAGAGCGACCTCGTGCGACTGGGAGGTGAATCACCAGGGCCGTTGGTAACACTTGCCACAATAACATTTCGCTCTATTCTAACACAAAGACCCAAAATGTTTTAATTGTGTTTCCAATCACGTATCTGTTTTATTTATAAAAACATTCAAAACTTTTCTGAAGTTGAACCAAAACAATCAAATTGTGTTTGGAAATTTGAGATTCCATAATGAATCTCGTAACTGAATAACACTGTAGAACATTAGAGCATCATTTATGTTGTAAACGTCACTGCAGTGTTACAGAGCCTGCCCTCAATGCTCAGCTCCTTCACTCTGTATGCGTGTGTGCTGGGGTATTTGAGTTTCTTCCTCACCTCAAACGGAAATGCACAGGTAGCTGCGAGTCAGCCATCTCGATCAGGCTCACTCATACCCTCCTGCTCCGTTATAAACAGCATCCTGCTCTCCTGCTATCTCCTGCTGCAAAGGCTTCATCTGCTGGCAGGCCCATCACTCCTTCAGCCCTGCCTCTGCAGCTGGCGCACCGCTCCTGATATGATCTTTAATCCAGCACAGGCCACCGCACCTCTACATCCCTCACACAACGCGGCTCAGAGAAGTCTATATCTCCACACCTTCATCATCATCACCCAGACCCAGCACTGTGCTCTGATCATGACTTCAGATTCACCTCTGAGCGTGGGAGCGCACATGAACTGCCTGATACATGCAGCATATGTGTGCAGATGAAACTGGCAAAAGCCCCTTTGATGTGACTCCGTTGAAGGACTAGAGTCTGACCGTCATATTGGGTGGCTGATGATATCAGCCTTTAATACTGACAACTTATACTGGTTAAAGACTTTGACCACACGCCCAACGTGTTAGTCTTTTTGGGGTTTTCTTTATTAAAATATAGTTTTCTATTAATAATAAGTATTGTTAATAGAAAACCACTGGCTCTCAAAGTGTTAACATTTGTTAAAATACAGGGGTTGGACAATGAAACTGAAACACCTGGTTTTAGACCACAATCATTTATTAGTATGGTGTAGGGCCTCCTTTTGCGGCCAATACAGCGTCAGTTCGTCTTGGGAATGACATATACTGCGTCCTGCACAGTGGTCAGAGGGAGTTTAAGCCATTCTTCTTGCAGGATAGTGGCCAGGTCACTATGTGATGCTGGTGGAGGTTCGTCCTTCTTGGTGGTATACTGACATTACCCTGGATACAGTGGCTCTTGATGCATCACAAAGACTTGCTGTCTTGGTCACAGATGCACCAGCAAGCCGTGCACCAACAGTTTGTCCTCTTTTGAACTCTGGTATGTCACCCATAATGTTGTGTGCATTGCAGTATTTTGAGCAGAACTGTGCTCTTACCTGCTAACTGAACCTTCACACTCTGCTCTTACTGGTGCAATGTGCAATTAATGAAGATTGGCCACCAGGCTGGTCCAATTTAGCCATGAGACCTCCCACACTAAAATGACAGGTGTTTCAGTTTCATTGTTTAACCCCTGTATATTAATAATATTTGTGGAAGCCTCCACTGGTGAGAATAAAAGAATAACAAACGGACAACGCTTTGTTCTACCATTTTGAGAACCTACCACAGAAAAGTATTGGAATTGTGTGGTTCTCGTGTGGGAATAAAAGTCACGAGCACCTCCTTCAAATGAGCTAAGAATCAGTCATGGGTGTGGGCTCAAGTATGCCCTGAGAGGGCCATTGCACAGCAATATAAAATATGAAAATGTTTCTATAAATAAAAATATAAAATACAAAAATGTTTATGCAGTTAAAAAAAGCAGCAAAGTAAAAAAAAATGGCCAGTTCCAAAATGACAAAACATCAGCAAGAATTAAAGTAACTTTTATTGCTCAATATTGTTCCACTCAGAGGAGTAGGTAAACAATATTTGCAAGCTTGTTTGTTTTCTATGTGAGACCAATGATTTTCTATAGGGTTTTAATGCATTGCATACATACAAAATTCAAAGTATTGATTTTGTGTTCCCTCAACCATTTCTGCATGGATTTGGATGTGTGTTTGGGTCATTTTCTTGCTGAAAGGCCATGGCCTCATAGCACAGGCAGAGAGTTTGGACTAAAACCTCATGTTATTTAGTAGAATTCATTATGCCACTGATTTTCACATGAGCACCTCTGAAAATGGGCAATGGCAAGGCCCTGCAATTTGGGTCATAGGTTTTTGAAAAAATGCACTGTTGTATGACTTATTGCTATTACATACATAGCAAGGAATTCCTGCTAACGTTGATGAAGAACATTTACATCATTATATGTTTTTTTATATAATTATATTTATATAATAACATTTGCTCAAGTTTTGAGGGGTGCAATAATTCTGAAGTTCACCGAGTATCCAATACTATATCCAGTTACCATATTACAATATTATAGCCAGTACTATCCATATTATTATTTCAATTATCCCGAAAATTAGCACTGATATCTGCTAATACTATTTATTGCTATCATACCAATCAAACCCTAGAAGAGTAGACAGAGCATGACTAATATGAACATTTTGCTGACTGACACAGGGTCAAAATTAAGCAAAACTTCACATTAAGCAAACTTTGACCCTTATTGTGCTTTATTAAGTGGTTTTATTGTCAGATATGAATTTTATATCATTTTTAAATCATTTTATCATGTATTTTAATCAAAAAAAAAGATCAAGAGTCATAAATAATATAAATAGGCCCATTAGGATTCACTTCAGCAGATTTTCCACCAGCTCTCTTTATATAATGTCTGTTACTACACATAAAGCCAGCCACTGACAGTATAGCAGGGAGATTTTCCACTTATGAACAGTTACCTCAAGCTCATGTTGTATGTCAGAGACACTGACATTTGATGGTTGTGCATATTTAGTTATAATTAGCCTTTATAGCACTGCATGTGTGCAATACAGTAGCGAAACACTTTGTAGCTTTTGTGATCATTTAGAAATAACAGTTTTTTTATATAATTTTCTCAACAGCATCAAAAAAGAGACATCTTAAGAAGCCTGTAGTGACCTTGTAACTGTTATTTCCCTGAGTATATGCAAATTGCCAAAGCAAGATGGTAACATAACAAATATCGACTTTTTGCCAGACATGTCTGTAATATTCACTGTAAATGCGAAACGAGTGATATGCTAACTAAATCTCCATTGTGAGGTTGTAATGAGCATGCCGCCTGCCAAATACATGTACACAAAGCTCATTCATTTCATCCGCAGTCCAGTGGTGTTCTGCAACAGGTCCACAGTGTGGAGGAAACTTCTGCACTCTTGAATACACAAGGGTAGAGGACATGAGTAGTGGAGGCAGCCTCAAACACATAAAAAATGCTCTTTGAAAATCAATAAGGTCTCAGTGGTGCACAGAGCACAAAACAGCATCACCATCACCTTAAATTTATTCATTCAATCCTCTAAGTATCTTTTCCTATGACCTAATACACTTGGACTTTGGTTCCAGCCCCAAGCAACACAGGTTATAAGATATTCCGATTCTCTCTCTCTCTTCAAAACTAGCTCTCCACAAGCAGCAGGGGGAGAAATGCAGTTTTGACAAAACGTGCTCTGATTGGACGGAATCTGAGGTATGGTGCACAGGCTGGATGGACTAAATAAAACACACACACACAGTTTAGTGGCTAGCCAGCTCAGCCAATCAGTTTGTGACATGCCATGTGCACCTGTGTGAGGTGGTGTGCGGCCACTGTGCATGGCTACCCCCTCACACACAACCAGCAGAGCACATAGCAGATGCTACGCAGAATCACAATTACAGTCCAGTTCACTCCAGTTCAGCACAATGCTCCTGCCCCATATATCACACACACACACACACACACACACACACACACACACACACACACACACACACACACACACATACACATACACACGCACACACACACACACACACATACACATACACAAACACAAACACACACACACACACACACACACAGAATATCCAATTTGTAATTAGCTACATGTAGTGAGAATTTTCTAGGCCTAACCCTATACCAAACCAGGAACAAACACTCCGTCAGCCTTGGGCTTCATTTGTAGATTGTCATCTTTAATACCCATCACAGATTTTATTTTTTGTTAGGTCTGGAGATTGGCAGGGCCATAGCAAAGCTTTGATTTTGTGTTCCCACAACCATTAATGTGTGGATGTGGTGTTTGGGGCAATTATCTTACTAAAAGGTCCACCAACGGCCACATCTGGTATTAAGTGGAATTCATTAGACCACTGATTTTGACAAAAGCATATAAATCGTTAACAACAAAACAACCCAAAATGATTCTCAGTAATTCATCATATATCAGACTACAAGGATAGACTATGGAATATAAGAACATGGCACTTTATTTTGCTTCTTTTTTTAGAAAAAGTTACTGGTTTAATTCTTCCAAATTAACCCCTGAGGAGGAACAAGCAAGAAGACACAACATCATGTTTCTACACTAAACTGCTCAGCAGTCTACAGGGGTGATGGGTGCTCACATCAGTAAATTAATATTTATTTTTTTAAACTGTCCTACTGTACAGACCTGCATCCACATTCTTGTTTATTATGAACCACTTTTATTTATTTAGTTTTCAGTGACGCGCAAAGCTTTTGCACTGAAGCTAGACATTTTCATTTTGTTCTATTCCTACTAGAAAAACTGGAGCAGCAGAATCTGTGTTCTACTGTAGACATAATGGTTTTTGGGGTGGAATACATTCTCCCATCTGACTGCAGTCTAAGAGAAAGCAGGTGCTGAAGAAGTTTTGAGTGAAAAAAAACTGGCTTGAGATCGTCCCTCTGTGCTAATGAAGTGTACGCTACAGATTCAGCTGACAGGATTGTTTTAACCCTACAGAGCCAGAACGTGGATTTTTTTTACAAAGCATTTTAGTCAGGAGATGTAGTTGGTCCTAAAAAGATAGATTACCCCTGGTTTATGTTTGTTTTGGGTTTTTTTTAAAAAAAGGACATATGTATGAAAACACACAAAGGCTGGCATCATCTCCTTTCCCTGGACATTAGTGGACGATTGTGACACATGGCCATTTTGTACTGAAAACAATAATTCCATTTGTTGCTGAGGACATTTTCCCGGTGGTGGCTGAAATGGCTTAATACAGGGTGCATGCACTGTGCAAACAGGTGGACAATTCATTCCGGATAGAATTAGACAATGCTTCTGACTCACTGGAAATGAGTGAAAAAGCACAAGGGTAATTCAGCTGATGGAGCTCCCCACGCTGCAGCTGGGGCCAAAGTGCTATAACTGAACACTCAAGTGTACACACCTACCGCCGGGCATCCACTAAACATGTCACCGCTCATCTAACTAATTACCTTCATTAGCCATGCACACGGCTACACTCCTGCCTGGCTAACCGAACGCAGCTGTCAACCTCCATTTGGGCAGACGGGAAGGAACACAATGCTAGTTTGCACAGGCCTTCATTTATACCCAGCTGAAATGTACCATACCATAATGGTACGGGGACATAGTAATATGATGTAAGAATATTATCAGGGCATATTGTGGGCACTGCCAACACTTCCAAAACACTAAACAGCATTTTTCAATAAAAAGAGGTTTAGAAGAAGTTCCCAAGTGATATAGCTGACACAGTGGGGTTTCACCCTGTCCCCAGGAGATAGGAGGGGACATGAGGTGAAACAGTAGCTTTAGCTTGGTCTCAGCAGTAGCTTTATCATCGGGAGATTTTTTTTTGCAAATTTGGCCCATTAAAGAGGAAGAATGTTGTTAATATTACACCAACATTTTGGCCACCAAAAGTTTCTGAAATGTGTGTGTTCCATGCAGCGTGAGCTTTGGTTAAAAATGAGCCCAGACCAAAACAAAAAAATCAACCACTGGCCAATTTCCTTTTGGACAGTTTGGTTATAAATGAATTGGAATTAGCTATCAGAATAACAGGTACAGTCATAATATGCACATCTAAGCAAGCATTATAAAGCTTGTTAGCCAATAAGCAGAGACAGAAATGGACTTTCATATTAATATAATATACTGACTATCTCACCCCAAAGTCTAAATGTGTTCTTCCAGCTATACACACACATACACAAATGCATCTGCTAAAGCCATTACATGTTTAAGGTGGGACTGGAAATGCTAACAATAAGAAGCTAACTTTAGCTTCAGCTAATCTCTATCTTCTCTCTAAGACTTATTTCTAAACAGCAAACAAGGACTGGACCACTTAAGGTGGGAGCCGCTTCTTTTACTGCCAGCATATGCTGGGATGTCAAAAAGTTGTCTGAGCATCCCTTTTAGCCATTCCAGCACTGCAAATTATTCAACTTGTAAGCATGTACTTTACCAGGTGGTGCAACAAACCAAACAAAAAGACAATATAGTTTTAATTACTCATATGCCAAACATTTATATTTGCCAGTGTCAGCTAACACTATCATATTCGTGAGGTCTAGCTTCATCGGAGAAGTAAAAAATCACGATGTATACAACAGAGAAAAGTACTGTGATATATTTTTGAGGAACCACTAACAGCTTCAAGCTTTTTTCAAGACTGCAGTCGACTTGTCTGAATGCAGGTTTATGATCCAGTGCAGTTTAGTGCTGGAGCACTTAATGTGGAACAGCATGCAGGTATGTGTGATGGGAAAGAGTATGTGTGCACACTTCTGCTGAGGGTTACAGTAAAGCGAGAGCTAAATGCGAACAACTCACTCAGCATCTTTACTGCTGGCGCCGCGAACAAAGAGGTCAGAGCTAACTGGAGATTCTGTCCGTCACATCAATATTCCACTCCTCCACCGAGGTGATGAACCTCTGTCTACTTTCCAACAAAAAGACCCGGCAAAGTGAGTTCACAGTGTGGCTTGTGAAACACAGCGGTCT
This sequence comes from Prochilodus magdalenae, assembly GCA_024036415.1. Taxonomy (NCBI): domain Eukaryota; kingdom Metazoa; phylum Chordata; class Actinopteri; order Characiformes; family Prochilodontidae; genus Prochilodus; species Prochilodus magdalenae. The sequence continues at coordinate 830,113 of JAMWET010000950.1, forward strand.
GTACCCGGTCCACATAGAAAACGAGCAATAAAAAACTCCCCGCCTCGCTGTGCTGTTTGTTCGGAATTCACTGATGTCAGCGAGAGTTTGTCTTCACTAATGCGCCATCTGTTTCTTAAGAAGAGCCTCATTAAAATGGAAGAGATAAATAACAATGTCTTTTGTCCTCTCAAATGAACCCGTGTGCGACTGGTCATGCTGGGTGCCAGGGGAGCGTGTGCAGCAGGCTCTTTGTGCTCCCCACTCCATTAGGTTTTCACTATGACCACGGAAACCTGATCTGCTCTAATTAGCTTAGTGCAGCAAAACAGATTTAACCTGCCTGGTATGACAACACGGGAAATGAAATTAGACTACAAAACAACGATTGCTCCGCATAGAATGCTCTACAATTAGGCACATTACACACAGCCTCATGTCTGGAATAATGAGACATACAGAGACGTCCGGCATGAAATAATAAAAAGCTAATAAAAAGGTAAAACATGCTTCTCTTTTCTAGTCACATGTACACAGCCTACGTGAGGGCGTTCATGCATATGACAGCATATTCCCCTCTGGACGCGCAAAAGAACGGAAAATCATTTCGCAATGAGCTCCACAAATCCATCAGTAGCCTGAACCCTTATGCTGAGATGCAATGCAATCAGATGCTTCATGGATTCATTTCCATTTTCCACAGGAGGCCGATGCCTTTAACCTTCTGTAACCTTACAACCTGTAAGGAAAGAACCATATAGAGCCATATAACCAGAGAGCTTGCAGAACAAATCAATCAAAACCATCATTTTAGGGTAACTGGATCTGACCTCAGTGGCCTCTCGTAAATGATAATAATTATGCATGAACAGGAAGAGTTTCATTTCAAAACGCTGTGCATTTTACAAGTATATGGAAAATAATATCAAACTGATTCTATATGCCCATTCTTTACAAATAACATACTTCTGTACATGTAATGCACAATTACTGCGTAAGTTTTACAAAACATTCAAAAAATAATAAAGTGAAAAACTTACTGCTCATTTTATGTATTTTTGCATTTTTACAATATGTTAAATTTAACAGATAAAAAGAAATTTGTATCTGTAGAGATTGTGTTTCCCTTTGTCACTTAGAACAACAAGGACAAAGCATGTGATTTGCCTGGAGGTGTTTTACGTTTTAAGTGGCATGTTCAGCAGGTAACTAGATCACAGGAGTCTGACTAACTAAACCTGCAGCAAGGTGCAGGATTAGAAATTTGACACAGATGTTCCTGCTGTCGATTGTTTTTTCTTATGATTAACTTCCACTTATTTTTCAAACTTTCTGCCTAATTAAGTCGTTAAGTCGTAAACAACGCCATTTCGAGTGGTGTGATGTAAAAAGCTCCATTCTGGAGAAGCACAGCAGATGTCTGAAGAGTTCAATGCCTCTAATAGCTCCCTCACAGGAAGTTATTCCACAGCTATGAACACGCTGCCTGATGCCTGAGACATTGTTTAACAGTAGTTCTGAGATTCAGTAGTGGCCTAAACACAGCATGAGGGGCATTACAAGACACAGAAAACATGGAGAAATGAAACCATGCCACAAATGTTGTCATATGTCATAAACCATGTCATAAATGTGGACAGATATGCTACACAACAGATTACATCCAGCAATAGAAGTGTCACATTAGCATTACTATTAATTGTCATGACAGATGTCATAATGTTTGATATTACGATGGCTAAATAGACTACACAGCAAAAATCTGCATGATAATCTGTCATGCGGAGGTGAACAATATCACAAACGTATTATATGACTATTTTCACAGCACACAGCAATATCACAAAATGCAATATCACAAAATGCAATCATAATATTTTCTTTTTTTGAGATTTTATAAGTTTAAATATGCAAAATAGAACCCGCAGTGCCACATATACAAAGATGCAATAATAATAATAATAATAATAATAATAATAATAATAATAATAATAATAATAATAGTTATTATCATTAGTGTTATTATTATTATTATTATTATTGTTATTATTATTATTACTGTTATTATTATTATTATTATTATTATTATTATTATTATTGTTATTGTTATATATTATAATATATATTATAATATATTATTATTATTATTATTATTATTATTATTACTATAATAATAATAATAATAATAACAACAACAATAATAACAACAATAACAATAACAATAACAATAATAATAATGCTAATAATTATTATTATTATTGTTGTTATTATTATTATTATTATTATTATTATTATTATTTTATTATTATTATAGTAATAATAAACACTTACAATTCCTTTAATTCTGTATTTTCAGACTACACTGCACTAAATTCTTTAATATTAAAAAGAGTGTAATTATGCCCCCTTTGTGATGAAACATACTGATGGACTGTACGATACATTAAGAAATGCTTATTATGACATAATCACAATAAAATATCATAATGCTCATCCCTATTGAGATGACATAACGACAACGGTAGTACAACACTGTTAAACACTACTACTAAACAAAATGTATTATGACAACTCATGACGTCTTTCAGTACAGTACAGTACAACCACCCTGTAACAGTCAACCTAGCAATGTTACCACTTACCAATCAGCCCTAATGTACTGTGTCTGTAGGGGCAATACTTCTTTGCCATTTTAAAAAGTCACTGATTGATGCAGCATATATCTTTTCGAGCGTTTCCTGGCTCTTCTGCTCACATAAACCACTTCCATCATGGCCAATTTATTTACCACCCTAGTGGGACCTTCACTGCTGGAGCTGTGGTGGTGTTTAGAGAGGCATTTGATGCGCCTCAGAAGAACAGTGTGTAATCTCATATCCCTCTCCTGAGCTCAGCTGAAGGTCGGTGTAAAGACAAGAAGCCGTTTCTTTACATATTGCACATCGGGTAAAAACTGCTGCATTATCAGAACCATAAAGCACTGAGCGGTTCGGAAACACCTAGAGATCTGACACCAAACTAACAGAACCAGAGAAGACACTTGCCCCCTCCTACTGTGTTTCATGACCTTGCATTTTAGCAATGCGATCAGCGCGTTCTTCCCCCTGGTAAGCTGAATATTTACAGCTCTTCACGTTTAACTCTGGTTTTCTTGGACAGCTTGGGTAGCTCTTAGGGAAAGAACACGTGGAATAGTGCAGCACTGTGAAAACACTACAGGCTATGTAAGAGAGAGCAAGAGAGGCTTAACCTAAATCCCCAGAGGCACCAGTAAAGTCAGCCTCTGCATGCTAGACAAGTCTGACAACTCGCTATACCTATGCTTTGACTAGCCCCACACTTTTCCACTTTTCCACTCTTTCTTTTTCGCTCCTCTCTGCTCTATTTCATTGCTGCCATTTACAATTGTGGCTGAAAAGTGTCCGTTCCACCGGCATGATGTAAGCACAACAGCGAACAGCGTTCTCTAAAATGGGGACTAATTACCTATAATTAGGCTAGTGCTTAATCGTTGGAATTTATTATGAACTTGCATTTTTGCCACCAACAATCATCACTAACAGATTAGCAAAAAATGAGTTTCAAATGAGCAACTTCAAAACCATATTTAAAGTCTTTCACTTAATTTAGTAATAACTAGTTGAGAATGCTGTACATGGAAACGGCAGCAATGGAATAGAGAAAGCAAAGAGAGGTAAAAAGAAAAAGTGGGGGGCAAAATCACATCAGCAACCTGGGACACACTTTCACAATTAGCCACTTTTTTAAAAAAGATGGAATTCCATGACTTTTCCATAGCTTAAAGTGAACTTTCCCATGTATAACATTTATCGCGGTGCTAAGCGCTACAGCATTTATGCTAGCATACCAAGATATGGAATTTATTATATGATATTAGTTTTGTTAATCTATCTGGTAGACAATTAATATTGTATACATTACAAGCTGGTCACTATAGGGAAACACTTCCCCTCTCAGTGGGAACAATGGACCAAATGTAATTTTGAGGACCTTCTGCCATACATAGGCTCACCTCCGCACATTATCAGACCCACCACTGTCACCTGAGGGTGAGCTGGAGTCATCCAGCTATTTTAAATCTATTAATTCAAATTTTTACATTTTGATATTTTTTCCAAACTAACGTCGCAATGGGCTTATTTATTTATTTACAGAGTTATTCCCAAGAAGTAGGCACAATATGGTTGTGGTTGGTGTGGTCAACCCCTCGCCAAAATCTAACTGGCCACCACAGGTGAGTTCTGCCATATCGTTACCTTGTACCGTGTTTGCCCCTTTAAGAGGAGAGCTGCTCTGCTATCGGTGAAACAACTCACCATTCCTAATCCAGGTGTGTACTGTCATATGCACAGAGAAACAAGCACAAGCGCTACACAATCAAGTTCATACCTAGCACCTCCTCCTGGACTAGAAGTACTGACAATTACAATACAAAACAAAGTACTAAATAAAGAAACACAAACAGAAGACTAGAGCATCACCATCCATCTTAAACACAACACTAAAAACCTTGTGATATGAATTGCAAACCATGAAATTATATGATCATTATTTCATGTCACCGACCCAGATCCCCCCACTAAGCAAACTCACAGGTATCTCTCTCCTTCAGTTCCTTTTATGTAAAGTATTATACCACAGGCACGTTCTAACCTCACTGTTCTCTTCATCTATATGATTTCTGTCTGTTTCATAGCCTGTTCATCTTCACTGAGCGTCATTTCTATTATTCAGAAGACTAAGAGTGTTTCCATCTCTCTCTGATGACCCTCGTCATTCTGACCTTTGAGAGGCCCCTGCATCCCCTGTGACCTGCTGTTCTATGCCTGTAATTATCCACCCTCATTACAGCATGTCTGCCACTGCAATGACTCCTCACACAACCACTCTCTCACTCCACTGTGTGAAATGAAGAAGAGAAACTGAGAGGGAAGAGAGAGAGAGAGAGAGGAGGGGAACGGGGTACCGCCAGAGAGAAAAAAACACACTGCTTTGTCGACCCCTCAGCGCGACCTGCTCCCAGAGGAAAGCAATTTACCGCATGGCTGCATCCAGAACAGTATATCTGAATCACAAAATAACCTTAGATAAATTACAGACAGCTACTTTCTGAGCTCCTTATCAGAAGTCTGCCAATCGGCAGGCGCACCTTGGTGGAGATACTGAACCACATAGCAGGGGGCCCATGGAGCATTGTCACTAAGCAACGGTGGCCAAATTGGAGACGTAGAGAATCGGCAGGAGGGAGGAAGTCCAAACACATTCCGACAGAGCTCTGCCTGAAGACAGCACGCACTGAACGGCCCACTCCACACAACTGGAGATGCAGCTCTGACTGAGGCCCTCTGCACAGGAACTGAACGCACTGTCACTTTCAACAAAGAGGAACAGTGAGAACTTTATGAACAGTTCTAGGCATGGCTTTAACCATGTTTTAATGGCTTCACTTACTGTTACATAAAGCCAAGCAGACAAGTAAGCTTAACCTGAATGCTGTAGCTCACAGAAGTGTAGTGAGAACAGCGGTGGATCAATAGGGTGGTCGTGGGGGAGTTGCATCTCATTGCGGTGTTGGGTGCTGGGAATTGTTTATTATCATGGCTATAAGAAAAATATAGGCAAACTGTGGTTGTTTCCAGCAGTCTTTGATTTAGGCTAACTCAAGCTCCAATTTATTTGTTAACCTTCTCCTCTGGTCGCAGGAACAGAATGGAGGTGCTGTTTTCCACTACCTGGATTTGTTGTGGACATTACTGTTAGTGTTAGTATAGATTTGAAAGGAATGCTGTTACTGTGGCTGCTATTTCATCTGCTTTGGCTAGTTGCCACTGCCTGCCTGCTGAACAGTTTTTCAGACAGAAATTCAGACATTTCTTACTCACAAAACATGCAAAACGTCTCTTATTCTTTCTTATAGACTACCATTGTAGTCTTCTATCCAACAGCTACTGACAGTTATCCTGTTCAATATTGCTCTATATATCCTATAACTGTAAATTCTGATCCTTTTTGTGTTTCTTCTGCTATCCGGTGTCGACTTAAGGTGGATGGGTTTCCCTTTGAGTCTTTATTACTCTCAAGGTTTCATTATTTAGCTGTGAGGGAGTTTTTCCTTGCCACTCTCACCTTTGGCTTGCTCACGGGGGGCTGGACCCAGACTTTCTGCTTAGCTGCTTTGTGACAATATCTGTGACAGCATTTGACAATTTTCTCCAGACTTGTAAAAACCTCATACCGATCAGATTTATATTGGATTAAATCACAGGGAATAAGCTCCTCCTTGTCACACTAATCCAGCCCAAATACTGCTTTACATACTGGCACGAGCACAGGGCAAGATACCCTCTAAAACCAGGTGCCACCACCAAGCATGTCACTCTGCCGAAACCACCAACAACCCCTTACTAAATCTGTCTAGGTCCACCACTGAGCAAGAAAGGCTCTGGCATGGCACAACAACAGTTGTAATGCTGGACTGGGAGTTATTCACATTAGAGCCCAACATACTAATTATCAGTGTTCCAGAATTAACTATACAACAGCAACAATCTGCGGTCAGTTTTGTTCAGCACCTTTTCAATGGGGCTACATGGGCCACTATTGAAAAACAAAACAGCGGTGCCCCTCAGCTTTTTCAGTATCACAATATTTTATCAGCTATTTGAGAGGTAACTCTACTATGAAAACCGGAGAGCAGACATCCATACTGAAATAAAAAGAAATCCGGATTATATATAGCGATTTTTCCAACATGGGACCCTCCATAAATCGGCCTCAAATCTCTATTTGTTGTTTGCGGAAGAGACCAGGCGTCATCTGTTTACCCCTTTTCCACTGCTATGCTTTGGTGCGCTCCCAGAAACATGGAAGAATTCAATTACATGGTGACTGAGGTCCTGACACTGCCTCGCGTTTGTTTCAATCATCTCACCGCAAGATATTAAGAGGTTGAGAGGAGGCAGGGCAGTCGGAGTAGAGCTGCATGGGTAGAGAGCAATGAGGCATGCGGTGGCTCCAACAGGGCCAGCGGTGCTACACCTAAGAGATGATACTGATGGTTGAGCAGGAGAGAAGTAGCTCGCTTCTTTCCTCGAGTGGGAAACCTGGATAAATACATGATGTGTATTCCTTGGTCAGCTTCGAGACATCACAACACGTACAAGTCTCATCACTGGATAAGCACAAGGTCAGTAAACTGGATCATACAAGTAGACGGGAGAGCTTTATTGATGGGCAATCGTATCAGTCAGTGCAAAATGAATGCTCAAATCATGTGTTCAAGCAACATCTGTCTGAGTAAAACAAACCAAAGTTTCAGCACCTTTTACTGTTTTACTGAACAAGATCAAAGTAAATATCAAAAACAGGAATTTTTCTTTCAGATATTACTGTCATGGAACTGGACACCCAGCATGAAAGAGTTAAAGACTAATTCCTTAGTGTATCAACGTAACGAATGGAAGTACTTTCATATGTACAAAATTGTGATCACTGTGTCTGTTCTGACAAACTGCTGACTGACTGAAATGCAGTCTGATAAATGAACAAAGCTTAATGAATATTTATAAAAGCTTTTAAAAAATGTGAAAATCAAAGAAACTCTCCAGGCATTTCAGGACTCCATGCAATTCTTTTTGAAAAGAACCCAGCGTACTGTGCAGGGCTGCAAAAAGCACTTGGTGGCCTAAATTCAAAAAATTCATTGTTGAGAGCTTAAATAATCGACATGTCTTTCATTTCATGAATTGCTAGATGAGAATCACAGTGCTCAAATCGGCATTATATATATATATATTTATATGTATATATATAAACAACCCGAATAACAAGACTGATAAATTTGAACTGATCAGGAAAATAAAACGTAATTTGTACAAAACATTCTATTTTATCAGACCAGGCAGCGCAAAGCACAGTGCATTTCTGCCTGAAAACAAAGCTCATAAAAGACATGCCACAGACGCAAATTCAGAAGATTCCTTTCCTCTTTTCACAGCAGAAGAACATTGATCCAGCCTGGTAACACTAAAGGAGCCGAGAGCCCAGTACCCTATCTAGTTCTGCACAGTTCTGGTAGTCTGAGTTGTTCCTGGGTCATTAGAAGCTTAGGTGAACCTGTTGCTGATTGTTAAAACAGTTGCCAGCATTTGCCAGCTTAAGCTGCCCTACTCCCTTTTGCCTGAGTAAAACCCATACTGCCCAAGTGTGGCATGCATACACACTAGCTAAGACCTAAGACTCTGCTCCACCAGTTCCTGAGCCATTTTAATTGTTTGCAACTAAATTCATAGCTCAATTCATTCTTAAACTCAGGCTCTTATGTTACGTGCAAGCAATGTTCCTCATGGACAAGACTGCCTTAAATGGGGATCGATTCATTCACATGAAGACTGTCATCTGCACATCCAGGTTCAGTGACAAACTTAGCACCTGGAGTTACACACTGCTCACCAAGCAATGATGTTCAGTCTCCAAAGTGGCATCAAAGTTAAAGAGCTCACTCCCACATGAGTCTCTCCACCCCATCACTGCAAGCTACCCATCTAATTAGACCTTGAAACCAGGTGACTTGACTTAAGTCAAAGTCAAGATAGAAAAAGGTGACCACATTCATAGGTGGGATGGATTTGTAGGACAGATACAGTGCCACTGCAGTGGAACTGTTCTCCCATTAAAGCTGCCTGCCAGCTGCTGCAACCAAACAGCCAGACCTGTTGCCTTATGTCTAATTCTACTTCTCAATATAACAGCTACCACTACGGAGGCAGTGTGGCACCCATATCCATAATCATACGGGTAATGGCTTTGATTGCTGGGGCAACTGGTGAGTGATGAGCTGGCAGGTTACTGGTCATGTGAGTGCACACTGGTGTGCAGCTAATAGGTGCTGTCTGGTACAGTGCTCAGCCCCTGTGGTGCTACAGCTCCTATAGGACCTGCTGGATAAAGGTCATCCCCCCATCCACACCTAAAGTTCACGTGGCTGTTATTTCAGCTTATGACAAGCGTGGGGAATATGCCTCAGTGCACACAATATGATTGATGCCTTCCTTAGGGGCACATGGTGACTTCAACCTCATGCTCACACAGAGAACCTTCGCTGTAGGTTTTGTCCATGGTAAGCACACCCTAAGTGGACTTCACTGAAGAAAACCGACACTTATGTTTATTATCGCAGTTAAATTAGTGATTGACATTGTCAATCAGACCTGTTACTTTTCTACTTCAGTGTCAGAAAAAAATGACTCTTTCACTCTGGTTGGAGGAGGAAATGTCTGTAGCAATGGTTTCCAACCTTCTTCGTGAAGAATTATGCCTGGCCCACAATACCACAGTCTGATTTTGAGGCTGATTTGCTTCTCCCAACAATCGCAAAAGATCTCCCGATATCTGGTCGATCTTAAATCATTATCTTCCCAGGTTATCCTGTAGTGTGGGGTATCTATAATCCAATCTTAAGTCTTCCGATCGCCTCCCAGTCCAGCTGGGGATGTCATCATGTCGATATTTATGATTATCCTGTAGTGCGGGGTGAGCATAAATTTACTTGTGTAAAACGCAATGTTGACGTCACGCCTGAAAAGACTGTCAACCAAAGACAGGCGAGTTGAACAGAACCTGTCCATGGAAAAAGTATGGAAGAAGTGTAAAGCATGGCGGCTAAATCGAGAAGCAAGGTTGAGAACTGGGAAAGAGGATAAACTTGTGGAGCTGTGGGTATAGGATGAGTGTCGGTAATGCGTGCTGTGCGCTTCATCCACATCCTTTTCTTTTTATGGGCAGAACTTACCACTAGCATAGCAATGGCTTCACCATCATCCGGCATGTTTGTTTACATCCAGTGTGCGATAAACTCCCCCTTGCCCTTGCGATGTAGCACTTTGCAAGAAACTCCCGCAAGGTTTTAAAAATCGGAGCTCTCAGTCGTGCGTGCATATCTGAAAATGTGTGGTGTGTAATTCAGGGCAGATTGTGTAGTGTGGGGACTTTGATGACTAATAACAATCAAGAACATAAAAATCTGTGAAATGAAAATGTCATTGTGGAGTCTCTCATGTTTTCAGATTTTTAAAATCCTGTAGTGTGGGCCAGTCTTTACGTTCCTGCTGACCTTAGTTCCAACCTGTATCCAATAAGCTGCTCTGCCCCTTACTTTACTCTAATAAATCTCATACAGCCAATCAGGGACTCGGGAAGAGGTCAGATGGCTGGAGCAGATGTTGCAAATTGTTGTTGGAACTAGGCTTTGCAGGAAAGTAGCTTACTCTAGGAGGAGGGTTGGAGAACTCGTCCACAGCCTACAGGTCCGACTGAGAGAAGTAGTTATGTCCTAGACAGTTCTTAAAGATAGTGGATGTCTGTGTAGCAGGGACAGTGTTATCACCCAGCACATTTTCACAGCTCCTCACACAGAGAGATCACAAGTGCTAGCAGTTTCACTTGAGGTGATTTGCATTTTTTGCTGCTTAGTTGGTATTCATCATCCACTACATATTCATCATCCACCGCCTAGGACTGAAACAGAACACTAGTTGCAATCTATCCCTCATTTGGTATGTGCACGAAGATTGTTGGAAACCATCTTCCATGTATGAGAGGTGTAGTTGCAAATTTAAGTGTTACAGACCCTAGCATTTTATTCTGTCTGAAAAAATCTGTCCAAGAGGCCTTTAAATTATGCACATGTGTAGTTATTTAGCTGGTAATGTTTTATTTTATATGCTTGTACTAACCAAGATTTAGAATAATTATACAAAGGAAATGGTTAAATAAAAATATGTGTAACCAATAAAAAAAATTCTGCATAATATCAGTACTTGAAAATGATCCTGATACACTAATATCTACAATATACCAACCAAAGCCAAGCCAGCTCACATTTGTGCTCTATCCCAATTCCCCACACATCTGAACCTGTTAGTAAATGTGGCATCAAGTGAATTGGACGCTGGAGCTGGACCCAAGTATTTTACGTTTTAGGGAGAAACGTGAGGGTACGGTCATATAACGCAGCTCTATTTGCTGAGTGAGAGTAAGTCGCTTATAAAATGCTAATGAGAATAAATTAAAAGTCAGTGTGTTGTTTCGTACTAACAACACACAAAAGACTATTCAGCAAACTATTCCATTTCTAAAGTGATCTCTCCTATCACTAAAGCGAAGTCTCTCTTATTCTCTCAACAATATAGTACATTTCTGATCCTGCAGCCTGACGATTTCAAACTTGGTGTCCAAAGAGATCATTTTCCTGAAAAATAAATGAAATGGTAACACAATCTTAGTCAAATGATGTCTGGGTTCCAGACATCTCAGTCACTCAGTTATTCCAGCTAAGGAAACTGGAGTCTCTGCAAATGTGATGTTAAGGATGAATCAAAACCTACGGAACATGATGAAAGAAGAAATGATTCTGCACTTTTCAGTAAAGCAATCCCAAAATTCATATTATTTCCACATACTTCAAAGCAATAGGGCAACCTAGATAGTTTTCAGTAATACACTTTGAAGATATCATCATCAGCATTCACGATGTCATCACTGAACACTTACATTCTGGAGGTTTTTGACACTTGTAGACCTTTACCATGCCTGGTATTGGGTGTCATTAATTTCTGGTTGGCTGGTTGAATGTAGGGTTAGAGAGTGGAACAGACACAGACATCTCTGAACTCTCTCTTCAGTTCATAGTTCTAGCATTGCATGGACTCAAAACTGGAAACCACTGTTCTTGGCTTAAATGCAGAATACATCAGAATCCTATGTGTAATTAATAATCATGCAATTGCAATTCTAATCTAAGGCCTCCACAGCTACCTTCACATGTGAGCTGATAACATGACAGATGACAAAGAAGAAGCTCTAGTAAATGTCAGGTTACAGCTTCTGCACAGAGGCCATACACTGTCAGGACAAGTAGAAAAAGGGCGAAGTGACTGACAGCAGAATGTATCAAAACAATAATTTATTCAGCACAAGCTACAGAGGGTTAGTGATATCTGCCATATTACACAAGCAATAACAGACCCAGATAATGTATTCACTCTCAGGCACTGCCTGGGGACAGTGTTTTCATGTCACCAGCCAAGAGCTGTTGGTGCCACTGTGATTCCGTGCATGAGCAGTTTGTCTAGAGCGGAGAGAGACAGAGACGAGCGAGCCTCGCCATGCTTTCAAATGTGCATATTCCCTGGTCCAATATCTATCAATATAGCTCTCCGCAACTTGATGAAGTGTTAAACCATGCAGCACTTGTGTGGACGCTGCAGTCTCATGCTGTTCTGTAACAGTCACAACATATTTCTTCAGCCCCCTGAGGCTCCGCTCTTCTGGATGATTGAACAGCCGTTTGTCCAAGAGGGGACCAGATCATTTAACTGCCGTTTCCTCAGGGGCCACATGGGACTTGTTCCCACTACGTGTCCCCTTTAACGTATACACAGCATTTCCTTCAGCAACAGTATATTAAAGTGGCACCAACACACTAGACCTCAGAGTAAGGAAACAATGTTAGTTAACAATGTTAGAACTCCGGTCCTGGAGGGTCACGCACAGGTTAGTAGAGATGGTTTCTGTTGTTTTGTTCACTTCTGTCAGGAGAAAGTATTTTTCACTTCTGCTCAATATCACCTTGATATAGTTTAAATTTAGGTTGTTTTATGAATGAAGACAATAAGTATAAATGCCTTATTCAATAATGAATGTTCCTGCTTATACAAAAAACACATAAAATCCCCCAAAAAATGTAACACCAAGTAGCAGCAAGAAAACATAACCAAATTTAATAAAAACAAACAAAAAAAAAACAATCCAAATGTAAGTCTCAAATTTAGTCTACATACTCTGTTGTAACTCAATTTTCCAATCACTGGTCTTTATTAAAATGAAGGAAATGATCGACTACTAATTAGATGCCAAGTAATTTGGTGATTTTAGTCGATTAAGTTGACTAATTGTTGACGCCCTAATTTCAGTAATGATAAATAGTTCAACAATATTAAAGGAGATATACCAGTATCTTTGCCCTAGGCTAACTTAGGTAACCTTTCTTAAGTCTAATGCTCAATGCACTTTACCGAGTATAAAATATCAACAGTACAGTTATAGCAGTACAGGAGAAGAAGAAAATCACAGCACAGTAGAAAACAGAAGCAATGCTGCACCGTGTTACAGTATTTGCGTATTACTTAATTTAGATGTGCCTGTGCAGTGTATCTACTGTCCTTTCCATACAGTCTCTACCTGTACTTTGTGTCCTGTTCAGTGGTGCAGTATTTGGCAAACATCCTAAATAGTTTTCTTTTTCTGTCTGTCCGCCCTGCCTCTACCACCTCCATCAGTTAATCTATCCCACCACACACAGCCTGGCAGCTCACATACAGACTCCACATCCACAACAGCCTTTCATGCATTCACTGCATGGCTGCAATTCAACCATAACCTCCCATTCATCTGCTCCCCTTTTTACCTATTGTCTCACACTGGCATGCTTCCTCCTTCTCCTTCACTTTTAGGTCCTAAAATATAGATTTTAAGTGTGTTCAGTTTTTGACTGGTAACAAACAGTTTTACACAAGCAACCCTATTTGTGATGGATGCACCAAAGATAATGTGTTATCATTACAGATGTGTTATCATCACAGATGTGTTGTAATGCTATTTCAGAAGGAAAGACACGAGTGGGACTGGATTTCTGCCTACCTGGATAGCAGTGATGATGCTTAATTTCAAGATTTTAAAAAGTTATTTTGTATCGCAATTTAGATTAGATTCACATTCTGACTGACTTTGTGGTCCGTGTTCAGGTAAATCACAGGTAAAAAAGAACTTGGATAAGTGAACATATATCATGTCAGGTTTGAGGCTTTGTTGAGTTAGTTCAGTGTTTTTATACTAAATTCATACGGATTTATGACCATATTATGGTCCATATTATATTATATACCATATTATATTAATAGGACTGAGTTAAACCACTGCTATCTACCTGTCTCCATCTTTTTGCTCTGTGGCAGCTAATTGCATGACTGTGTTCTGGTTTTGGTTGATGTCATCTGGCTATATCTCATATATAAGATGTTTCTAAACTCCAATATCACATCTGTTTATTAAGTAAATGGTATTTTTATTTTCTTTTTTCTTTTTTTTGCTTACAACAGTGAATGTGTTCACATGCACTTAATTATTCAGTCATGATCTGATTTCTAAAGTTATAGTCAAGTGGTCATGCTTAAGGTCCAGAAATCTGATTATGTATTTCTAAGAGAACTGGATTTTATATCAATCAGAAAAAAATAGTACTTAACTTTTTCCTCACCTTCTAGATTATCTATGTTTTTATTGTTAGGCAAACTGTTATGTTTATATCACGTCTTTTTCTGTGAGTATATTGGATGTTTTCGAAGCAGAAATCTAATTGCTGTCTGACTTGCGTAGACCTGGAGTTTTCCCATTATCTGAATACTTAAATGCACGTAAATGCATTGATTGGATTATTGACAAAATCAGATTGTCCAATGTAACTGGATTATTAAATGCAGGTAAAGGCATTTACAGTAATAAATAAGGCTCAAACTGAAAACTAAACAAGGAAACAAATACCAGCATAACGCTCAACTTATAAGGAATCAAATAAAGTCATTCAGAAATGTGTTATACGCATTATTCATATGTATCATCAAAGTAAAAGTATCCTGCTTCTTGCACTCTTTGTGTTGACCCAGCCTGCAGGTCCATTAATGTACACTTCGAAATGTCTTCAAATTTTAATCATCCATGTCATCAATAGTTAATGCAGACTCCTGCCACGCTGCACTGCAAAAGAGAGCCCTGTGAGGATTCTGAAATGTTTCTTTTGTATTCATCACTTAAATATACAGAGAAAGGCGAAGAGGACGTGTTGGGTTGTCAGAGAAGATGATTGCTGTGGCTGCCACTAAGGAATCTCCTTATTGTCTGTCATTTACCAGACTTCTTAGATGACAGCTCCGAGCTTGATTTCTCTCCCGAGGATATGGAAATAGCTTAGCAGACTGGCTAAGATCTAGCTAAGATGTCCTCATTTCAAATAATTTGTTTGTAAGACATCATACAGTGGTTTGAAATGCCAGCCTTTTACGCATGTGTGCTGATATCCCACTACAGGTTACAAGGTTAGTCCCCAAAACCCTCTAAGGCCACCAGATGGAAGAAAGAAACATAATGGAGAAAGATGGAGAAAACAGACAATGTGGGCAAAATAGCAAAAGTATAACACCACATCATTAGAAGACATTTTATTTTCATTTTAGTATTTCTAAACTTTAAATACTTTAAATGCTATTTAAGTCAATGTTGTACAAATTTTGTAGGGAAAAGAGGTCAAACTAAACGTTTAAGGATATGAATAATATTAGATACTGGCATACTGGGCTGATTTCTAATCAGCTACCTGAAACTATATAGTTTATGTATTTACTATTGTGTGATATACGTATAACTGCTCTTTTTGTGTTCTGCTGTTGTTCAGTTCTGACTGTTCCCATTACATACCCATAGCAAGTCTGGATATTTTCACATTACCCATTCCTACATGGATCATCACAAGCTGATCATATATTCTCGAACCAGGACCTACTCTAAAAAAAGACACAAGCTGGTCTGATGCACACTGCGGAGGATTACAGTTAATAATGGTTCAGGCGGAGATCATTGTATTTGTTTAGGAACACGCCTGTGAATCTCGGGCAGAGTGTGAAAACGGAGCCGGAGAACTTTAGAGATGCTCGGAGCGATAATGAGTTATATTTTAGGAACATGACTTGGCCATGAATATTTAACAAGCAACACTCAAACACCAAAATCAAGGCTGTTATTCCCCTGTGAAGAAGAACGATATCACTCACCTTCATCTTCAACTGCCACATGTAATACAGTATACCTAACGTACTGTCATTCGCAAACTAACACCATGGTGTATACGCACACATGAGGATACATCACACAGGCTTGCCAGCATTTCATCAAATCAGCAACATACATAAATATGTGGGTTACTGAGAACACACATTTGCTCTGTTTTGATCTCCAATACAGGGAGAGTATACCACATACACAGAAATACAAATATTCTGTTGCTTATCAATAGGATATAAGGAAACCGGAATGTCGCTGGAATGAGTTGCCCACATGTTACACAGAGTTTATTTTATTTGGCAGATCTATCATCTGCACTAAACTCAAACACATCACATGCAGATGAACAGCAATAATCTACATCTATTATATGTTACATAATGCCCGTCTTGGCATCTTTCATGCTGGGCTCGAATCAATTAACAGGGAATTACAAACATTTTTAAAATCTCATTACAGGATATGGCACAACAAACTACAAAGTGATGACTCAATAAATCAAGCGGAAATATGATCTGTGCTCCAATTATTCACCAATCAGCTCCTAACTCTAGAAAGATAGCAAAACTATAACATGTGATACAGACTATCGGGTCTCCACATAGGACTCTGTGGGTGTTTAAACATGCCAGTATGAGCGAGAGGTTTGATATGATTTATATATTAAAATATCGAATCAAGTAAAAGTCAAATAAAATGATGATAAACACACAATAAGTAGCATGCATAATTAACATAAGGGGAAAATGGGCAAATAATCAATAAAGGAGTAAACTTATTCTAAACAGCAGCTAACAAGCCAATCACATGGAGAACTCATGAACTGGATTGCTGTGCTACAGAAATGATACAGATGTAAGTGTGACAAACGCTACTGATTTTTTGGAGGGAGTGGCCAGGAGCAGGACCAATTCTAGTGAGAATGGGCAGGAGCGGGATTTAAAAAAAATCAGTCCTACACAGATCCATATTGCAGGCCTGTCACGATTATTACATAATCCACTATCTGAGTTGACTGCAATTCATTTCAACAACTGTTAATAATAAACAGAACGTGAGCTGAGTGTGTTTTAATCCATATGATTGAGGATCATATCGGCGATTTACAGTTCATGTCACTGGACAGGACAGCGGTGAGTAATGCTTGGTTATTTTAGAGTCTGTCATCTGTTGGGTAATTAACCTGTGATGTTTTCCACAGGACTTTCAAAAGCGGTAGGAACTAATACTGCACCACTACCCCACTAACATCCCCAAAGCACAGACCGGTCCATGCAGCAAATACACACAGCTTTAAGCTTACAGTCCCAAAGATTTATCCCTTACCACTGCCACAGTGCTACATGTGGTGCCCCACACTCACCATTCCACATGGTCACATCTCCCATGTGTCCATGGCCAAGCAAGCCAATAGCAGCCGCTACAATGTATTTAATTGGGTATAGAAGAAACACAAGTGGTAGATAATATTTCTCATGTTACACGAAACATGCCTCTGTTTATTGCTAATAAAAAGTTAATATGAGGCAGTACAGTACAGCCTGTGTGTGGGCTGAGCAAGCAAACAAGAAAGCTAAACAACTGATTTACTCAGCGTCAGCTTCGCACGTAATAGCTGTAAAAAAAAAAAAGTCAATTACTGATCATAACCATTTCTATAATATTAAATGGCTATCTAAAAGGTCATGATGAAGTACCATGTGGACTTTACAAAAGAAGGAAAGTATACTACTCCTTCCATGACCTCGTGAAGTCAACCCACTCTCTGTCTTCTACAGTGGCCTCAATGTAGATTAAGATTCATTTGAATTTGTTCATTTGCACTTCATCTATTATTAAAGATGTACATAAACATTTACTATTCATGAGTGGAACTGAAAGCAAGTAAGTTTAAATGAAGCTCTGAATACTGCAGTGAGTGCAATCACAATATGCTTTAGGCGTGCATTTTACAAATCTGTTCTTTTTTCACCATTAATCTCTGTTATTTAATGGAGTGAGCATTCAGACAACTTCAGTAAACATCAAAAACCAAAGACTAATTTAGAGAGCACAATAAGTGTACGATTCGTTTCCAGAACAAGCCGGTTTAGTGCAGGAAGGAAAGACGTGAGGGATAAAACAGTTTTGCCAGCATTTGCTTTTTTTATGTAGCAGTTATGACTCAAATTAATTATGTTTTCTACTTTGTTATATTATGTGCTCTTTGTGTGGCAAATAAATGCCTCAAAAGAGAGATTTTCAGTGCACACACCTGAGTGCGGTTGCTATGGCTGCAGAGGACCCAGGGCTGTCATTTTTTAGTAATGTGATGCTTTTCTCAGCCAGAAAAAAGTGCTCCAGAACTATCCATGACTGAGGTCTGTGTACCATCTTATACAAACTCCTGCAGTGTCTAAAGGACATCGCTGATTTAGCACTGTTGAATAACTAGAAAACATTTGGGTCTTGTGTGACTGCAGTGAATCTGAAGAGAAGAGCTTTCAGTAATGCAACCCTATGAAACTGGCAGTTAATAAAGGACACATTGTGCCTTTTATCGAGAGCATTACCTTTTCCCCCTCCTCTTCCTCCACTTCCTGTGGCGATGGCTGCCTCCCATGAAGCCGTAATGTATGAGATTTGTCAGTGTCAATTTTATAGCTAATCTCTCTGGTCCACCTCAGCCCTCCCATCTACCGCCCATTAATTCTGTACAGCCTTATACACCAGATAGAGAGACAGAGAGAGACTAAGAGAGACAGAGAGAGGGATTGAGACTAAGAGAGACAGAGAGAGAGATATAATACTGATAGACCAATAGTGAGAGAGAGAGAAAGAGAGAGACAGAGAGAGAGAGAGAGAGAGAGAGAGAGAGAGAGAGAGAGAGAGAGAGAGAGAGAGAGAGACAAAGAAAGAGACTGAGATCAACAGCAAGAGAGAGTGGGAGAGACCAAAAGACAGAGAAAGAGACAGAGAGAGAGACAGAGAGAGAGAGAGTGAGAGAGAGAGAGAGAGAGAGAGACTGAGACAAAGCATGAAACTAAGAACGAAACTGAGACTAACAGAAAGAGGAAGAAGAACCAAGAGAGAGAAAGAACCTAAGAGCAACAGAGACAGAAAGACTGTAACCGAGAGTGAGAGAGAGTTGGCTGAGGTGGCTGAGACCAGTAGAGAGACATAAAGCTAGACTGTGATCAATAGAGAGAGAGAGAGAGAGAGAGAGAGAGAGAGAGAGAGAGTGTGAGAGAGAGAGAGAGAGAGAGAGAGAGAGACTGAGGCCACTGCAGAGAAAGAGAGAGGGAGGAAGAGATTGCTGTGATTTCCAGGATGTTGTATGTGCAATGTTTGCAGCACTGGGAACCTCAGCCAACATGTCATACATTATATTACAGTGTTGAAACTCTGATACTGTGGGATGCATCTACAATACACCATCCTGTTAAAGATCTGTGCATTCCAAAACAACCGCATATATAAAGTATTATAAATCCTCCTACAGTAACATTACAGGGATAACAGTAATGTGTATTATATACCAGGACTGTCAAAGGATCAATCCTATAACACAAGTAATCACCTTCTTTCATGCAGTTAATTGTGATTACATTTTGAAATTACATTTTAGCATAAAAGCTGGGAGTCGTCTAACTGTCCATTGGTCCAAGAGTTATTAATTATCTTTAAACTACTGTCTGCTGATACCAATATGATTCGAATAACACAGCACATCCCTGTACTTTTATTAATATTGGTTTTTACCGGCTACCAATACGATATCTGCACCTGCAGAAATACGAGCCTCCTGTTATTTTTACTAACTACAGTGTTGACCAGCCATGAATCCTGAAACCCCACCAACTCCAAACAGATCAATACACAAAAATGCTATTTTTTCGCCACAAACAGCCCCGAAACAAGGATCAATATCCCGCCAGTACAATATTCCACTGCTGAAGACTGTGTGTGTGCTGAGAATTAAACCAGCCAGTTGCTACAGCAGCTAGTCAGGCATACTGTACTCAGTAAAATCAGATACAATCCATGTCTATTGACCTGCAAGCTTGCCAGTGAACGCAAAGCATAACAAATACATGATTTAACAATTTCCCTGTTGTTTATCTCTCTTACATAAACACAGATTGTGAACCCACACACAAAGCCACACATACACATGAACATGTGGAGATACGTACATGCACACACACACACACTGCAGTGTCTCTGATAACAAAGCAGACAGAGTGTGGCTGAGGTTTTTCAGCAGTGAGACGGCAGCTAAACAGCATACACTAGAGAGAGATTCAACACTGAATGTATGACTCTGCCACACCACCAGCCAGAATAAATCTGAATAGACGTCAGTATAAATGCTATATACACTACGCTTTGAGTGTTTTGTAAACAGCAATGGGAAATTAGCTCTGAACTGTACATCACTTCTTAGTCATTATCATGATGTCGGCTCATTGGAATACTGCTACTGCAGAAAACTCCATATAGATATGAAGGTCCTTAACACTGGTGTGGTTTCTATGGCCTACACGTTAATTGTAATATCATAATGCAGGCTATAGATGCCTTTTAAATGATTTAATTAATGTAAAACTAATTACATAATAAAGAACATCATAACCACATTTCGTAGAGGTTCCTAATGTGTCCTGTGATAATCCGTCCCATGCAGCTTGAATATTGTCACACTGTCACAAAAAAGCAGGACTTATCGCTGAAGTCACTCCATGACAGTCCAGCACAACAGTATTGCAGTCGTTAAAGGCAGTCGTCGCAGCGGTTTCATTCCTGTCAGTTCAAGTCCTATTTGTGCAATTAGTTGTTTTGATGATGAGAATATAACACAGGCCAATCTTTAAACATTCCATATTAGTTATTCCAAGTTGTTAGGACATACCAAAATAGCAACGTGTTTGGTAAATAACAAAGAGCCATATGTTTTGAACAGAAAAGGACAGACATTTTTCTTCAACACGTGTAACATACACCTTGTATCTACACTCATTACCGGGTTTATCAGCTTCACTTACCATATAGTCTGTAGTCCATCTGTTTCTTTACATACATCATAAGCCCCTTTTACACTGTTCTTCAATGGTCAGGACCCCCACAGGACCCCCATAGGGCAGGTGTTATTTGGGTGGAATAGTATTCTCAGCACTGCAGTGACACTGATGTGGTGGTGGTGTGTTAGTGCACCTCACTCCTGGACTGATAACAGTCCACCAACAAAAACTGTCCAGCCAACAGTGCTCTGTGATCGCTAATGGACTAGAGGATGACCAACTCAAACTGTGCAGCAACAGATATCATCTCTGCTTTTACATCTACAAGGTGGACCAACATGGTAGGAGTGTCTAATAGAGTGGACAGTGAGCAGATATGGTGTTTAAAAACTCTGACCCACCACATCAGTATTATTGTAGTGCTGATCTACCATCCAAAAAATACCTGGATGGTCCTGTGGGCATCCTGAACACTGAAGAACAGGGTAACGGAGCGCTAACAATGCAGAGGACTACAAAGGGCACCTATATTGTAAGTGGAAGTGATTAAATGGACAATTAAATGGTGGCTCTGTCAGGTTATAAAGCGATTAGCAGCTGTACTGTATGGTTGTTGCTCGCAAACTCTGTGAACTCGACATGCAATTTTGTATTCCGGACCCACCAATAAACACGTAACAACACCAGAGGGTCAAGCTTATATGCACTTAGTGGCCACTGAACTGTACCTAATCCACATGTAAACATCCAGAGTCAGTGGGGACCAGTAACATTTACATGTTCAGCATTCAGTAGCCACACAGGCTCTTTTCATACAGCAGTTAAATTAACATTCTGCTCCGAAAGGTCATTGCTCCTCTCGCTCTCCGCACTGTTTCCACTTTTCTGCCGAGTCAAATATCAACCAGTATTTATGAGCCGTCTCAGGATTCCCCACGCTGTGAAGAGACAACACTGGGCTATAGATGTTTTCAGTGCAGAGAATACACATTTGGTCAGTGCTCGTTAGTACATAATGGGGTAGTGGCCTACAGTGTGTGCCTTTAAAATGACACTTGATAGATGGGCAGCGACGTGTGAAATTGCAGAGCAGACTTTAAAGGAAGTGCTGTGTATACAGTTAACGCTGACGCTTGATTAAGATGGATTTGGAAATCTATGAATTGCAATGAGGTAGAAGTTTTCCTGCTACATGTTTACATTTACTGTAGAAGGTCAAATAATATATTAATAGAGTTAAGGCAGGGTAAGGATAATCCAGTGATCAAGCAACAATATCAAACCCTGATAATCCTCCACATTAATAGTGAAACTGGCTGCACAACAACTATAAGCCAAAGCTGAAAATCACATTGATCTTATTTCATTACTTCAGATACTGTATGTATTAACATTTATTCAGTGTATCCCATCATCAGATACATCAGCTGCTTAAAGTCAACTAGTTTTTGCTGAACGGGTGCTGTGGTTGGCTGTAGTTCTTTAAGAAGGTGTTTAAATAACTGTGCTGCATTTGGCCTGTGGGATATGATGAGCACATTGTCCTCTGAAAAGTAAAGTGTAGCTGTAGTTGAGTCATTGCAGTTAATTTTAAGACTTTTGTTGCCATATGTGGAAAGACTTAGATCATAAAGCAGCCACATCATTTGAAACTCAGTTTACCTTGCTTGATGTAGGATGTTGGATGTACCCCTCACTCTCCAGTGCAGAAACTAATCTCGGAAACAGTCAGTTTTTAATAATTCACTGTTGTGATGCCAGATAAAAAATGCATTTATATACATTCTTATTTTCAGTCTTTGCCAGATTACAGGATCGTTTCAGGTTATATACTTACAAGAACCAAAATTCTTTATCAAATTTGAGTCCTAATTCATCAAGTGAATTCATAAGAAGAAACCGGCAGTCTGCTGTGCGCATGTGTCCACCTGCATCGCTCCATTTAAGGGGTGAATGAGAGGCTCTTTGCTGTCAAAACTATATCATCCGAGACCGGAGACTAGACCAGGCATGGCACACTCTGGGGAATAGCACACATTGAGCCTGGACCTTCTGCCTGCTGTCCAATTAAGAGAAAAGATCTTCTGTGCTATTCCTCTTCCTCCGTTTCTATTTTTTACCACACCAACATACAATCGAAGCTTATTCTGAAAAGCAGAGAAATATTTTTATACTCTTCTTTTTCTCCTTTTCTTTTTTAATTCATATGTGCTGTGTTAACGGCGACTCATGGGAGAATGTGGCTCTGAGTGAGTGGAATAGAGATGTGTGACACGCTCAGGTGATTCTGCAGCGAGCGGAGAAAAGCTGACCTGGCCTGACCCACTTCGCTCTGATTTATGGTTCTGGCTTGCCCTGCAGACAATGCTTTGCTCTGAGGGTCATCAATCTCCAGCCCCCCAATAACAGCTATTAGCTGTATTCTGTTCCACCCCTAGACCACCACGGTTTGAGCAGCCGCCTGGCCGGATCCAGCCCCCGGACCACCCTGCGTCCACTGACACAAATTTTACAGTAAAACAGCTACCCATCCAAGTCATCACAGACATCCGTCATCCTGATACAAATCATCAGTGCTTATATCACACAGTCAGTCCAATTATACACACACAGATACTATTATATTTATTTGGAGGTATTCTAATATGTACTGTGCTCTGTAAATTATGTTCAGGTAACTCCTACTTCTCTTATTTATCAGTCTTGCTTTGTGTTTTTTCCTGCTTGGTTGCAACTAATTGCCTTATTTTGGAGGCATTTTTAACTGTATCCACTGAGATAGCGATGCAATTGTTTGTGGTGATACAAAGGGCCCTCTCTGACCAGCTGCTTCCCTTGGCAGAATAGATGCTTTTCCATTGGCTGAAGAACATCACTCTATAAAATAAGATCTTGTGAAACAACAAGTTGCGAAATAAACTGCTGCTCCACTGAGAGGCTACCACTGCAGTACACAATGGCAACAATCTAGATTGGATGCCATCAGGGCGCACCAGCAGGGGGACCACCACCATCACCGCAGCAGAAATGTTTTCATTGTAATGTTTTTAATGAACGTTTCCATTTTTAAGGCAACACTGGATTGTTTCTTGGTACTAAGGTGTCCATGGTAATTGTGTACATAATCAGCGTCTCCTATTCTGGCCCCAGATTCTTAATCTAATCAAGATTCTTTGGCTGGGTGGTCCAGCTAGTTACTGCACATTATATCTCTGTATTGGCCCTGCACATATTTTTAATAGTATTAAACAGTGACAAGAGAGAGGAGGTGAAGAGAGAGTGAGAGCAAAATACCAGTTTGGAAAATGTAACTAACACAATAACAGAAATAACATCACTGAGGGAGATACCTATACAAGTATAGCATTACAGACTTATACATAGCAGTGCACAAGCATGTGAGAGGCAGCATGAAAGAAAAAACAGCCATAAAGAGAGAGGGAGAAAGAGAGAGCGTACACAGACACCCTTACCAGTCTGTGTGTTGTGTCCTCTTTTGCGTGTGCGCTCTTATACTTGAAGCTCCTCACCTGCCTAGATGATCACCATGACTCACACAGGGGAGATAATTGCCTCTCAAAAAGTGCAGTAAACATTCATCATAATGGCCATCAGCTCCTGAAGCAATGCGGCCCTCTTTTCTCTCTCTCTTTCTCTCTCTCTTCCAGCTTTTCACCAAATTGTCTCCAACTCCTCCTGCAAACCTTGCTCCTTATTGGTTTTCATTTTTCTTTCCCGACCACTTTGCAGTTTTTCTTAAAGGCACAGTCCTCTGACGTTTAGAAATGGAGCCTGACATGTCGACACAAGCTCCGGCCACAACTAATTACAATGACCGGTCGCGAGACAGGTTATCAAAAATTCATAAGATCAATTCCAGAGGCGCCAAATGAAAATATGTGTACCAGAGGGGTGGAGGTGGTGAGAAGTCAATTAGGCAGACTGGCTGAGTGACATCAACCCACACAATGCTTATTTCTGGCCTGTTCCAACATTTAGGCCAGCAGCCAAATTGACATGTCAAGCTCCTCAAAGCATGAAATAACAGAGAGAGAGAGAGAGAGAGAGAGAGAGAGAGAGAGGGAAATACAGAGAGAGACAGAGAGAGGGAGCAAGACAGAGAGAAAGAAAGAGAGCATGACTGAGCTTGAGATATAAATACACTGAAATAACACAGCAACACCATTCAACTCAAACCCTGAGACAATGAGGCAACGAATGAGCTAAAAAAAACCAGGACTGGCGCGGCCCACTTCATGAGGCGCCACACACATGCCATGGGCAATTATTTTCATTCCTTTCTGTCTGAATGAAGGTGGCATAGAAGAAGGCAGGAGAATCTTTGTCCTTGTTAGGGTGCCCTAACGGTGGTATGAGAACGATGTTACAGGTAGAGCTTAGTTCGCTGCTCATCTGCCACGTCAACAGCGAAGATGAGCATGCATTTTATTTCCTCAGCATCCGAGGCTGCCGCAGAGCCCCAATCTAAACAGCTGGCACAGGAGGGGAGACTGTTTAATAAGTAAGCGCTTCCGATACCCCCCTCCAACCCTGCCACACGCACACCCCTCCCCGACAAACACACAGTTTTGCCTTTGTTCTTCTTTCGCTCTGATTGATGCATATTTCATGGAGAACTTTTTGCGTGCCTCCTTTTGAGCTGGAGAAACTGCTCAGAGCTGACAGGCTGCCTATTAGCTACTAGACATCGCAGTCTCCCTAGTCTTTTTCCCACTCAACTGGAGCACATCCCCACATTCCCCGCACATCAACTTGTTTTTATTGACTTAATGAAACAGCGTTAATGCCTCTGTCTCAAAACTAAGCTCTCCATTTTTTTATTCTTTTAACCTAAATAACACCTTCAATAATTCATCCATGCCGACTAGTAGCAGTCTGGAAGCTTCTGGAGGTTAGCTTCAGTTGGTCTCGTAACAGGGTCACGATCCGGGCTGAGCGTGTGCTGATTCTCTTCTGCTGCCCGTTTCCTAAAGGCATAGGCATGTGAGAATGCAGGAGAGTCTGAATAGAGAGAGCTCATCTGAGCATGCTCCCTGTATTCCTTTCATGTTACTGCCAACACCCAAAGCCCCTGAAGGCTGGAGAGTGTAATGCATGGAATTAATGTGCAGCATAATGGTTTGGCTTTTGTAGTCCGAATGCATGAGATCCCTCTTAATGCAAACAAAAGCACCTTGCGTAACGCAGGCTGCATCACAGAGACTGCTGGTAAGTAAAAATGTACGAACTGCTCTCAGCTATGTGTATATAGCACTAATCAACTGAGCAATCTTTTCCTGTTGAAGGCTTAAAAATAAAAATGGAATTAACCGACAAGTCAGAAACCATGCATGGGCTTGTTAAGATTCCAAAATGCTTTACTGTAAAAAAGAGGCTTCATTAAAATATATGAGTCGAATACTTTGAACACTACATGACCAAAACTTGCATATAAATGAAGGTCTCCATCTGGCCCTGTTTCTTACTGTACAAGAGACCATACGTAATATGTATTACCATCATGCTAATCATATCATCATATCTGATTCATCAAAGCATTACGATTAACTGGTAATGGGGTTTGGTGATGATAGCCCAGTAATAACAAGACACCTGACACATGACGCTTCACACATGAAACCCTTAAATTACCAGGCTTTGAAGGTGAATTACTTACTACTTTAACAATCCAAAAAATCCAAATTGGCCATGCTGTTTTTAAGTTATAGAAAAAAGAAATGGAAGCATGAAGCCACCACAAAGCTAATACTAAGTTAAATATATTGATTTCAAAACCTTTAGAACTAATTATTGGAACTCAAATTTGGTTTGGTAAGTTTAGTGACCCTTGACCTCCATACACAGGTGACTCCAATTATGAGAAGGGGTATTTAAGGGGGGCAATTGTAAGTTTTTCTCCTCTTTGCATCTTCTCTGAAGAGTCACAGCATGGGAGTCTCAAAACGACTTTCAAATGACCTGAAAACGGAAGATTGTTCACCGTCATGGTTTAGGGGAAGGATACAGAAAGCTATCTCAGAGATTTCAGCTTTCAGTCTCCACTGTGAGGAACATTGTGAGAAAATGGAAGACCACAGGCACAGTTCAAGTCAAGGCTCGAAGTGGCAGACCAAGAAAAATCTGGAATAAACAGAAGCGAAGGATGTTTAGGACAGTCAGAGTCAACCCACAGACCAGCACCAAAGACCTACAACATGACCTTGCTGCTGATGAAGTCACTGTGCATCGTTCAACTATTCGGCGCACTTTACACAAGGAGATGCTGTATGGGAGAGTGATGCAGAGGAAGCCTTTTCTCCGCCCACATCACAAACAGAGCCGTTTGAGGTATGCTAAAGCACATTTGGACAAGCCAGCTTCATTTTGGAATAAGGTGCTGTGTTATTTGGGCATAACAAGGGCCGTTATGCATGGAGGAAAAAGAACACAGCACTCCAAGAAAAACACCTGCTACCTACAGTAAAATTTGGTGGTGGTTCCATCATGCTGTGGGGCTATGTGGACAGTACAGGGACTGGGAATCTTGTTAAAGTTGAGGGACGCATGGATTCCAATCAATATCAGCAGATTCTGGAGACCAATGTCCAGGAATCGGTGAAAAAGCTGAAGCTGCGCCGGGGCTGGATCTTCCAACAAGACAACGACCCTAAACACTGCTCAAAATCTACTAATGCATTCATGCGGAGGAACAAGTACAACGTTCTGGCCATCTCAGTCCCCAGACCTGAATATTATTGAAAATCTGTGGTGTCACTTAAAGAGAGCTGTCCATGCTCGGAAACCATCAAACCTGAATGAACTAGAGATGTTTTGTAAAGAAGAATGTTCTAAAATACTTTCAGCCACAATCCAGACTCTCATTAGAAGCTATAGGAAGCGTTTAGAGGCTGTTATTTCTGTGAAAGGAGGATCTACTAAAGGGTTTTTTTTTTGGTGCCCAAATTTATGCACCTGCCTACTTTTGTTTAGACAATTATTGCACACTTTCTGTAAATCATATAACTTAATTTCACTTCTCAAATATCACTGTGTTTGTCCCCTATATGATATATTTAATGCAATTTTTTTATCCAAACAATCAATGCTTTATAAAGGTAAATCAGGAAAACGCTGCCCAAACTTTCGCACCCCACTGTATACATATATACAGTGAAGAAAATAAGTATTTGAACACCCTGTGACTTTGCAAGTTCTCCCACTTAGAAAACATGGAGGGGTCTGAAATTTTAATCTTAGGTGCATGTCCACTGTGAGAGACATAATCTAAAAAAAAAAACACCTGGAAATCACAATGTATGATTTTTTAATAATGTAATAATATATATATATATAGTTTTGTCATATGCATCTATTTAGTAACAAAGCTGCCAAGTAAAAGAGGTCTAAGTACAGCAGCTTACACAGAGATGAGGCAGGGATGGGCTTACCAAGGAAGTTTTAGTGGTTGTACAAGTCCATAATTCATATTGATATTGAACATTTTGTCAGCAAAAAAAGGAGACTCATTGCTACAATGCGAAAAGAGAGCTGTGGCTGTAACCCAAAAGGCAGATCCTAAACACACCCCTGGACTAGCTCCAGTTCTGGACGGACGACTGCAATCAACAAATGCCATATGTCATATATGGATGGCTGAAAAAGTGACAGGTTAAAGATGATGCACTACTTGTAGATCACATGTTAGCTACGTTCAAGAAAATCATATGCCTGTACAGAACAACCTACCTATCACCTGATGAAACAATTCAAGTCCTGTAACCCACTGCTATTAACCTGAGTTACCTTGTGTCTTGAAAAGATGTTTGTGGTTACGCTGCGCACTCACTTTACACTTGCTAGCACTCATTTTACACTCTGGTGGAGTTTTACACAGCAGTACGCATTAAAACTAGGTAAGCAAGTGGCAGAAGTGGTTAGTAGATAGCAACAGCCCCCTCTTTTGGTCAAAACAAGCACAACATGAAATGTCTGCCTATCTTCTCTACGGCAGACTCTCTCTTTTGACTCTTTGGTGTGGTTTTAATTCAGAATAATACAGGGGACATTTCTGTGGACAGCTCCAGACAGGAACAGGCCACCCAAAACAGAACTGTCCGTGAAATATGGAGACATCAAGTCACCCTGCTACTGGCAGAGAGGTAGCCAAATTAAAAAGTCTACGAAACACATCATACAGATGAGTCAGGAGTAAGTCACACTACGTGTACACTATGTATCACATGGAAAAGGGTCTTACTCATCAACAAACAACGAAAGCCTCTTTTTGCTATATAGATAAATATACCGCATCTAGTCGTCTAGAAACATTCTTGCTGACATTCATTTAGACTTTTTTGTTAAAACTGGGTATGTGCTATACAAGATTTAGAAACTCTAATACTATTCCATCTCCATCAGCAACAGAAATAAGATGTGTTGCACACTTGTATGGGTGATGTTATCTGTAAAAAAAAACACGATTGCATCTGCCAATTCAGTTGTCATTTTGGAACATGTTTGTGAAAGATGATGTATTGGCACTGCTTCCAGATGGATTTAGCTGAAAGATGATTCACTAGATAGCATTATTACACGCTTCTGTGGCATCTTGCTACTAAGTAGAGAGTGCAGTGTTTACTCTGTTTCAAGATGGCCAGTGTTTACAAAGAACCACTGCCACAAAAAAGCCTGCAGGGATGTGGAAATAACTTGCAATGCAGGCTTGAATGTTGCAGGTCTCAAAGCTTTTAAGATAGATAACAAAATGCACAATGACCAAGGTTACTACTACCCATGCCTAGGCACTTTGGGGGGTTTCAAAAGGCAGCTTACAAAGTAGAAATGAATTACACAGCAGAGGTAGGGATGAACTAAAACTATTGAGTCACTGTGTTACATTAGCAGAACAACTGATACACTGTCTACCCTTTAAACTCATAACAACATAAAGAAAGAACACATACATACACACATACATACATACATACACCTCTGTCATCTCTATTCAACATTATCGGTACATTATGTACTACAAAATGCAGGTGTAGCAGGTATAAACCTGAACATGTACTGTGTTTTATAGGGTGTTGAATGCTGATATTATAAGAAATGTTCATAATTTGCAATATTGATCATAATATTTAAAAGTTTTACAGATATGTAAAGGTTGGATGAATGGATAAGTGGGTGGGTGGGTTGGTGGTTGGGTGGGTGGGTAGATAGTTACATGGATGGGTGGCTGACTGAACGGTGGACAGAATGCGGTGTGGATTGATGGGCAGGCAGAGTGGATGGATGGGTTGTGTAGATAGATGGATAGATGGTTAGAAGGATAGATGAAGTAATAGACAGAGGGACAGATGAATGGATGTATGAATGGATACATGGATAGATGGTTAGTGTAGAACAAAAAAGTTTAAGTAAACTAGTTAGATCATCCATATGGAAATATCTACTGAATGCAAACACAGCGTGGGAATAAACAAATTGAAGTCTATACAAAGACTCTGAATCATTCAACTTTAATATTCACCTCAACTATTGAAATGTGAAATGTGTTATGGACCAGATTACTGGAACCAATCACTGAAAGTCATTTGTTCTTAGTGTAAATTCAGTGAAGGCCAAAGGTTAATAGGTATGGGACACCACAGAGAAGAACTGCTTCATAGAAAAGATCAGCATTACTGTGCAAAGCGTGAAATATCAACCTAACCCAAGGTCCACACTGTGCTAAAACATAAGTGCTCTTACTCTATTAAAACAAACGTCATTAGCACATAACCTTAATTAATTGCTCCCCCTGGAGTCATCCGCTTCCAGACACATGATCGATATGAACATTAGTGTGATTATGCCCCGTTTTTTAAAAGGCTAAGTACAAATGCATCACATCTCGATGAACGGCCCTTACAGACCTCCTCCAACCTCAAGAGCTCGAGAGCTGTTCTGGTGTAGCTAATCACGCAACTAATACTGCAATACCACTTCATTTTAAATAGAGCTTAGCTTATACCAGTGAGACAGAGCAGAGACTACTTAGATCAAGTCAAAAACTTGGGTCCTGTCTTAGCTGAGCTGGTGACACAGTAGGGGCATTATGTCAAGGCCTAGTCGTTTATTTCCCTCCAAAAAAGTCACTTTATGCAATTGTTAACGTTGCTGTGTCTAAAAAATATTATTTGCTTAGGCTGACAGATGGTCCATATCACTACCTACCCTATCCTACCTTCCTCTCCCTCGTGACTGCACAGCGAATCCTGCTTTTCCTCTCGCCATCTCAGCTCACATTCATCAAAAGCACCCTGCCAAAAACCGTACCCCTTTAAACTGCTTCCTCATGCAGAGAAAATTCAATTCACCTACGTTAAGAGCCCTCTGGAAGAGGTAATTTCGCCTTTCACAGAGAGTAAGACAGACACAATTAGTGCTTTCACAAGCATCACACCAGCAGTGCTACAGCAGAACTCCCACACAACCAGGCAACACCTTGCCCTTGTTAAATCACACCCGTGAATAGAGTGAAGGAAAAATGCTTAAGTAGAGTGCAAGTTTAGACTTCACAAAGTAATAATAACCAGCACCTGTGATATGTGTAGGTTAATAACAATCTAACAGCTCCTCAGGCTGATCCGTCTTAGCAAAGAAGTGGGAATCAGCAATGAAGGCACTGGAGCTGTAGAGGGTTGTGTTGACGTGGGAGAGAAAAGGGGCTTCTGTTGGCTCACCTTACCCACCTGCTCCACTTATCGACAGGCGCCTTAATCCTCCAGGGCAATCAGCCTGACATCCCTATGTCAGAGCACTTCTATACTAGATTAAAATAGGACAGCTAATTACCATTTTCCTCAGCACAAATGGGTTTGTGTGTTGAGATGCGGGTTTTCTGCGCGTGTAATTGTCTGCCGAATAATGCAGCCCTGCACTTTCAATGTCTGATGCCGCTCACTCACACACGAAAAGACACTCGTAAGGAGATAAGTAGGAAATCCATTCTCAAAACAGCCGTGCTGAGAGCCTGTACAGGTCCTACTTATTGTAACAGGAAGGCAGATTTATTCAACTCGCCTCAAGTGTCTAACTGAAAACTGAATAAGTCTAATACAAATGTGGTACTCTTGCTAAAGCAAACAGCAAAGGGAATGCTGTGCTTCTGGAGTTCAGAGAGCACTAAAAGTGTTCATGCATTACAAAAGATAGATTTAGACCAATTTACAGAAAGCTCTGAAAAGGCTAGTGATATTACCTACATAAACTGCATAGTAGCTAGGTGACTGGCTAAAAACCCGCTATGTCGTTATATTGAATTAATTTATTTTCCTAGATTTTTACTTAACCTGAAACTAATATCTACCCTTTTACCTCATTAATTTGTGCTCATTGTTTTTCATGTCTATGTCTGCTGACAGCCATACATCAACATGATTCCTCAACATCTCTAACACATACAAATTAACATCACTGAGTATTGCCAGTGAAGTGAAATAAATTAAATTCATATACTTTAGCAAAGTAGCCCAGCATCACATAAACATACACATCACTCAAGTCTTGTCATCTGTCCAATGCCAAACGTTGTATCTCCCGATATAGATATGATTTGGATATTTTTGATTAATTATGTAACTTCAAAGAAAATTCTTGTTGTTCCATTAAGGGGGTCTATAATGCTCATATTCATAGTATCATTTCTACTATAGTAGATGTACATGCTTCATTTTTTCTGAAACACAGTATTTGTTTCATACAGTAAATCTGCATTCACCCCCTCTGTCTGAAACACTTTATAAGAGCTCCTGTATCTTTAAGCCCCGTCTCCTGATAAACTCAGTGTGCTCTGAACTGTCAGCTCTCCCACTCTGCTCTGACTGGTCAACCGCCAGAGCGGTTCGGCCCCTACCCTGCCTCCAGTAGTTGCTGTAAGTTGTTTACAGATGGGTCAAGTTTGCGGGTAACCCAGCAGTTAGTCCTGTGTTATGAGATGATTGTAACACAGAAAAAGGCTGTAATTTCAATGAGGCATTTTAGGCAGCTGAGAAATGTGGTCACTGTAGGAAAGAGTTTATCCCTCTGGCGTGTATTTTGGACTTTATACTTTTATATTAAACATACACAAAACTATCATGCACCAGCAAACAGGGAGAATAACATTAACCAATAATATTATTCTTCACCTTCCCAACCAAAACTCACACTGTTAGCATATCTCACTTAGAAATACATCACAATGTGAAAATTTGTTGTGATTTCAAATTCCCAATGTTCCTAATGGTTTACTTTTGGTAAATGTTTCATTGAAATGATTGTATTTACACTTTTTCATAGGCTTTGTTTTTTTCTCTTCATGAAAACAAAATGTCAAAAAGCATATTGTAAATCATGAAAGACTGTCAAACAATGTCAACAATGTTCGCCTTTTCATTCTCAACATATTTTCAAAGCTTAGGTTCACATTAGTTCTACTATTCCAATAGCTCATCAGAATTTATTTCACATTGGCTAATTTGACATCCAAATTCCAGCCGTCTGGAACACGGCAAGGACAAAAGCAAGGGTACAGCACATCCCCTTTCACTTACAATGAAAGCTGCCCTCAGTGGATTTGATAGTCTTCAGTGCACCCTGGACAGAACAGAGCTGAGTGAAGCCTTATCATAAACCTGGAATAGGGGCGTGAATTCAATCCTTCCGCTAGCTTCTTTTTCTCTCCCAGTGCATGTAATAACTCCTTTCACAAAAGGGTTTTCCTGCATCTAAAATACTGCTCTCATTAGACGCGTTCTCCCTGAGCCACAGCTCCACGTTGAAGAGTCAGATAGTTTATGCATTATACATGTAGGCCAGTTCCAAATCCGGACGGCTGAGCGCACCACTGATGCCTGCAATAGTAATGTCCTGACCACTGCTTACATTTTCTTAAGATAGTAATAAAAGATTAAGCAGATGCCATGCCTTTCAAAGTCCCACGTTCCTATTTTTGTGGGGTTTAAAGGATCAGACATTTACAAATCCACCATCCCCAAATGTACATAAAAAAATCTCCTGGTCTGATGTGATGAAACACCTCGATTTCTGAAACACTCAGAGAGACACAAACAACGTGGCTCAAGAGAACAGCATTCAAATGGTCATTTCTTAAAACCGTTATCATTAAAAGGTACTTGAAATAAACGTGATATATTCTGATAATAAATAAATGTGAACATCATTTAAAACCGTGTGCTTAAGATTACTGCATGTGTTTAGTCCACCAGTGAAACAGTGGAGGTGGAGTGGAAAGTGAAATGTTTCAGTGTCTGCAACCTTAACGCACTGGTATAGATTAAAACCAACTATCCTGAACTGTGAGACTTGTGTCCTAACACAGTGAGCAAAGATTACTTGACACTGTAAACCTGAACACCATAGAAATATAGTTCTCCATTGCAG
Source organism: Prochilodus magdalenae (assembly GCA_024036415.1). Classification (NCBI taxonomy): domain Eukaryota; kingdom Metazoa; phylum Chordata; class Actinopteri; order Characiformes; family Prochilodontidae; genus Prochilodus; species Prochilodus magdalenae. The sequence continues at coordinate 864,432 of JAMWET010000950.1, forward strand.
CCTTCGGCTTCCAGTAACAGAACACCCAAAAAGTCCCTCTTAAATGTTTGCACGATAGAAAATTTGTCTGCACAACATTTCTGTGTTGCCTTCATGTAAGCAGATCCAGCCAGCCACGGGTATTTATTATTAGCAACAGTGATATTTTGGAATAAATTACGGAGAAAGGTCAGCAGTTTAAAAACAAACACAATATTTTCTGCACTTCTGGGTTATTAGCTTTCAGACATTTTACATTTGGACAGAGAGTATGAAGGGTGGGCAACATGGCATATGTAAATACAATCATTTCTATTAAACGTTTCACATATTATGCTGCACTAAATTCAATAACAGGCTGTTTTATAATGAAACATGTGGCTGTTTAGTCTTCTTTAAGGGGTAAGATTTGTAAATTTGTATAAACCATTTCAAAACTAACTACATTTACACAATGTGAAGAAATAAGCATTTAGACCGTATGTAAAACACATCTATGTATTGCATATATATTGAGATATCTACTGAAGTTAGCATGCCAATCCGTTAGCCCCAGCCCCTAGTGTCTCATAATACCACCTTGTACCTGAACAGGTGACAGTGGGTCAATGTGGCGCTGAATCTGCCATCAGTCCAACATGACAGGAAGAGGAAGTTTTCTAATCGTTTGTCAATCTGGTTGAAGGTGCCACCGCTCACTCTCGGCAAACAAAAGAAGCAGCAAAACAAGAGTTAATATAGGCGTTGTTTTCCACCACTGCAGACAGTGCACTGTAGTTTGATGAACATGTTTTCTAGACTGAAAGAGGAAAGACATGGAATTGGAATTTCAGGTTATACGCTGCCCCCACATTATTTGCACTGGGAATCTGGCAGGTTACATCGCCTTACAAATCACTTCTTTAAATATTGACGATATCCGCTATATGCTCACAAAAGAGCTATGGGATGTAATGTGCCGTGATATATCACAATATCCTTAAACATCATCATATTGCCCACCCCTACTAAATACCCCTAATGTTAACTAGAAGGATGAGCATCCTTCCAACAGCATCAGTAGAAAACTGATGATTGATGAGTTAACGTTGCTGAAAGTGACCACAAGGGGAAGCAGTGCTGTTCCAGAGGGAGACACCACAAAGTCACAGAGTTAATACCATGTGAACCTGCCTCTGAAAACTTTCATCTCTGAGTCAGAACTTTGGTGGTCATTCAAAGCCCAATGGCTTCTAGAGGAACATCTTACCAAGCACTATTCCCTGACCTGGAACAACAGGATGGTGACATGTTTCATATGCAGTGGGGTTTATATCAACTCTGTCAGAGTCTGGCAAACCTCAGATCAGTCAGTTCGCAGAATCAGTCCCCACAGCATGATGACAACAGTCAAAGCCTCAGAAGACACAGTTTGAGTCACAAGAAGAAGCTATCCATGTTTACAGCCACAGACCTCTGAAAGTTGCAGTTAAGAACATGAACGTTTCAGACTAGAAGCTTTGGAGACGCGGCACAGGAGCTGGGCACGAAGGCAAAGCAAACTAATTACGAAGTGAACTATAATAATCTTCATTCAGCCTCAGGCCAAAGATGAGGCATGTATCTGTCAGTCTTCGAGGTTGTTTGTGTGGAGTTGAGTCACTGGGATTTTGCCTGAGAATAGCCGGCTCGGGGCTGAGAAGCGGGCGAACGAACAAATGTGAAGGAAAGACGCCTTTACAACTTCCAGTGTTGTCTGCGTCGGGTTGGAAGATGTGTATAGAGGAAGAAAGAGATGGAGAGAGAGAGAAATGGGCTAAATGCGGTTTCTAAAGGTGAATAATATCGCAGGTGCGAGTCGCTCTGACGGCGAGCACAGAGGAAGAATCCGGCGCTCTGTTATTTACCGTGTGTTTAAATCGGCGCTGAGAATAAAGTGCTCAAATCTTCTTACCGTCAGAAACAGCCGGCGAGGTCGAGACTGGCATCCTCTTCAACTCCACTGCTGGCACATCGTACTGAGGGCTCTAAGAGGCAGACAGACTGACTGACTGACTGACTGTGAGGCAGCGAATGACTGTTTCAGCAACAAACACACGGTCAGTTGAGGAAAACCTCGCCGCCGAATGTTAGTCGGGTTTACCGCGACGTGCTGGTCGGTCTCCGACGCAAAAACGGACCTCAAATCCCACCGCTGCAGCCTCTGTGAGGACGATTTCTCTATAGATAACGTGATACTATGTTGGAGTGGTCGGATCTCGGAGGATCTCGGCTTCCGTGCCTCCCTCCTCTCAGACTCCTGCTGACTGAGGGAGAATACCGAGGAGGCGAAGCTCAGGCAAGGTAAAGCAGTCCCAGCGCTACGAGGCTGCTTATGAGGACGGCGGATCCTGTAGCCTAAACCTAAATACAGCCAAAGCTGCACACCTTACAGCGTGCCTACTTTGTAGGCTAAGCATAACCACACACACATACACACAAAGGAGCTGTGCTGGCCGAAACGAGCCCTTTAACTCAATTTCTAATTAAGCAGAGTAACATGCAAGAACTGACTCTCAAAACTAGCCTGTTCTCACAGTTAAAGAGCAATTCCACCGAAATTCTCGCTTAGCCCATTCAGATGTGAGAAGTGTCATTCTGAGCAGTCTGATGTGAAACATCATTTACAGAAACTTACCGATGGCTTTATAGTGGTACTGATAGGAACCAGGGGGTCATTATATCTACCACCTAAACACTCCTTTTTTATTACTGTTCAAACGACCTACATGTGTCTTCTGCGTTGTATATGTAATGGTGATGATGGTAAATCAGAATTGGTTATGGTTTATTTTATGGGAGGGTGAAATGTGATGAAAAGCTGTATTTTATTGGAGGGATCTTCCTTCGTGGAGCTATCCCTCCACCTTGACTGTGATTTTAGGCCAGAATCTTATATTAAAAAATGTACTTTATACTTACTTAATAATCCAGAAATAATCAGATTTGTGCAGCTATCTGTTTATTAATGTCATTATTTAGACAAGTAGAAAGAAACATGATTCTGAGATATATATTTTTTTTCAGATAGTCTGATTACTGTCGGACTCATGTAGACACAGAGTGTCCTCATTACCCAAGACCATGTAAGTATGAACCCATTTCAGACATTGTTATTATTTGCATGTAAAGGTACTCATGGTCATGGGCATCAGGCAACATACACCTTTTACATTCTCTGCTTCATCATCATTTTACCCATCCCCAGTCTTGGAACAGCAGTTAAAAAATAGATCAGAATTTTCTGTTGCCTGTTTTGCGCCACTCTTACCGATGTTCCATTTTATCCAGAACCAGAAGCAAACCTTGGCTCAGCACTAAGCTCAGGAGTATAAACTGGGGATTGGTTGATCTCTGTGATTTCAGCAAACCTACTTCTGTGCTGAGGGTTGTGTATGTTTGTTCTGTTCCCATAAGAGGAACTAAAAAGGAAAACCTCCTGGACTTCTTATCCTCCTGTATCACAAGCCTGGCTAGGTATGCAGCTGTTTTGTTGGCCTGTGGTTTTATTTTACCTGCAATGCCGCCTGTTCTACATTGCATTACTAGCCATTGGTGTACAAGGATTGGGTTATTGTTCTTGGAAAAAAGTGAGAGGTTGTACAGTGTTTTACAACCCATGGAAATCACCTTTTACCTTCTCTGGATGTTGCATTCAATGACTGTTTTAGGAGGCAATCCAAAGTATCTGTATTCTTTAACATTGTGCACAATTTATTTTTCTTTGGCCATCCCATGGTGATAGCAGCTGCTGTAATGAAAAACCATATAAACCAACAGAAACTGTTGACAGGGATGTTTAGTGGCTGAAAAGCAGCTACTTTCAAGCTTCTCATCAAGAAAACCCGGTATTTACAGTATTTCCCAGGTGTGCTCTTGATGGAATTTAAAAAATCCATCCACAGGAGTGCACAGAGAAGTCAGGGACCAAACCTGTGTCCTTCTTACAGTATACTTTTATCTAAGATATTAGAGTGCCAATACCCAACATTCACCTGTATTTTATTCCTGCAGGTCCACTTATATGTTTGCGTGGTTTTATGTACCAAAACAGGCTAAATTAAGATAAGATCATTAAAATAAAATTTCTACCTAAATTTAAACAGGATTTTTGTTTGTATGCCTTTAAGGCTGCCGTATGTAAATTGCTTCTCAAAAAACACTCCTACTCCCTAAACTCTCCATATGTTTCTGTGCAAAGTCTTTACAGAGATACCCTATCAGATAGGGCGCAGCAACGACAAACAGTTGTTGTACAGCCATCAGCACAAACCGCAAAAACCACAAAGTATCATGAGGGAACAAAATAAAATTCAGTTTTACTTCAGTGGTTTACTGATTGATCCTCACTAACACTGATACCTCTCTTCATTAACTCTCTAGCTCACTCGGACCTGACACTACAAATCCCATTCATTCTGCCTTTAAGGAACATAACACAGCAAATCCCACTCATTCTACCTTAAAGGATACTTTGGATAGCTCCTATTAGCTTAGTGTTTTGTAAATAGCAAACTTCATGGGATTTTCAGGGAGACCTGATGATACTGTTACTGATAGTCAACCGTTGTTAGCTAACAGTTTACATAACTATTTACATTAAACAAACAGATTCAACTTGGTTGCTGAGTCAACATTTTACATACAATGTAAAATCTGTAATGTTTGTAAACATGAAACCCATCTATCACTTTGATGTTAATAAGGAGGGCTAAACTAATGTAGGCTAAAGAGGTGGATTTATGCAAATGCATCATTTTTGTGACAGTAATCATGAAAACATTAAATAGCAGATGAAAATGAACATACTACATCAAATGAATGAATAAAAACCAAGGAAAATTTAGTTTAGCATAATATGAGCAATTATGTTTTTAATGACATAATAGACATATAAATGTTATTTTGTATTTTCACATATGGGCAAAATGAAGAGGAAATAGTCGTTTTCTTCTCTGTCTAAGGCTTTCGCACTGTGATGCGTGTCTTTCCACAGTCTGGTCACAGCAAGAATAAAGAGAACATTACACTGCATCAGTAATTGAATGCCTGTATGGCATGTCATCCTGCCACATCATGCAGCTACCAAGCTGTTGATGAGTTCAGCCGACTGTCCAAAAATAGCCAGGCAGCCCCTCGGCCCATTCACAGAGCATCAGTCAGTTCGGTTCAAGGACCCATATGTCCTGTACAACTACCTTTTCAGGAGAAAGCGTGACCTCTACATGCCTGAGGGCTGCTGTAGTTTGAGCAAGATTTGTTGATAAAAACATACCTCTTTATTTCTCTTCGAAAACTTTCTTTCCAGCAAGTTGTAGCCACACTTTGCTTGGATGTGGAAGCCCTTCAAGATATTTTGGTTTGTTTGTGCATTTGATGTTATCTTTGCTCATTTGATATTTGTCCTGAGAGCTCAGAGAAAACTATTTGAACTTTCTCTTGCTCAAACGCACTTTACATCGTGTTATGTGGGGCAAGATTTGCTGTATACTTACTTCTGAAAGCATGTTCAAAGGGTGTTAGTGCCATGGGTGTCCCTTTCGGTATGAGCACTGCATTAATCACACTAAGGACCACCAAATGGGCTCAAAAAATTTGGGGTTTGGGAAGGAATAAAATGGACAAAGATATTACAATCTGCTACAGCAATATTCTGATCTTTTTCATTTGTCAAATAATGTTTTTTATGTCTCATTAGCAACTGAACCGTTTCTACTTTTAACCGCTTACAGAGTAACTGTGTTTGTATGACACTACATACAATGTAGTGTTACATTAAACCAAACCAAAACAAGACAGAAATCTGCTTAAGGACTTCTGCTCAGCTGTATCTGAGAACCTAATATTCCAACGAGAGTGCTGGATTGACATCTATTTGACCAACACAACCAGCCTGCTAGGTTCCTGAAGCTAAACTAAACTCAAGTGCAAACAAGAGGAAGGAAGTGGAGTGGGCTCCACGTGTGCAGGTGGTGTTGTAGAGTTGCATCCGCTCAATAAAAACATCCAGATTTTATGTAGGCTTATCTCAAAGAAGACAAGGTTCTTACTCACCTTAATGATGGATGTGCATCCTTGGGATGCAGGTGTGACCAGCTGGATGGACAAATGAACGAACAGTCAGAGAGACAAATGAGCTAGCGGTTTCAGTTTTGCTTTGTCATTAGTTTTGTTTGTGATAAGTTTCTCTGAGCTAACAAAAAGAGACCATAGGGGAACCACTGTTCTGATAAAACTGTCAGGGTGGGACAAGCTGCATCAGCCTTTTGATTGGTTAGGGAAATGTTGGCATAATCAGAACCCAAGATTTCTTACACAGAGCATCCCACTAATGCCTGCATAGTTCTTGGATATGGAGCAGCAGCTCAATGTCAGCACTGTTTACTGAACTGCTGCAAAGTGCAGTATATGCTGGTATGTTGGTTTCAGGTTTTAGAGAACTTAGATTGTCTTTTACAAGCTTCAGATGAAAAATGTGAATTGCTGTTACCATAGTCCTAGCACACCAACAAAATCCAAATGGGATGCTAATAGAAACTGGTATTATCATATAAGTGTTTGTTTGTTTGTTTGTTTGTTTGTTTGTTTGTTTGTTTGCCAGGTCCACAGACAGTGAAAATATATTTGACTGACTAACCAGAAAACAAGCAGTCTTCAAGAGCACCCGACTAGCCAGTGTTAGCTCTTTAGGTCCTTTCAAAGAGGCTTCTGTTACTCATCCAACAGGAAAGCCAACTGCTTTTCCTCAGCTGTAATAAAACATGTCTTCATATTTTAACATCCAGTGGAATCCTCTAAAAATAAGCCATGCAGCCCTACTATTCTAATTGTTGTTGTCTTTTTGTTGCTGCTTGTATTCCCCCTGTGATTACTCAGATACCTTTCATTAACTCTCACTGATACTTAAACATCAACTTCAGAGTGAGCATCTCTAGTAGACACTCCTGATGTGCATTCTCAGCCTGTATTCAGTGCTGAACTGTGTGAGAAATGCAAGAACACTATGAGTTCCACTGAGATGTAAGTTGCAGTAAGAAACAGCTTGTGTTTAACTTAATAGTGCAGGTAAATTCACACCTGCAGGTGTTTCTTTTTCTGTGCAGATCGAGTGAGAATTTTCTTTTATGGAATATGTAAGTATAAGCAAAGGTAAAACATCTAAATAATTTGCAGTGTTCAAATAAATCGTTTTAATATTTTGTAAGTGTTCATGCTCTTTCCAGGTCTTTTTTTTTTCGTTTTTCTTAGATCGGTTCAGCTGAGTCATTTGACATTAGCAGTTGGAGACGATGCATAGATCTTTAATGGTGGTTATGTTGTTACTTTGCTACTCTAGAATTTTCTTGTTTTCACTTTTTTATTAATGAAGTGGTAATGCAGTAATAGTCATGTAATTTAACTCACTTCTACATCATGCAGTAATTTTATATAGACCACTCTGCAACATGCTAACCAACACAATAAAAAAGCATACCCTTTAATGCATGTATGTAGGGCTCTGCTCACAGCTGTTTATAGTTGTGTATATGGAGAGGTTGCTTTGTGGGCGCTTGCCGTTTGCAGTTTTTAGCAACTTTTATACGAAAATAAAAGGATTAGTGCAATCATATAATCAGTAAAAACAACTATACTTTTAATAAAATTAGTAAATGTTGCAAAGCTTCCTGTGATTAAACTGCTGAGGAAGTTGTCCCTTTTCATATGGATGGGAACCTTTTTTTTTTAAGTGTCTTTAAAAACTCAATATGCCAACACACTGGATGCTCATGTTTCTCAGTCTAAGAACAGTAGAATAGACCATTTATATTTAATTAAACCAACGGATATAAAATTACTACCAATTGTATATTGTCAGAGGGGAATCCTAAGAATTTCTGAGGAAAAAAAATCCAGCTGTTTTTTTTTTTCATTGAAAATAATCATTATAATTGTTGTAGTTTAAACTCTACAATTTTTATCATGATGCTCATTTCATTGTAAAAAATTGGAAACTAGAAGGTTAAATTCTTGAGTCTCCCAACCAAATTATTTAATAAGGAGATAACAGCTCTCTCATTGGTTAGGGTTATAGGAGCTGAACTGAAGACCTACCCTGTCAGATTAACAACAAACACCGGGCCTCATTTACCAATATTATTCTAGGTTTTTTCTTAAATTTGTTTTTGAGATAGGTCCTTGGAGAAAGCCTACATCAACTTCATGACGTGTTTTAAACCGCACAATTGTTCATACTTCTGTGCTCTCGAGTGGGAGTAGATTTTCTCCTTATCTAAGAATGAATCCCTAACAGCATTAGCCACTGTCAAAAGTCAGCATCTTCATAAAAACTGCATAAGTGGATTTCAAGAACAAAAATATTCTTAAGAATGGTTGGTGAATAAGGCCCATGATTAGGAACTGACAGCGCAATCAACCAATCATGTTGATGGGACCAATTATATCAGAAAAATCATCACTCTAGGCTTTATAGGAGTACGAATGGTAGCCTTATCAATGCATATGAGTCAGTCATGAGAAAAAAGAAAACAGCCACAGCTCTAGACAAGTGCTCTTTACTGAACGGCTGCAAAGTAAAATATATGTTATATGTAATACATGAAAAAAACATGAAATGCCTCCTACAAAATGTGTCAAGTGTTTTTCTTTAATCTATAAAGGCCAGGAAGTGTTCACGTGAAGGACTAACATAAATCTGGAATCCCAGAGAGATGCTAGCAGAGAGTAACCTTATTGTAGACATGTATGGCCTAGTTTTGATAGTCATGGTTCACCTCTGCAAATAGTTCACAAATAGCAGGTTACTATCCAATTTACTCAGATCCATTTGAGTTATTCATATTTACTTACTGATTCGTTTTTGAGTTTAGCTGAAATCTGTTATGTTGTAGCACCTGGGTTGCCTTGTAGTTGCTTACACGTTACAGAGGGGTGTGGGTGGGGGCCTTCAGATCACTTGGGTCGGCAGTCAGGACAGACAGTCAAAAGACTGTGGAGGATGACTCAGGTTTAGACTGGAGTTTACACATGTGAATCTTTGTCAGGACAGTCTGGCTGAGAGAAGCAGTCAGAGTTCAAAATTCAAAACTCAGAAGTTGATGATCAGAGATCCTGGAACTGTCAAAAGAAATACAAATCACAATTCCAACGATGGATCAGAGCTGCTCAGGTTTGTCCAGCTGAGCGATGGGAAGGGTCAGATTTGCTGACTCTTGTTTAGAGGCTGCCAAAAGTTGTAACTTTAGCCATGTATTTAAAAAATCCTTTTTCTGAACTGCATATATAGTTGTAATTCGTTTTGGAATTCAAGGATACCACATGCTTCTTTTTGGACACAGGCTTGTGTTTTTGTCCCTACAGCAGCTAGATGCAGTAGAACTTATCAGAAAGTGAATACACTGCCTGTGAAGTTGTCTGCATTCATATGGATAGGAACTTTTCTTGGAAGTGTCTTTAGAAGCTAAATATGCAACACACTGGACACTCACCTTCTTTTTGGAAACAGGGTTGTGAAAAAAATGCATCAAGTGGAAAATGCATACAGTTACTGTATAAATAACATTTATAATGCTACAGGATGATGGAAAAAGGTTCTGGAGGACCCAGTGCCTTGTGTATTTTAGTGTTTTTCCGGCTCTTAACACACCTGATCACAGTACTCCACTATCTAGCATGCCCTTCCTGAGTAGAAATGGTTGTGATTCGGGATGGCAACACAAAAAAGTGGGCCTCCTGGATCAAGGATGGGAACCACTGTTGTTATTCTGTGAGTTAGCATCTTGATATTGCCGATAGTTAGAATAGGAAAGGCATGTTCCAGATAACAGCATAACAGACATTTTGGAAAAGCTTCCATGAAACAACAAAAGTGAGAAGTTGCAGCAGGGATTTGCGTAGCAGGGGCTGAACGCCTACATAGAATACCAGCTCATCTTGTTCTAAATTTATTTTTGCAAATCGTGTTGTAAACAATAGTACAAATCATACAGCTGTAGGCTACAGAAAGGGGAAAGCAAGCTCCACAGTGCACAGGACAATCAGCCGAGACAATGCTATTTCAGTTCACTGTGAAGCAGCATATGCATCAAGGCCATAGAATTAAAAATCTATTTGAGCATACCATATTATGAGGGTGCTAAAATATCCTCCAATTATATCCTGCACTCAGAATTGCCCTGATGCTGATGAGGAAAGCAGTTCTTTGGTAATTAAAAGCACAGTGCTAACAGACCCCTCTGCCTCATTACCGTCCATCCTGCACACACACCTCTGTAGCACAGGGAGCAAGAGTCGGCTACGTGGGGTCAAAGGTTACACTCAGAATCACAAGGGGAAGGATAATTGCACTTATTTAAAGCATGGCCTTCAAATTAAAGTATGGGGTAAAAACTAAGAATAAAGCCCTCTACACCTACACCGAACACCAGCCTTCTGAGGTACACTGCTCCAAAAGAGGTCCTAACAAAAGTGAATTGATTACAGACAGCAAATAACAGATTGACCTCAAATTCAAATCCTGATAATCATAATCCTGCATGAGTCATAGTATTGCATCATTCAAAACACTCCCATTGCCTTTCTGATAGGTAAGCTGTAACTCTGCTCTGACTGACTGTGCCCTGATTGAGCTCATCTTGAGCTATCATCATCGTCACTAATGACACAGTTGCACCTCTGCAGATGGATGAAGACCAGGTAATATAGACCAGAATGACACTAAATAAGATGAAAGGATATGAGGATAATTTATATGCGGCCTCCAGAAAATGCTAAATAGAAGATTAGCTAGATTGGTGGACTGGATCCACCTGGATTTCAAGGATTTTACAGAAACTAATAAAAGTTGAAAACTTCTAATAAAGTGGAAAAGTTTTAAAACCTGCAAAGCATTTAATTAATAATCTCAAATACGTAGACGAAATTGGCTTCATATTTGCCAGCTTCTTATCTGAATTTCCCATTCTGCATTAAACAGTGCTTCAGTACAGCTGAGGTGCCTTAAATGTACAACTTCAAACAAGGAGCTCCAAATAAGAAGCCAAAACCAGCTGGTCTCAAATGTATTAAATTACCTCAATAAATGTATCTTTGATCAAGAAATACCTTAAGCATTTGCCTGGAAATGTTTCATGAGCAGCTAACGAGTGGCACAGCAAAGCTATCTACACTGAGTGCTGTTTTAGGAACGCCTCCTTTTTTCTACACTCACTACCCATTAGCTCTACCATCAGCTCCACTGACCATATACAATCATTTTGTAATTCTACAATTACAGACTGTAGTCTTTTTGTTTTTTGGATCCTTTATACTCTTTCAAAGGTCATGACCCTCACAATGGAGCAAGGTGATGGATCATTCTCAGCACTGCAGTGACACAGACCTGGTGTGTTAGTGTGTGTTGAGCTGGTGTGAGTGGATCAGACACAGCAGTGCTGCTGGAGTGTTTAAACACCTCAGTGTCACTGCGGGACTGAGAATAGTCCTCCCACCAAAACTATCCAGCCAACAGCGTCCTGTGGGCAGTGTCCCCTGACCACTGATGAAGGACTTGAGGATGACCTACACAATCTGTGCAGCAAAAGATGAGCTATCCTCTCTGACTTTACATCTACAAGGTGGACCAGCAATGTAGCAGTGTCTAATAGAGTGGACAGTGAGTGGACACAGGGTTTATAGACTACTCTGTTTTTCCGTGAATTCTTCACCTCTCTGTATATATATCTCCATATATCAGTTCTGAGATTTGTACACCGCATACTGCATCAGTATATACCATATACTGCAGGCTACTCCTCTTCATTAACATACTGTACAGTTTTCAGTATACGACAGAAGGCGCATGTTACACTACAGGGAAGGGGCACGACTGGCCTGCCAACATCAGGCATTGAGCCAATCAGCCCATCTCAACACCCGCCACATTTTTCCTTAGCCCTCCAATCACTGCTTAGCAACCATTACTAGCCACTTTTCAGAGTGTACATTTGTATCTTGGTCAGAAGATGTCTGTGTGACTTCTAAAATAAATACCATACAAACAACAAATAAACAATGTCACTTTTGAGTTTGTTTGTGGAGGACACCTGTCTGGTTTTCAAACACACCTGCGTCTTCCTCATTCCTTACTTTGTGTTTATTAACTTGAGCTAGCTTGACTGCATAATAAGCCTGTGCTGCTCATTATTATACCACATTATCTATGCAGTGAGCTAACTTAATTAAATAGACAAGGCATGTAAACTCAACTCAAGGCTAGCAGAGAAAACAGAAGGCACTGCAGTGTTGCACAAAGCACAGCAGCCTTTGTTTTGCCATTATTAATGTATGGAAAGGCTGAATCCCGAGCTTTTAAAAATATCTAAGCAGATAGGTTAGTGGGTACATCCTTCTGACATGGCTGTGTTGCATTGTGGGAGGCAATATACCACAAAGATAGTTCTGCATGCATGCTAGAATATTTTGCTGGTGCAGTATGTTGTCCGGGTATCGCTAGAGTACCATGGCTTCACCACTCTGGTTTGGGATGAGCACTGTACTCCACATTTTACTGTTTCCTGCCTTCAAACAACCACTTCAACAGCTATGGGCTGTTAATGAGCTGATTAAACACACTAAAAAGTCCAGGGCAGTCGGCCTCCATGATCAGGGTTGAGAAAATTGACATGCTGCATAATACGTACCACATTTGAGCACAGTAGGTGTACATGTTCCAAATAGCTGTTATAAAGAAGGGATCTGGTGACTGGTTGGAAAGTAAATGGGAAAGCTTGTAGCGTTTAACTGCTATTTGTTTATGGAGAAAGTCTTACACTATAGTAAAGTGAGGAAACTGGTTTAGCCTCTAGTTTCATATTTACATATTTCTCCTCATTCAAAGATAGACTCTGGCGTTGTATGAGTGGAAATACCTGCCTGAAGACATAACCAAGATACAGTGCTGGCCAAAAGTATTGGCACCCCAGAAATTCTGTCAGATAATGCTCCATTTCTCCCAGAAAATGATTGCAATTACAAATGCTTTGATATTAAAATGTTCATTTAATTTGTCTTCAATGAAAAACCACAAAAAGAATTGTCAAAAAGCCAAATTGGATATAATTCCACACCAAACATAAAAAAGGGGGTGGACAAAAAAATCATGTGATGCTTCTCTAATTTGTGTAATTAACAGCACCTGTTACTTACCTGTGGCACATAACAGGTGGTGGCAATAACTAAATCACACTTGCAGCCAGTTAAAATGGATTAAAGTTGACTCAACCTCTGTCCTGTGTCCTTGTGTGTACCACATTGAGCATGGAGAAAAGAAAGAAGACCAAAAAAATTGTCTGAGGACTTTGTGAGGAAGCATGGGCAATCTCAAGGCTACAAGTCCATCTCCAAAGACCTGAATGTTCCTGTGTCTACCGTGCGCAGTGTCATCAAGAAGTTTAAAGCCCATGGCACTGTGGCTAACCTCCCTAGATGTGGACAGAAAAGAAACATTAACGAGAGATTTCAACGAAAAAATTGTGCGGATGGTGGATAAAGAACCTCGACTAACATCCAAACAAGTTCAAGCTGCCCTGCAGTCCGAGGGTACAACAGTGTCAACCCGTACTATCCGTCAGCGTCTGAATGAAAAGGGACTCTATGGTAGGATACCCAGGAAGACCCCACTTCTGACCCAGAGACATAAAAAACCAGGCTGGAGTTTGCCAAAACTTACCTGAGAAAGCCAAAAACGTTTTGGAAGAATGTTCTCTGGTCAGATGAGACAAAAGTAGAGCTTTTTGGGAAAAGGCATCAACATAGAGTTTACAGGAAAAAAAACAAGGCCTTCAAAGAAAAGAACACGATCCCTACAGTCAAACATGGCGTAGGTTCCCTGATGTTTTGGGGTTGCTTTGCTGCCTCTGGCACTGGACTGCTTGACCGTGTGCATGGCATTATGAAGTCTGAAGACTACCAACAAATTTTGCAGCATAATGTAGGGCCCAGTGTGAGAAAGCTGGGTCTCCCTCAGAGGTCATGGGTCTTCCCGCAGGACAATGACCCAAAACACACTTCAAAAAGCACTAGAAAATGGTTTGAGAGAAAGCAGTGGAGACTTCTAAAGTGGCCAGCAATGAGTCCAGACCTGAATCCCATAGAACACCTGTGGAGAGATCTCAAAATGGCAGTTTGGAGAAGGCACCCTTCAAATCTCAGGGACCTGGAGCAGTTTGCCAAAGAAGAATGGTCTAAAATTCCAGCAGAGCATTGTAAGAAACTCATTAATGGCTACCGGAAGTTACATGGTTACATACATCAAGCTGTTGTATACTTGATGTTAACAAATTTGTATAGCCTGCAACTTAGATGTTACTAAGATGTTACAGTATCTTTCAAAAGTGAGCACACCCCTCACAGTTTTGTAAATATCTTATTATGTCTTTTCATGGGACATCACTGAAGATATGACACTTTGATACAATGTGAAGTAATCCGTATAACGGTGTAAATTAGCTGTGCCCTCAAAATAACTCAACACACAGCCATCAATATCTAAACCGCTGACTACGAAAGTAAGTACCCAATTAGCCATTTACCCTCCCCAGTGTCATGTGACTCGTTAGTGTCACAAGGTCTCAGGTGTGAATGGGGAGCAGGTGTGTTAAGTTTGGTGTTATCGCCCTCACACTCTCTCATACTGGTCACTGGAAGTTCAACATGGCACCACATAGAAAAGAACTGGGATCTGAAAAAGAAGTGTTGCTCTACATAAAGATGACCTAGGCTACAAGAAGACTGCCAACACCCTGAAACTGAGCTGCATCACGGTGGCCAGGATCATACAGTGGTTTAACTTCCACCCAGGAACATTCGCCTCAGAACAGGCCTCACCTTGGTGGACCAAAGAAGTTGAGTGCACATGCTCAGCATCATTTCCAGACGACACACGTCATACACTGTTTAAAATTGGTCTGCATGGCTGTCCCTAGGAAGCATCTTCTAAAGATAATGCACAAGAAAGCCCACAAACAGTTAGCTGAAGACAAGCAGACTGAGGACATGGATTACTGGAACCATGTCTGGTGGTCTGATGAGACCAAGATAAACTTATTTGGTTCAGATGGTGTCAAGCATGTGTGGTGCCAACCAGGTGAGGAGTACAAAGACAAGTGTGTCTTGCCTACGGTTCAGCATGGTGGTGGGAGTGTCATGGGCTGCATGTCTGTGGTGTCGGCTTGGTGGTAGCTACAGTTCATTGATGGAACCATGAATGCCAACATGTACTGTGACATACTGAAGCAGAGCATGATTCCCTTTCTTCAGAAAATGGGCCGCAGCTCAGTATTCCAACAAAATTTAACGACCCCTAACACCTTACTAAAGAAACTGAGGGTAAATGTGCTGGACTGGCCAAACATGTCTCCAGATCTTAACCCTAGCAATGTCTTTAACATCCACCAGCTGTACACTGACTACTTCACATTGTATTAAAGTGGCATATTATAAGTGTTGTCCCATGAAAAGATAACAAAATATTTACAAAAATGTGAGGGGTGTACTCAGTTTTGTTTGTCAATGGCTGTTCAGGTAGAGGGGCACAAGGGTACACATGAGGCTAGAGTCACACATCCAGCACTCCAGACATTTCTAAGATGCAGTTTAGGAGAAACCTCTCTATCCAATAAAAATGCAAACCATTACTAAATTTAACCATGCACATAGATTGAAAAGTCCTTTCAGCTCAATACCCACAACGTTGTTAGAAAAAAAGAAGCAGAAAAAATCCCTCGGGAAATTGTGGGAAACACAGCCTGAAAATATTGAGGACTTGTAGCAATGGCCTTCAAGATTCAATATGTGATTGGAAAACTAACAGTAACAAAGCAATAATAGCACTGACAATAAATAGATAGATACAACTAATTTGTTCTAACACATAAGTAACTACTCAGGGAGCAAAATGATCCTAGCTAAACACCAGAAATATCTGGACCACCTTCTATTTCCTATTGGTGGAGGAAACCATTTACTTAAGTTTCCCCCTCTACACCTCCAGCTGAGTAAAACTACTGAAGTATTTTCCTTCAAATGTACTGAAGTATGGAAAACTAAAGATTAACCAATCTTGATAGAAGGTCATAATTAGTCTGACTACCATTAACATTATTATAGGCACAAAACACTGAAGGAAAACAGTTTCCATTGGGTAGAACCAACATCTCTCCAACAGGTCATAACAAGCTCAACATAACGTGTAGATTGTACTTTAAATGGTGGGCCTAACTGGAAGCAGACCAGCAGTAATTCCTGCTCTAGTCACTCCACTACTACTCCACTTCAGATTTTCTATTTCTCATTTCCGCTTAAAAAAAACAAGGGATAACACTCAAAGTTGCCTATTTCCCACACCACATCCATTCATCCATACTGTACATTTAATGAATTGACAGCAAACTTTGTTCTGCTTGTATGTATTTCTGCAGAAATGGAAACATACTGTGTTCTTTTTCCGACCTTTCAAACAGAAACGTTTAGGAATAATTTAATGCTTCTTGATGTTTAGCTCCATTTCTTTCCATTCCTTAAATGCATTCTCTAGCATTTCACACTCATGTTTTTGATATAACAGTGTGAAAAGGAAGTGGTCAGGCTCTGGTCTGTCAATGGTAGGGAGCATAACTAGCATGCCACCATTAGCTATTATTGGTAACCTCTAAGAAGCTTTAAGAATTCAACCCCAGGAAATAGGTGGAAACCAAAGCACTGTCCCTCGTAGCTCCCCGTGGGGGCATAGCTAGAACTTCTAGAATAGAGTAGCCAGGTAAGGTCTGTAGATATTACTGAGGTGGCAGACTTCTGGGAAAAAGCTTACTACAACAGTGGCAACAGTAACAGTAAATGACCTAAAAATTAAATGCTGCTTATTTGAGTGTACTTAAATAAATACATCCATCATTTTCATATAAATAAAATAGTACATCCAGGATGCAAAACACCCCAGGTATTCGGGAGTCCCATGTTGATTGGCAACTCCAGTATTGGCTTACCATATAAGCACTAAGGTTAGCTTTAGTAACAACAAAGTGTCAGTGGCTGTTCAGTTCTTTCTCTGGAAATGCTTTTTGCTACAACGCATTTGTTGAGGTCTTACACATCTCCTTGTTTGAGAAATAAGTAACAATTTACTCTTTTCACTCTTGGTAAATCAGGTTTTCATGCTATAACACCTTGTTAAGATTTTCAGATATATTCTGGGTTTGGTTAAAGTTGCTAAAGCACCAACTAGCTGAACCAAATTGTTACAGGGCCACCTTGAGGTAGGTCAGTGCTATATTATTAGATAAGAAAACTAAATCAGAAGCTCTCCTATTATACCCGAAGATGGCTAAATAATGAATTTGTATAGTTATATAGATAAAGCATCACTTTTTACAATTCACAATGTTAATTAAGGAAAGACATTTTACACATTGTGGCTTTTGGGTCCATACCAGTGTATAAAGAACTTTGTATTTGGCAGACGTGCTTTATGAGTCAATAATAATACACATAATATATAATTATGATTACTGAAAATCAGCGAGAAAACAGTAGGACAAACTAAGATGTGCAAGTGCACATAGTTGTGTCTTTCAGTCAGATAGATGGATAGATAGATAGATAGATAGCATGTCTAGGAGACTAAATACATTGCTGTGCTTTCTTAGGGACCATGTTGGTGTCTGTTCATGTCAAGCTCTTTGATATGCACAGTCTAAACATTGAAGAGCTGTTAACAGTCTTCCCCTCCCATCAGCTTATACGACTCTGGTTATATTTAGTGCAGCCCACAGTACGATGTTTTGTTTTATTGATATTTACAGCTAAGTTGTTTGCCTGAAACCAACTTGATAATTTAACATAAATAACCCACATTGACAAACTTCATCTCTGCATGAGGATTAATTTCTGCTGTTTATCAGCCTTATTATTAGAGAATTGTTGCTTTTTTGCCTTCAGCTGTGCAGTCGTGCATAAAATGAGAATCCAGTCTACAGCTGAGACAGCAGTCTTGTAGGGCAAAAGTGTTCAGGGTTACATGGCTCTGAAAGTCTGTCACCTGTAGGATACCTGTCAGCAATAATTAACTGTAGTTCTTTGAATTTTATGTCAGGCTTGACTTTACCTAGTGGCAGTTAGCTGAGTAGCTATTTTCCAGTAGGTTCACTAACTATGTAATTATAGCTTTATTTTGACATGTTAATTATGGGGTGTCATTTGACAGTGGATGTCAAAATTGTCTTTAGGTAGCAGAAAATTTCACACCTTGTTCTATACATATTGGCTATTCCATTTCCATTTGTGTTACATTGGTTAAATGTAATGTTTACCCAAGGAATCACACGTCTCTTTTTCATTCATTTGCATAAAAATATGTCCATAAAATTCATCCATCCTATTGTGCAAAAATTATGTAATTAAAAAATGACACATTTACACATCTACACAGAATTGAAGGATTTGGTTTGACAGGTTTGCATTAATGATGTTCTAATGGAGGTTATAAGGCTACCTCTGCCTCCTCCTACCTCTAAGCTACATGTACAAATAAAGGCTTCAAATATCAATATATAAAGTATACATATGAAGTGCTTCAATAAAAGCCTGCACAGTCAGCAACTATATTAGCAACACCCTTAAGCTGTTATTAACACCAATGCACATACCAGGCCTTCTACCTAATTCACATAGGACACTATAATGTAAAAGGTGACAAAATGATGATCTGCGTGACAATATTTTAGCTGCATAGGATGGATTATCACAGGATGCCACTAGGAACCTCTACAACTACATGCTAAGGAGTCTGGCATTGCGTTAGCAAAAATGTTGGCATGACGCCATTCTGAGAGACATTATTTCTGTACGTGTAGCTCAATAAATATTACCCATAACAGTCTAAACTTATCATCATTTATTGTTTCTCTAACCTTTATCTTCCTTCCCCATATCATTGTGCAATCCGTTACGTCTGTCTGTCGGCTTGTCCCCATCCATGTGCTTTTGTTTTGGTCATGTGATCCTTGTTGTCATGCTCCATGTGTGTCTGTCTGTTTTGGTTATGTGCCCCGCCTGTCTCCGCCCTCTAGGTCCCGTGTTTGTAGCCCTGCCCCTTCCCAGGTGTTGCTTGTTTGTCTTGTTCATTTATACTCCCTGTCCCCTGTGTTTTTGCTTGGTGTTTTGTGTTCAAGTAGTAAGTTTGATTTCATGTTTGATGTTCCTGTTTTGGTTTCTTGTTTGTTTGATTGTAGTTTGGTTCCTTGTTGTATGTTTCTGTCCTTAATAGTCAGTTGTAATCCTGTTTCTTGTTCCCTCAGTTTGTTTCGAGTGTTGGTATTTTGTGTTATATTAAACCCACTTGCGTTTACGACTTGCCTCCTCGTCAACCCCCCCTTCCGTGACACACACACACACATTTTGCTGTGACGGCGACGCAGTGAAAGCAGAGCAGTTCTAAACCTCAGTTCAGTTATACTCTGGTTACAATTATGACATCAAAGTCTCAAAGTATGATTCATATAGCTTACTACAGAGGACATATGCCACTGGAGGGCAGTTTTATTTGTGGCAACAGGATTTGACATGTGACTGTGAGTGATTCTCAACACCCATCACGCTGTATAGAAACGCTGCTCGAAGGGAGGATATTACGTTACACTGCTCACATGTAATTAGTTTAAATGTGAAGAACGCGGCATATGTGACACTAAAGGACATGCAATAATAAAGCGTTTTCAGATTAATGGGATTCATTCAAAATGCAGATAAATAATGCAGATTCATATTCACTCACGTTAACAGAGCAGCAGTGAAGCTTGAATTAGTAATGGTGCCAAAATCAAAGAAAGCGGGCCACGGAAGTCAGCATTTCAGTGGCTTTACCAGGGAAGCTGTGTTCTAATTACAGTTATAAAAGAATAAGAGCACCTTTTAAGTGCTGTTATTTCTAATCTGAGAACATTCTCTTAAAATGTCAGTGAATACAAAGCAGGTTTCCTCCGGGGTTTAATTGGGAGACTTGTTATATAGGCACACAATGTCTCATCTTGTGAACAACTGTTGTACATTTATAGGCACTTAAAGCTGTTTAAAGGAAGTTTTTTTCTCTCTCTTTGTACAGAATTATCCACCACTCTTTTCCTCTGGAAGCGCTGGTCACAATGAAACTATTCCCCAATGTAATGTTAAATAGGAAGCTGTGTAATGTACCAGATCAGAAAAACATCTGAAGACCTTTCAGAACCACAGAGTTTTTCTGACCACTTTTAAGGACAGTTTTTAAATCCTGCTTTGAATGTTGCGAGATAAAGACAGAACTTTCTGGATCCAAAGAGGCTTTGGTCAAAATCACAAATCCTGTTAAATCCAGTGACAGAGGGAGATCAATATGCACTTAAAGGGTTTATGCTTGTCCTTTGAGGTTGATATGCTGTCTGAATGCATTTGCATTGCGTTGTGGTGAGATGTGCATGCCAAGTGGGAGCTCACATTCACTTGTCATTATGTGGATCAGACTCGACCCTGACTTAAAAAGTGTGATCAGTGCAGATAAGGCAAGCTTAGAGTATTTTCTTTCTTTAGAAATGTATTCTATGAAGAGCACTGTTTGGGGAGCATAAGAAGATGTATCTCCAATAAACTGTGGATGCTATAATATGGTGAAAGGATATGCATTTATATGCAGCACTATTCTGACAACTGACCTGTTCATTCTCCAACCACAATACGTAACTTTGATGGAACTGATGACTGAAAGCTTAACAAAGCATCGACAAAATCTCATTCAGCCTAATGAGGCAGAGCAGACTCAGTATTCTGCCAACATATGTAATATATATTTTAAATAAAATGTGTTTAATATGTGTATGAAAGTTCACACTGTTCAGATAGATCAGCAGATATATCAGAGTTCTTTTATTAAGCTAACATTAGCATTAGTTTCCAACCTGCCTTATTTCAGTTAGCTACAATGACATAGTCCAGCTCAGTAGCATAGCATTTTAATCTGGAAGCTGTAGGAGACAGGTGAAACCCTGTGGATTGGCAGTGGGTGGACAAACTGCTTAAAAAGGAGAAGAAATAGCAGTTAAAAGAATTAGTTTGTGCTTATATTAGGCCTACATTGCTTAAATACCTTGTCTGCTTGATACAGTAGAGTATACTCACTTGCAGAGCTGTAAAAATGGTGGTCATATGTCACAAAAAAAGGAACTTGGCCAAAAATAATTGTACTTTTCTACTTCATCATTATTATTTTGTATTATTTTGGATGGTTTGTACTGTACTCGAACATTATTGAAGCTGAACTGCACTTTTACTTATTTTTACCTCCATACTTTGAGCAGATATGGTTCTGATATTTTCTTCTCTGTGATTTAGTTAGGAACATTTCTGTGTTTTTTGCAACAGCAATGCAGACTGAAACAGTCCTCATAGCTTCAGTACAACAGGAGCTGAACTATTTCCCATTTTTAATTGCAGTTTTAAGCAGTGGTGGACCAAGTACACAAACCATGTACTTGAGTTAAAGTAGAGATCCCCAAGTTAAAATGCTACTCCAGTAAAAGTCCTGCTTTTACAGTAAAAGTACTAAAGTTAACCTAGATGTATTTAAGTATGGAGAATAAAAGTACCTTCATTTATTATGGCTCTAATGTCCTATTATCATTTCTGCAACACTCTTTTAACAGAAGGTCATTAATTAGTCTGACACTGATGTCTATTCAAATGATCATAAGCACAGAACACTGGAGGAGAACAGTTTCCATTAGCTAGAACTATAAAATAACTTTCAGTTTAAGATTTATTTGCAACTTAAAACTTACTTTAAACAGGTTTACAAATGAGATTTATTTAGCTATATTGCCTCTGTAGGTCAAAAACAAATTTATTGTAAAAGTAAATAGTTTTTGTGTAAATGCAGAAAAGGACACTATTTCTATATTGTGGTCTATTTGCCCACATGGTCAGGAATAATATGTTTTATCTGCTGACTGGTGCTTTGATGTGTGATTGTCAGTGTTTGCATTAATCCCATACTGCTGTACTTACCTTCCTCCAGGTTGTCCTTGATGTAGTCCAGGAATGCCAAGAATCCATGAATAAGCTTGTTTGGGTTCAAAAATGTAAGACAACTTCAGTTTTCTATGGTATGGGCCAATTATGTTGGTATGGATCAACGTGTGCTTTGAAACACATCATCTAGTTTCTAATGGCGCCCTATATATCGTAATATGTAAATGTTGCATTTTAAACATGTTTCCATGCACCGTAACAAGCAACTCAAATGTTACCATCTATATTTACAATCATGAACCAAATCTGACAGAAAGTCTGACCTCCTTTTTAACCCCCTTCATTGAGTACAGCATTTTTCATCAGTACCATCTCATAATCCTTAATCTAAGAAAACTAATACCACCTTAAACTTCTTAATAAAAGGGAAGTATATCCCAAGAAACAATTGAAAAAAACCTTATTTATGATCAGTTATTATTACAGAGTCACTTTTGCTTGTATGTGCCATATAGTTCAATAGCCTGTGCTATTCAAGCAATGATCATGTGGTATTAATGGTCCCAAAGTGTGGAAACATTCCCATTACACCATCAACTGTTGCATGTGCCCACCACAGCCTCAGCTGCAGCTGTTCTTGACTGAAGACCACAACATGATCTACTGTTGTAGCCCATTCACTTCATTCATTTCGATGTGAGAAAATGTTGAGAAATCTTCACAGAACTCTTTAGCAATAACAGGAAGTCAAAAAAGAACCCAGATGAACATCTATTAAATCCATATAATAGAGGTGTTATTAAGAAGGACAAAAATATGACTTTCTATGACTTTTGGGGTAGATGGGGTCCTACAGGAGAATGTCCAGTCATCATTCCATGATCTAAGGCTCATGCACTGTTTGGTTATGCAGCAAGATAACATTAAGAAGCATGAGAGCAGGTCCACCTATGACTGGCTTAAAAAAGGTTTTTGAGTAGGCTGGTCAAGAGTCTGGCAGGAACTTAAGCAGGGCCTTCAGTGTGCTCGAAAGTAAGGTAGCCAAGACGTGCAAAACAAATTAACATTTCAGAAAACAAAATTACAAAAATAAAAACTAATTTACAAGAAATAAACCCCTTTTACCAGTACAGAAGCACTTTTACAAACTGAATTCTGGTGGAAAGGGTAGGTATAACAATCACAATGTTTCACAAGGGTAGAGTGAGTGGAAGAAAGAGACGAACAGGCGACGTCTAAACCACTTGAAGTTGGAAATGATAAGGAAAGTAGTTGGGCTGTAACGTTAGCTATAGTGGATAGCTAAGAGCAAAACAGTTCACTTTTTACAGCCCACCTGGTTTAGACGTCATCTGTTCGTCTCTTTCTTCCATCTGCTCTTTTAAAAACTCTAATGATCTACCATCCCAAACTCCACTCTACCAACACCCAACAGTTTGATTGACAAGTGTCTACAACAAGCACATCATGTGTACTAGAACTAGCCTTTCCGTCAGAATTCACAGTTTGTAAAAGTGTTTTGGTTCTGGTACAAGTGTTTCACGTCAATTGTTTTTTCATTTGTAATTTTGTTTTCTTCAATGTGTTTTTTTTTTTTCACAATTTGTTTTCTGAAACGTTAATTTGTTTTGCACTTCTCAGCCACCGTATCCCCCTCCAGCCCTCCAGTGTGACTGTATTAACCAATTCAGTAAAGAAGAGTGAATCAAATATCTGCACAGCAATGTGAAAGAACACTCAGATTGAATAGCAGGCTAAAACAGTGTCATTTCTTCATGTTCTCTCTGTCCATCAACTCTTTCTTCATTTTGATGGTGAGACGGTGTTTTGTCCCCTGCTGACACACCAAGCTCATCTGCACATTACACTAATGCACATTCTGGAAGTAAGTAATGCAAATCAAATGGAGTAATTAGCCTAATTGCTAGGAATCTACAGTATGCTGTCATTGGGTTGCCTCTGTATTAGACTAATTATTTCTGGCTTTATCTAATCAGGTGATTGGCATGTTGAATTAAGAGCACATCCCTAATTTCTCTCACAGTACTTAGGATTCAAGCTATTTGAGAGTTTGAAATGTGTTTGATGTCAGTAGAACTTTCGTTTTACTGTCAGTAGGGGTTTATTCAGTTGTGCCAACATGCATGGGGAGAGTATAGTAAATGTACTTGTCCATTGTTACAAAGCAGATTTATGCATAGTTTCAAGGTCTTTCCATCTTCTTCCAAATTTCAAAGTAGGTTAAGAATATCAAAGAAGAGACTCCCCCGCTTCTTTAGATTTTGCACTTGACAGGAACGCTGAAACTCAAAAAGACGCAGATCATCTCTGCATCCTAAGAGGAATAACCTGAAACACTGAAGTGTTTTTTTTTTCACGTTCCCTTTTTTTTTTTTGAAGTAAGGTGTTTTGAACTTGAAAGGATGAGGCAGAGTTGGATGTGCTGGGCGTATAGTTCACCTGCTGGGACGCTGAAAGACTTGGGAGACTTGCAGAGACACAGAAAATGGGCTTCTTCTGTGATGGGGATTTTTTTTTTTGGCCATGTCCCTCTCATCCTTTGAAAGGAGAAGAGGGCATTCAAATTGATTATGCCATACCCCTGGCCATGAGCAGCTCATCCAACTTGCTTCTACACAGCGGATGTGCGCCCGCCATTGAGAGCGAGTCTGAGACCCACTGGTGCTGTATGCCTGATATGAAGTATGGCTGATACACAGTCTGTGTCCAATCATTACAGAATGAACTGCATATTTTGCTTTAAACTGGAATAATTTGGCACTAGAGTTCCATATGCACACAACATTCCACAATCGTATTATTGTTTTAATAATGTTAGTGGTTGAACATTATTACTCACAAGTTGCATAAATATTCTAATGTAATTACATGAGGTAGTTGTGTTATGAATTGGAATTATGTTCCACTTACATGCTTTGTCTACTTGTTCACATGTTAAGCAATGTTAAGATGACAGGGATATACTGTAAATGTTGGCCTTTCTTCAAAGCAAGGCTACATCTTTCAACTGGTTTTGTGTAGGTTCTGGAAAACCTGGAAAGTCATTAAAAATTGTGCAAAAATCCAGCCCATAAAAGTCCTTGTAAAAAGATAATAATAAATAATATTTGATATTACATATCATGGGTTTCTTGTTTCTGTCATGATGTAAACCACCACTAACACGTTATAGGATGCAGATTTCGCAGGTTCTGCTTGTGTTCTTTCCACAGTGGAGCCTCACGGGTCCAGCTGAAAAGTGTTCATGGTAGGTGTTTTTATGTGATGTGTGCTGAAGTGTCCCGACAGTGAAGATCCACTGCACTCCTTTGCGACTTTGCAAAGGTTGTCAGGTGGATTCCTCACATTACAGACGTGGGCTTTTTGCAAATATGCTCTGCAGCCTTCTGATTTCTGAATGTGGCCAGCCAATTTTTCACAGGGCTAGTGACCCCATCCACACCCATGTATTCACATGATATCGTGATTTCTTATTTGTGGGATTAAGCAAAGTGTGCATCATGTCATACCTTTAGGCTAGACTGTATTTTTTGCTAGTAACTCAGCCTAATATCCCTCACAGTTATTTCAGTTTAACAGCTGTTAGCTGGAAAATGACAACTATAAGGACTTGCCTCAACAAAAAGCAAATAAGTGTATGGTGGGATGGTGTTACTGGATGAACTGAAGACATTTGACATGGTGAATCTGTGTTGAAAAGAAAAGAAGAAGGCAAAGAAGTCAAGAACATTGCAGCTGACATCAACAGCAGTGAGCTGTTCAACTTCATGAGCCAGTAGATTACACACAAGAATCACCGCTAAGTAGTGTTTGCACAGTGCTACTGTTTTAATGCAACCATCAATCTCTTTACGGGTGACATCAAAGCCAGTTATAATGTGATGTTAAAAGTTAATGTCATGTGATGTTATTCCATGAATTATTGTTTAGTATGTTAAGTAATACACAAAAGTGCTGCTTAAGGGCCATATAAGCCAACCTCTTGGTTATAAGTGTGCCATATAGTTAACTACTATGGTCAGCTGAGGGGGAAAATAACTTCTTAATCATGCCTCACATAGAAATGCTGGCATCCAGAGACAAAAGATTAAACAAACAAACAAATAAAAATAATCTTAAAGATTAACATTATGTCAGCTTTTGAATAGTAAGACAAAGCAATGAATACAGAGCTTCAGAAAATCTCACAAACACAGAGTTAAAAAGTTAACAACAATGGTACTCATACTCTAATTAATACAGGTTAATTAGACGTGTCAATGAAAGTGTGATGTTCCTGCTTAGGTCCCTCAGAAGGCTGATTAATACCTGATAAGTGATACCTGTCTAATAGGGCAATGCCAGTTACTGACATCTTAGTTCCTGATTCGCCCAAATATGTCACAAAACTCAAACATTTAATGGAGTATACTTACTTTTTCACATTAAAAATAATGACCCTTTAACAGATATAGCTGGTCAGATGATAGGGCAATAATGATGTCAGTATCTCACAAAGTGTAGAATCATCAGAGCCCTGTCCTAGCTGTAGCAATTCATTATTCAATGAGCTGTCTGGCTAGCATTTAAACATTGAGCATCATGGCATTTTAACTTTAAAATTTCGTCCAGATTTAGTTGCTGTCAATTCACCCACTAGCTTGGTCTCTCCATCACATTATACCACCAAGGAGGACACAGGTTAACATGCTTGGAGGAGAACATTACCACCAGTTCATTTCCATTAGCTAACAGACAGCTGCATTAGATAGTAACATGCTTAGTGATGGGTGAGAGGGAGGGCCATTGTAGCCCACACCCTTCGAAGCCTAGAACAAAAAATATGTAAGCTGAATGTCTGTTACAAGCAGTAACAAGCTTCAAATGACAGCTGCAAAAGCACCACTACTAGCTTAGCCCTGATATGATACTGCAAAAAAAGAGAGCTAATACAAAATTAGCATTGTTGCAGAACTGTAGCAGCTTATCCAGTGAAGACAGTCTTACTGGACAGACCAGCTTCTGGCCTACAAATGCTAATGATTACAATTTTAATGCAATGGTCAAAATCACTGTCCACATTTTAGCAATGCTTCAGATCCATTTTCAACCAACATTTCAAAACCTAGCACTACTGACTGTCAGTTGTGATCAGTATCCGCATTACCACTGAGTCCTGAAGACTGTTCTATAAGGTGGTCATTTTAAACGGCTCAAAGCATCACTTCAGTTAAGTGTTGGAGTTTTGCCAGACTGCGTGTGAAAAGCAATGTGGTTGGAGCTGCTGGCCGCTATAATCCAGCATGCAGGCAGAGCTCAGCCGAGAGGAACTAGAGCGAAGTGGATGTCAACTGTACTCTCAAATGATGGATGGCACTCACCTAAGATGATGGATGACATTCCGCTCTTTTGTTTCCTCGCATGCTAAGTGGGTTACTGAAACAACAGACTGGCTCCAGCAGCTCCTGAGCGTGCTCAGACCACGCAAGGCGTAACCTTGAAGGGTCGACAGCTAAGATGGAATCCGTTCGCAACGTGGCACCCGTCAACACTCCCTCAGAAATTTCACTCGTTTCTTTTTTTTCCCTCCCCGCCGACATGAAAAAACCTCCTCTCTCTCTGATGAATAACAGCATTATCTTTTGTTTCGTCTTCCCAGCGCTGAATCAAAATAAACAGAGCTAATTAAACATGTGGAAAGCAATTAAAAATCCTATCAGCTGTGGACAGATTTGAGGGATTTGTGAGACATGCTTTATGCAGAAACCTTGTTCAGAACCTTGTTTAATGTTCAAAGGACTTTTGAGTTCCCAAATACATTTCCGGCAGAGAACTGAGCACAAGCAGTCTTTCTTCCTGCCTAGTTTCTGCTGTGCTAGACTTAAAATATTCTGGTGTGCTAGACCTAAAATATTACAAAGCATATATAAAAGATATTAATATAACATCACCTTGTCTCTTAGCGACTTGATGGCCCCAGACCCCCGGTTGGTGTGTTTAGTTTAGAGCTGTAAAAAATGAAAATGAATCTCTGATTCACTGATCTGAGTAGGAATATTCAACTACATTAGGAAGTTACAATCAAACATATTGGAATGAAAAGTTCTAAGTGCGCTCTACATTTCTACTACAGTTAACTCTATTTTGGAACATTACAGTACCTAAATGACACCAGCACCCCTCCCCTAAAAAAACCTTGGATAGGTGGGCTGTTTTTATTGGCACTATTCACCCCTTTAATATTAAATCCTACCAAAATTGTTACATCTGTCTGTCTGTCTGTCTATCTGCCTGTCCCCATCCCTTTGCTTTTGTTTAGGTCATGTGATCTTTGTTGTCATGCCCCATGTGCGTCTGTCTGTTTTGGTCATTTTGGTCATGTGCCCCTCCTGTCTCCGCCCTCTAGGTCCCATGTTTGTAGCCCCGCCCCTTCCCAGGTGTTCTGAGTTAGTCTTTGTTCTTTTATATGGCCTGTTGTCGGCTGTGGTTTGGCTTGGCGTTTTGTGTTCTAGGAGTACGTTTGCTTCCATGTTTGATGTTCATGTTTTGTTTTCTGGTTTGGTTCCTTGTTAGTTTGGTTTCTTGTTGCATGTTTCTGTCTTTAATAGTTAGTTGTGATCCTGTTACTTGTTCCCTCAGTTTGTTTCTATTGCTGGTTTTGTTTTGGCATTTTGTGTTATATTAAACCCACTTGCGTTTACGTCCTGCCTCCTCGTCAGCCCCCCTTTTGTGACAATTAATTCACCTACATTATTTTTATTACTAACAGGGACAACACAACTCTCAAATTCAACACAACTCAAAAATTATGTAAAAGCTCTTCTAACGAAATGTTTATGCAGTAACATCAATGGAACCTTCCATAAATGACTTGTCTGATTTCTTACATGCACATTGTTTTAAGAGTGTATAATAATGTGTCCTGTTCTTCAGACCCATAGTAGGAAACAACTGTTTTACATTATTTAGTTTAAATTATATGATGTAAAGATGTGCATCCATCAATTGTGTTTGCCTAAATCAACATTTCGAGCTTAAAAGAATGTTACAAGAACGTAATAAAACGACACAGACTTCCCACAACTTCTGGAAACATCTTTTACTTAGCTGGGGCAACCGGATAAAATCATAATCAGGTCAGAGTCCCCCCTCCCTCCTTCTATCCAAGGGCACCTCAGGATGCATGAAAGAACTAACTGAATTAACTTGGTAATTTTCAGTATGGTGCTGTCATAAAAATCATTCCTACTGCTGTGTAAAATGCAGGAAAAGGAAAGGAACATCCTAATGCAGTGACTGTGTGCCTCCAACTTTGTGGCAACAGTTTGAGGAAGATATCGTTTCCTGTTTCAGTATGATAGTGCCTCCATGCACAAGTGAAATCCATAAGAAACTACTTTGTTGACTTTGGTGTGAAAGAGCTAAACTGGTCAGCAACTTCAAAAATCCATAATGAAGCCCAACTCCACAGGTCAGTAGAGTGTGGCGTGCCCTGTACTGTATTAATAGCCTTCAGGGAACTGAAGATTTGCACACAATGCTTTGTTGTTGTTTTCAGGAAACTGGAGATAACAATGATCAATATTTGACCTTCAAAGCTTTACAGATAGTCAGAGAAATGTTAGAGTGAAGCCACTGGTTAGTAGAGCATCCTGTGCCCTGGAAATCCCTGAAATCACCAGGCTCAGATCTGTTGTCTTCTCTGAGGTGTCCATCGTGTCAGTGTTATGATCATGTGATCAATGACTAGTCAACATCAAACCTAAAGCACCCTCACCAGCAATAAGGTCAACAATTTGACTAGCATACTAGTCTGTGCAGCACTTAGCCTGGAGAGATTTCTGACCTCAGCCCTGTCAAAACTTTCAGGATGAAAACCAACTAATGTATCCTCAACATTAGTGGCCAGTGTCTCTAATGTTGATGTGGCTGGATGTAAATGAATGCCAGCAGCCAAGTTCCAAAATGTAGTAGAGCACTCCCCAGAAAAGTGGAAGCTGTTATAACAGCAGGGACGGACTTCATATTAATATTCAGGGTTTTGGAATGAGGAGTTCCACTAGTGCATATGGATGTGGAGTTCAGTACTTTTGGCCATGTAATTTACTAGAGGTATGAAGCTCTACAATTGCTTTGCCATCCACCTAAAAAAGATAAGCATTTTCACAGGCCCTCCAAAAAATATACCATGTATCTGATAACAGCACAGTATGTAGCACTTCATCAAAAGTCTGTTTTCCTTTGCATGATGAATAGTGCAGTTTATCCGAGCCTGTTTCACATTAGCAATGTGTTACTTGTTTTCTCCAAACCCAGGGCAACCTCTGCACAAATGTTTTCCCAGAGATACTCTGTAAGCAGGGCGCTGGGGTATTACGCGTGCAGCCATGAATTGTTCACAACCTGTGGAGAGAGTGGATTCAAATCGTCCCGAAAGAAGAATAAGATCATTTGTTGTGGCCACAGCAATGCTTGTAGTAATAGATGTTGCTCAGACAGTGTGTGTGTTCTCGCTGTGCAGCTGCTAAGCACTTTCCTCCCCAAACATGGCCAACTTTAAATGGCACTATCCCAGCTCTGTCAGGAGAACTCCAGCAGGAATGGTGAAGCTTGCAGTACTGCCAGTGCACTACAAGCACCGTTGTGCTAACAGGCAGTGGTGGGGTTGTGATTTTTTTATCCAGCACCGCAATAATTTCTCCCGACATTCTGTGTCAAAACCTGATTTATGTCAGATTGTGCAGTTCGGAAGTCTTTCTAGTAGCTTTTTTGCAACACACCCGCTGTGCCTGAACTCAGCCACCCTCAAGCGAACAAGACTCAGACCTGCCTCTGAACATAAAGACCAAATCACAAACTCGCATCCTGTGGAGCAGAGGCCAATAAGGCGGAAAGCAAAGTGAAAGAGGCTGCCATCATGTTAAATGAAGAGACAGACATATTTTATGCTGAGGAGGTTTTTTGAATGGCGGGAACAGGTGCAGGAGCACAGAGAGATCAGTGAGTGCATTTACATGTACAAAATCATCATAAAACTGTACTAAATGAAATTATGAGCAATGATTTCAGTGAGCCATTTACATATGTTTAAGTGATCTGATAATGGGGGAAATTCACGTCTACAAAATACTTTAAATAAATTAAATTCCACCTAAAGATTCTATACTAATAGTATTAGTAATAGTAATACTGTAGTATTTTTCCCTATGTGCCATACAGCAAAGCAAAAAATTAAAGAATATAATAGTATATATATGGCAATTAGTATAAATTGTAAAACACTAAAATTAGTGTAGAATCTTTATGTGGGAAAAAAAACAAATCTATGTATGATTTTTACATGACTAATTATCTGGTAACTATTAAAATCTGATAATTGCCAACATCTGATAATAATCAGATAACTAGTACTCAGTGTTTTAGGTCAGCTTTCCTCTTCTTTGCTCCTGTAGCAAAGTTATGTTCACTACTATGTTCAACTACTATAGGTTACATTGGTAGAAAGTTCTAGGCTCACCACAAATATGTACACCAAAAATTGGAAAGATAAAAAAGCACTGAATCTTACAGCTTAACAGACAAAGAACTGTATGTAAAGACCCGGTAGCAACACCGTTTGCACATGCGCATGTCCAAAATGATGCTAGATCTGATGGCACTGTGATTCACTGTCACCGCTTGAGATACTAAGGGGTAGTACACACCAAACAGGCCAGTGCTAGCTGTTAGCATGCTAACTGCAGCAGACGTCTTTGTAAAATTATACTGAGACGTCACTGACATACCATCAAAATGGTAGTCAGTTCTTCACCTTCTGATGATGAAGTTAATGGTGGAATGATTTAAGCTAAAAATGTAGAAAGGCTGATGTTTTATCAGTGACAAAAGCTCTTCCAAGTTCAGGTGTTGGAGAACTGATCACAATACATACACTAGAAATGTATCCCATTACTGCAAACTGCACTTGGGGAAAAGAACAACCACATTAAAGTTAGGTTGCAGTATTACTTTATGGGTTTTACTAAGCTGCTCTTTATTCATTACACAGCTCACCCAGTGCTGGAGTAAAACTGAAGAGCCACATACATTTGGCAGATATTCTAATCTCAGTGAGCACACACTCCAGAGAAATACACTTTCATTATTTGTTCCATTATTTGCTTATGACTGCAGACAGTCCCATGCTCAGAATTTATTTTTTATCAAAGTCCTCCTTGCGGCGGCCCCACAAAGACCTGACGGCAGTGCTGGCACAATAGCTAATGTGATAAAAGTGCCGCAGAGGGGGCTGTCTTTTTGGGCTCGGCCGGTCTCCGAAAGCAACGGGGCTGAACTAACATGAGCTGGTAGATAGGACGCAAACACCTGACACATCAGTTAACGCGCCTCTCAGCAGGACCCTGCTCCAAACCTGCCACAGCCAATCACATCTCACACAAGCTG
The DNA here is from genome assembly GCA_024036415.1 of Prochilodus magdalenae. Taxonomy (NCBI): domain Eukaryota; kingdom Metazoa; phylum Chordata; class Actinopteri; order Characiformes; family Prochilodontidae; genus Prochilodus; species Prochilodus magdalenae. The sequence continues at coordinate 896,898 of JAMWET010000950.1, forward strand.
ACCCCCAGCGCTGGCTCCTCCATTCCTATCATCTATCATTTACCAGCCTCGCCTCACAAGCTGCACCTCTACAGGGGCCGCACCAAGCACACCAGGCCTTAAAGGAGACAGTGAGGGAATATGCAAGTAAGGATCCAGTAGTTATTTGCTGAATCTTAACCTTGATGAATCTGAATAAGATGTGCTATACTTTATTTAATCTGTGTGCACATGAGTTCTGTCCTGCATACCTTCCACTTAATTCTTACAGTTGGTTTTACAGGTCTTCAGAAATGAACACTACATACCCCAAAACAATACAGAATAACACAAACAATAACAAAAAGCAACTGAACTTGTCCCCGCTGCCGTCCAGTTGATATAGCTTTTAAAACCAGAAGATGAACATGTTTATGCAGATCAATATATGAACAATACTGCTCAATATATCAGCTCACATAGGTTTTGTAGCGTTAAATCAGCCATAGTTTGGAATAAAAATTCTTATTTCTATAACTTTTAAATAACAATAGTGGCACACAGTGTAAACTATGTAAACTACATATGTGAACTTGTTCAGACAAAAATATTTAATGTCCAGTCTGTACAGTTTCCATACAGGAAAGTCATTGTATTTGAGGTGTGACAAAAACCAAAGCATGTATGTATAATCAAATACAAAATTCCCATATTCTCCATACAGCAGTTTAGCTGCTCCCTCTGAGGCCCAAGGGGTGTAAGTGACAATTAAGGCTTTTGGAGTAAGTGACAATTAAGGGCAGTCAAACAGAATAGGGATCGTTTGTTGGCCAATCAGAACAGACATCAAATTTAATATCATATATATGTTTTACAGTTCAGTCTACAGATCGTCTGCCAGCTGCTTTTTCTGGAGACTTCCTATATAGAAGTAGACTGTATCTGTAGACACATTTTCCACACCTCCAAAGTTTAGTGTTAGAAGGTGGTTGTCTTTTTTGTCTTTTCACAATCCTTTCACAAGTTATTCTAAACCGATTCATTAATGTTGCATACCTACCAAAACCCTACCTGGTTTTAACCCTTTCTCTCTTTCTCTGAGTTTTTGTGATATAAGTCAAACGGGTGTTTCTCAGTTTCTGTGCGGGAAATGTGTCATAGTACCTGGCAACCCAACCCAGGGTGAGGTGCACATGCATAAATGACCCTGCCTGACATACATTACACACACACACACACACACACACACACACACACACAATTTCACACACACACACACACACACACACAATTTCACACACACACACACACACACACACTCACAATTTCACACACACACACATTTTTGAGATTTGATCTCTTTTTCGTACGTTTCATATATTTTAGTTTGATGTTGGATTTAAAGAGTAATGAAACGGAATTTCACTTCCACATCCTTGTAGTTATTCTATTAATTTGTGGCTAAATGGGGAAAGTGGTCTTGAGACCTTTTGCCATTTGCAGATTGCCTGGAAAAACTGGGCAGAGAAAAACGTTAAGTAATGTTTATCCACAGGTCAAGCAGGCCTGGCATGGTTGTTACCTTTCCCACTTTTTCTATTTATTTATTTATTTGTTTGATTGTTTATTTATTTGTTTGTTTTTTTTCTCATTTGACTTTCATTTCCTATGCAAGTGGAATTTTTAAGAGCAAAAGAATAAAAGTCACATAAACCTACACAAAAGAAATTAACTACCACAACAACGATAAAGTATAAAGCAGCCTAACATTACTGAAAGGCCCATGTGCAATGGCTAGAGATGATTCAGGAGAAAACTTCAGGAGTTTTCAAAAATGTAACAGTAGCATTTTTCTTCCCTATTGATATGCAGGGCATGTCCCAGCGCCTAATGTGTGTCAAGGTCTAGACCTCCTGATGGCTCATTTGCTTTGCCCTATACTCTGATTTGGGCTAACAGCGAAGCAGCGGAGATTCAGCATCTTAATTAAACTGGTATTTAATTAAAAGAGTCAAGGTGTTTACATTATCTCTCTCTCCCTCAGATAGCGTGGAAAAGCAATTTAAAAGAGGATGGATGTTGGTGTGTAGTTAAAAAGTTGAATGCAAATCACTGCCCAATTCTCTCTGGTGGTGTGCTCTACTGGATGACATTATGGGATATTGGGCTTGATTGGATTGATTTCGCTGTAGAAGCGCTCAGCTACTTATGAAGCCTCCAGCCTCAAAGAGTGACCATGCATTGTACCGAGCTTTACAAGCTCCGTAATTATAAGCAATGGCATCACATACTTTTATTATCATTTCAAGCAGAATATTAACTAGTAAAAGGGGACATATTTATTGGTGTGGCTGTACGAGACGTTATAATGAGATTACGTTAATGGAAGAACATTAGCTTTTCCTGTATGTTACCGGCAATTTCTTAAAATGAGAATTCTTCAAGCTTTCCAAGAAGCCACTTGTCTTCCCTTTACACTGCTGCACGGGAAGGCAAACCTTCTGTATTCAGACCTTTTCTTTAAATTGAAATGAAGGCAGGCTTACTCTCTAATAGGCAATATGGAGCTCTGATGGGAAAGCTTAGGGCTGATAAGGCCTTATCTTTGGCCAATTTAATTTAAGTCCAGAGACAAAGTAGCTCAGCACAGAAAGCTTAGCAAATTTTCCCCTTATTACAAGAAAGATGGACAATCGATTGAAAAAATGGAATAGCACAGAAGTTTAGTACCATACCCGGTAATAGGAAGGATTGGATAGTAAGTAAGCACTGATAACAACAGCACTATTTTCCAAAGGAATGCAGCATGACGTTTATTCTTTGACTCCAAACACGTACTGAACCTTCCTTCTAGTTAGACACCCTGGTTTTGTAAGTGCGAAGAGTTTCCACTTGAAATATCCATTTTGCTCCTGTACAGTGAGCAGAGACAGGTGAGTGGTTGCACATATGCACTATAACTCAGGAATACAGACTAAGGAGCACTAGATAGGACTTTCCCTCTTGCTCAGTATATAGATGAGAATGGTGGAGAATGACATTCAGGCAAAGCTGCCAGAACAACACTACGGTGCATTACGCATGGCTCAGGGTCAACTGCCTGATGTTCTACATCATATCATCATGAGTGGATGCAATCAGCCCTGTGAAAGGGCACAAGCATCAATTCAATGAAGCACAACGTCACAATTAGAGCGACGCAGTCCATCCTAAAAACGCATCCCAGGGAGCTGTAATTATCGTCATCGGGCGGCTGTGCCTCGTGAGAGTTTGTGTGTCCGTCCCATGTGTTCGGGTTATGTCTGAGTGTGTGTGGGTGAAAGCTTCTTGTGTGAGTTAATGTGTGTCGTAGACATTTACCTCTGCCCTTCACAGTTCATTTCCTTCCCCATCTGCTTCTCATCCCCAGTCTCAGCGCTGAGCACTGATTATTTTCCATAACAAAGTGAGAGACACTCTTAATGTGCAATCCCGCATCCCCACTGAGAATCATTATCTGAACCCCCATGACAATCCAAAAGGTCAGACAAATTCCTCTAGACTGGCAGACCACTCCAGCGGGTCACTAAATCGTAAAGATTAATCTCTCCATTCCATTGTCAACTGCAGAGGCCTCTTTTGTGGAGAACAAAAATGGGAACACATTAGAGCATCTCCCACTCTTCCTCCACACAGATACGACTTGAAAGACATTTCTATTGTATCAGGAAGACAGAACTTTGAACTGTAAGACTTCCATGCTGCAATGATATGATGCTTGTCATTTGCTACAACCAATAGTTAATGTTATGATGTTATATGTACATTATTGCCCAGCGGACCGTCCAATAAGAGGCATTTTTGACTAACTTTGTTGCCACAAAGCTGCAGAGATGAGAGGGAACCTTAGGTTGGTGGAAGTTGTGTTGTTTTATCTGGGTTTGTGTCTCGAAATATTATTGTAAAGGGAAACAAAGACATACAGTGGTATGAATGCACTAGTCAAACTCAGCTGTCAGGTGCAAAATCCATGACTTGCGACTGTAACTTAGGTTATCTTGAAACTTGCTTTGTCTTTTTTGCGGTCTGGACAAACTATATTAAAATAATCTCTGTTAGCTCTGATAGCATAAATATTTAGGGTCATGACCTGGTCAAACTCTACTAAAAAGTAGACTGTGTAAGTTGTTATTAACATAAGGATCCAGGGTCACGGTCAGGTCAAACTCAGCTTTAAGTAATTTACATTAGCTTGATGCTAACATATCCAAGATTGTGGCACGGTAAAACTTAGCTATAAGTAATCACCGTTAGCTTGATGCTAACATAGATATCCAGCTTTAGATTGATGCTACACGAGTACACGTCTTAAGGACCCTATTCAAACTTAACGTACCTATGTTAGGTTGATGCTACTTTTTAGTTACCAGGCTCCACTAAACTAATCTGAAGGCCCCATTTTGAAAATATTGAGGAAAAGAGGATGAATCTGAGACTAACTACTAACTAACTAACTACTATTGTACAAGCAGAATTAAGTTGTTTTCTCATAAACGATCCTGCAGTTACATTATGGAGCCATTAAATTGACCCTCACTGTGATAGGCTGCTGTATGGTGTACATGTCCAATACTAGACAAAGATACAGCATTAATCAATGAATATTTCTTAAATATTAAAAAGTAGACATTTTTACTAGAGTCATTTTACTAATAGGCTGCCATTTTTTTTCTTGCTCATAAATGTTTATGTAATCTGATACATGGATTACATATTTAATTGTGATTCTTTAAATCATCAGAAAAATCTTTGGTCCTCTTGATCCTAGAAACATCTAGAATTCATTTTCACATAAAATGAACAAAGAACACACTGACACTACAGTCTACGCAGCTGTAATGAATATATTCAAATCCTGCCGCATGCTTAAAAATGAACTGCCTTACCACTTTTACAAACACTGAAACAATCTCAAAAACCTTTTATTACTTTGTGATTTATTTTTTATTTTTACATTTATTAGCTCTGTCCTACATTTACCTGTACCACAGTTTCACATAAAAACCCATATGTAAACAAAACCATTGATATCAATCAATCAATATTTATTTGTATAGCGCTTTTTACAACTAACATTGTCTCAAAGCAGCTTTACAGAAAATCAGTTTGGTATAAAGGAAAAGAAAAACACAGAGTTAATGTACAGACGTAGGAAAGGGAAATGTGAGCAAGCCAGAGGCAACTGTGGCGAGGAAAAACTCCTTTGGGTAAGGAAGAAACCTCGAGAGAAACCGGGCTCAAGGGCAGAACCCAACCTCCTCAGGTCGATCCCAGATGAAGAGAGAAAGACATAAACCACCAAATATGTTGCAGCACTAGCAGTGCCCCCTAACTATGTTATGTTAAATGTCAGTGAACATGTGAGTGAATTAACTCTCAAGGACTTTTAATAAGAAGGGTATGTACTGTATTTTGCACCCTGCTTCCCTATTGTTGATATGCCAGAGACACGCTGTGCAGAAGATGCAGGTCTGGCAAAACTAGGCTTGCTTAGTCTTGTTGATCTACATTATGCCCAGTCAGCAGAGCTACGCCACCTGCGGCACTGTGAGATTAACAAGCAGTTATACCCGGGCAGTCCAGTTATATCTAGTCCAGTTATATCTAGTCAGTCTGTATCCGCTGTATCTGCTGGTGCATCACTTTGAACTAGTCATTGACTTTCTACATGAGATTTTAGTAGAATCTGACAAAGATCACGATCAATGATGTATTTAACATCATTCATATATTATCAACACCACCAACAAGTAAAAACAGACTAGGGCTTCAGAATGTAGGTGGCATTTACACAGATACATACAACCAAAACTAAATCCCAGTGGATCCTTGCCCTCCAGTATAGCATAATTTCTTGTAGCTTGTATTATAGAATTCCCATTACAAATTCTGAAGCATTAACAGCTTACATTTGCAACTAATTAAAAAAAAATTCAACAAACTTGCCATAAAAGTCCTGTTAAACTATAGTGGTATCAATGCAGAATCAACTGTTTGGGGAAGAAAGATGATGGTCACCAGGGAAAATAAATGATGATAAATTTAGACTGACATAGGTGATATTTATTGAGCTACACATACAGAAGTAGTGTCTCTCAGTATGGTGTCGGCCCACCATGTTTGCTATTGTAACATGCCAGACATCTCAGCATGGAGTTGTAGAAGTTTTTAATGGTGTCCTGTGCTAAACCATCCTGTGCAGCTTAAATTCTCACATACATCCTTCAAATGTTATGGTAGGGGTGGAGCTGGAGTAACACTAAGTCATCTGGTCATGTGATGCATGATAACAAACTGTTCATCTTGGCACTGACCACAGTGTCTCCACACACGGATCCCTTGGTTGTCTTCAACAAGACAAAACCAGGACTCGTCACTGAGTCACTCCAAGACTGCCTGGCACAATACAGGTATAGTCTTTGGTGTTCAGGGCAGTCATCGTAATGATCAGGGTACAGTTGCTAAGCTGTAATAGGATATTGGTGTTTATGGAAGGACAATAGTAAAGTAAAAGGGGAAAGAAATCAGAGAGCTTGGAATCTTGGGAAGTTCTGTATGATTTAGAGGTACAAGTCATGAAGAACAGGGGAAGGCAAACACAAAAACTCGGAACATAAAACAATAGTGTGAACAGAGAATACCTTGTTTAGCTGGGAAGCATAAAGAGTTTCTTATGTTTTGCATCTTTCAGCAAAGCTGCTTTCTAAGTGTACTTGTCATTTTGAAATGGAGGGAACATGTTTCCTAACAACAGTAGGGATGCAGTGTGACCTCTGTGTGACTCTATTTACCCCTTTTAAAAAAAAGCACAATCTGTTTGTTACAAATGCATACACTAAAAATCTGTGCCTGTTTAAAGGATGTTTTCGTCTGAACTATATACACAACGTGGCCAAAACAATGTGGAAAACTGGGCTTCACACCCATATGAACTTGCTGGAACCCATATGAACTTGCTGGAACCCATATGAACTTGCTGGAACCCATATGAACTTGCTGGAAAATTCCATTTTAAAACTGCAGGTCTGAAACTGGAGGTCATAATCATTATCAAAATCTTTATTTTGCCAAGTATGTTACACATGCTAGGAATTAGTGCTGGTGAGTGCACATATCTATGACACGTAACATACTGAACAGACCAGAGTATAGCACACGTAGAATAGAAATACAATAAACAGAATAAAAAATAAAAAGTACGAGTAAAGCGCCACTGTGAAAGGAACAGCAGAGATCTTGTGTGAATATCTGTACATATGCAGGTCTAGCTATTCACTAAAATCTATTATTTTTGGAATATTACAGTGAGTAAATTTACTGATGCACCCCTGTATCCATCTTCTTTGTTGCAATAACAGCATCTACTCTTTTGCAAAGGCTTTTTACAAGATTTGGAACCTAGCAACTTGCTGTTGACTGTATGCTGTATACTGTATATTCTGGTAGACTGTGTTCTGTTGGCATCCACCAATCCCAGATTTATCCATCACCAGATAGTGAAACATATTTTATTACTCCAGAGAACGCGTTGCCAATGTTGCTAGGGACCACTGTCAGAGTGCTTCTTACCACTCCAGTCGATACTTGACATTGCATATAGTGATGTTAGGCTTGTGTGCAGCTGCTTGTCCATGGGAAGTCATTTCATGAAGCTCCCAATGCACAGTTCTTGAGCTGTTGTAAACTCTGTAGTGGGTGATGCAACAAAGGATAGGCAATTTTATGCAGCATGCATGAAGAGTTTTCTACCTCTTTGTTGTTGAACTGTTGTTTCTCCTGGATGTTTTTGTATCACAAAAAAAATACTGGCAGTTAACCAGGGCAAATGTAGCAGGGCAGAAATTTGATTGAACTGATTTGTGGCATGTGTGGCATCCTATGACCACATTTAAATCTAGCACCACATTTAAAGTCACTGATCTCTTCAGTGGGACCCATTCCACTGCCATGTTTATGGATGTGTAGCTATGTGATTTGATTCTGTACACCTGTTAGCAATAGGTGTGGCAAAAACACTTTAAATCAGTATTCAGAAGGGGTGTCCCCATATTTTCTGAAATCGAGGCTTGCTGCATATTCCAAAAAAGTTGGTAATTTAACACTTGGAACTGGGAATGTTTTAAAACATTTTAAATGGGTGATGCAATCATGGTTGAGGATAAAAGCAGCTCCCAGGAAAAGGCTAGGCCTTTATGAGCAAAGCGATTGTAAGGATTAGAGGTATTTCACCCCCTTCTGTGCATAATATCATCAAAAGATTCAGGAAATCTCTGTGCTTGAAGGGCAAAACCCCACCTGAATGCCTCAGACAGCACTGCATCAAAAGCTAACATGCTGCTGTGATAGATATCATCACATGGGCTTGGGAATCTTTTGAAAAACTGTTGTTGATAAACACTGTTGCAGCATCCACACATGCATGTTAAGATGCACAGCAGAAAACTAACATCAGTAGTGTCCAGAAATTCCAGTACCCTTTCTGGGCTTGAGCTCATCTGCACAGGACCAATGTACAGTCCTGCATGCATTTTTAGATCGTTGATGGAAATTATGGACATGGTGTTCTCTGAGCCAGCTATTGTTACCAGCATGAAGTTCACAATTTGACATGGTATGAAGGCGGTATTAGTCCCCATGCTGTGGGGTATCTTGGATCTCTTATCTCTTAAGGCACCATTAACAATGAAAGATATGTACACATTCTGAAGAAACGTACACTACCAGTCAAAGTTTAGACATGGTCAATCATAGAAAATTTTTTCTAGAATTATTAGTTTAATGCTTTGCTTTAGAGTTAAAGTGAAGATATAAGCCTAAATAATAATATTTATGGCATCATCCAATTATCATCAAACACCTCCAGAATTGCAGCTTTACAGGAGGATGAAACTTGAAATGGAGGTTGAAAATTTAAAAGCTCTTGTTACCCTTTCAGTGTTGCGAATGTTCATGATGGGCAGATCAATTCATCCAAAATTGCCTAGAAAAAAATCTTGGTATATCAACATTCACTGCAGCGTAACCCTAACCCTAACCCTAGAGTTTTTTTAAGGTGGACTGCATAATTCCATGAGTGCCTTTTACACTTCACCTTATATAAGTAGACGTGTCTGAACTTTTGACTGGTAATGTATTTCTGTAAAATTTACTAATGCCTGAATATTAGTATCTTCCCTACAAATAACTGCCAATATGCCAACATTTCTGATTCAGGCTGTGTTGCACATCAGGAACAGTAAAAAGCTAAAAGTACTAGCAATGAGTAGATCTCGCAGTTATCAGTTATCATGTAACAATTTCATAGATTAGAAAATGTGTCTCAAAGAAATACCAGTTCACACTACAAAGTTCACACCTTTCTACGGGTGAATAGGCCTTGATGAACTATGATATCTATCATTTGATGAAATAAAATAAACTAAAAATAAAGGAAATCATTGTAATTTCATGAAAAAGCACTCCCCAGGGGGATTTGTATTTCCACACTAAACAGGCAACACAGCATAGCATCTTTCTGTCTTTCTCCCGATATATAATTCTGTGTTTTATGGGTGTTTTTGTTTGCTTGAATTACTTCATGAGTTTTCATTGTGATGTCCCCCTCCATTATGTGGTATTTCATTAAAGCAGGCTGTAATTTTCTGCAAGAGAGGGCCATTCAACAGATCCTTAGGGCTTGGACTGGAAATTTACATTCATAATTGCTTTTGGTATTTTTTGTTTTTTTTAATTGATTTTTTTTTTTGTTTCAGCTACCCATTTCCATCTCTGATTTACTTATTAAGAACTCAGGGCTAAAACTGCGATAAATAAAATATGTTAAGCTGTAAAAAACTATTTGCCTGATTTCTTCTAGTTTTGCTTATTTGTCAAATTTAAATATTTCAGATCTTCCAACTAATTTTAATATAAGGTAAAGATAACACATATAAACTTCAGCTATTTATAAAGAGTTCAGCTATTAAATGACCATTTTATATGTTGAAGATAAAGATTTATTCAAAACCCATAGCACCCATGTGAAAGGTAAGGCATATGCTAATTACAGAGTGGAATGTGCAAACAGAAGGATGCTGCTGTGCACTTAAGTGTAAATAGCATGTTTTTATTGTTTATGCGTAGTGTTCACAGTAGCGTCATGTTATTTACACGTAGTTAATTCTGGGGTATTTTATATGTATTCAGTGGTATTGATTACCAAACTGATTCTACTTTTCTTCCAAGCTGTGTTTGAGGCCATTCCTACCAGTCACTCTGTTTCTGTCACTCTCGGGTTACTGTCCCTCATTGATTTGTCACTATAGCTATCATCTACCCAGGCTTATATCTATATATGTGCATATTTTAAAATCTTCAGTGAATCTTTAAAATTTCATTATAACTATTAAAATTGCATTTTTATTTTGACTGCAACACATCTGAAGTGTTACGTGCTGGAGTGGCTTCTTTTTCACAAACTCGACCAGTGGCTGTGTAATTGGTGTTCGACTGGTGCACCTGTACTCCAATCAAAATTTCCCAGTCAGAGCCCTTGCTTTGAAAAGATCCCCGCCCCTTTCATTAAATGTGTGTGTGTGTGTGTGCGCGTGTGTGTGCGCGCGTGTGTGTGTGTGTGTTAGATTGCTGGTAGTTTATGGTTTAGAAATAGCAACATTAGGTGTTTCCTTTGGCCTAATTTTGGTTGCTCTCACTTATCCTCTCTCTCTCTCCAGGGTAGCCCATGGGCAGGTAGTTGGCTGCGCTTTTACATTTATTATCACAGCTGTATCTCTTTGTATAGACGCATTAGGTGAGGGGTGAGTGCCTCCCACTGTTTTTCTGTGCAGGGTAGGTCTGGTTAGGCAGGTCAGGTGTTTTGACATTTTCATTGACACTGTCCATAGTCCGCCTTTGGTGCTGCTAGAGCCTAATTTAGTAGCGCTGACTTACACAAGTCATTTTCATAGATCAGCCATGTTAGCCCGTTACATATGTGCTGCATATTAACTCTGTTTGACTGAACATTTTCTTTTTCTTTTTTCTTATTAGCTTAACTCTGTCTGTTCTACTGAAATTCTTGCTGTTGTGCATTCATGTATTATACACTTGTATTGTATCTTGCCCTGCTGCCCCTTGTAGAAGTGGTATTGCTTCCCCTATCCCCTAGAAACAACCAGAGGGGAACATAACATAAAGGAATAAGAAATTAGATTTTTTAATGTAATTGTTTTTATTTTATTTTATTTCAATGGACAATGTATAATCATTTAGATACATGTGATCAATACATTTTCCCTCTTGACTTTGAAATCAGAAGATATAAGATCATAAGAGATAAGAGACAATTGCCAAACTACAGTACAATGCCAAAACAATATCAGTGCACAAATTCCTATTTTTCCTTGATGATGAATGAAACCGCAAACATGAAGAGCAATGATGCTGTTCACAACACTAAACCAGCCGATTTCTATTGTCCAAGATAATGTTTCAAGCAGTTTGTCCAGATAGACAGAGTGCATGGTAATGCTGTTGTAAAGCTGTGAAAATAGACACACCAAAAAGTAATCTAACAACTGCAGTCACACATTTGCATTAAACTCCACTGAGTCTTTTACATTGCTGTGGTGGAACGGTGGTCCATTCTTATTTGCACATCTTTAATTTGACTACATTGGTGGGATTTCAAACATGAACTGCCCATGGAAGGTCTTGCCACATATTAATGGTCTTCAAGTCTGACCACTCGCGTACTTTATTAACCTGCTATATGACCCAACTGTGCTTCAGCTTAAGGTTAGATTCTGCTTCAGATAGAGAGTAGAATTTAAGTTTTCCTGGTCCTGCAAAAGCAAAGCAGCCCCAGGCTACCTGACAACCACCATGTTTGGCTGTTGCTGTGTTTTTTTTTAATAGTGGAATTTGGTCTTAACTTTACACCACATGTAACAGCACATTTCTTTTCCAGAAAGTTCTACCTTTGACTCATCTGTCCACAGAACATTATTCTAAAGTCCTTAGGGTCATCTGCATGTCTTTTTGGCAAATCTGAGATAAGTCTTTGTGTTATTTTTGGTCAGAAGTGTTTTGTGCCTTGCGGGCCATTCTTGTGTTTGACGAAGTATGAAATCATGTACATTGACTTTAAGGCCTGCAAGTCTTCAGATGTTTGTCTGGAGTTTTTGGGTTTTTTTTGTATTTTTATTTTACTTTTATTCAACCAGGTACAAGGAAGACCTGGCCAAGAATGGAAGCAACAACACACTTCAACAATTTACACCAGAACATGTAAAAAACATACACACAAACATTACATTAAACATCCACACAAACAACCTGGTTTTAATTGACTTCACCATGTTCTAAGTATTTAACCGTACAACATTTTGAATCTTTAGCTCATTTTGTAGGCTGTTCCAGGCAAATGGTGCAGAAAAATTAGTTTAGTCCGAACTTTGGGAACAACAAATCGCAACAGATCAGGAGGACAAAGACTGTGATTTCCATGACTCACATGTAAAAGTAAAAGCAAGCAAACAGGAACTTTACCAAGAATGACTGTATATAGTTTGTGACATAATGGATGAGCTTTTATAATGTACTTGTAATTTTAAAAAGTGATGGAGACTTTAGATGGGGGAGGCAAATGTTTATCTGAAATAATGATTGCGAAGATTAGACTGAATTCTCAGTTATTTAGGATTCTAACCTTCTCCTATTTCACACTGATTTCTCTGCTTTCTGGTATCATGAGATAAAAGACTGGGATACACAATTAAAGTACCATTTCATTGTGTTCAAAAGAAAACAATTCTGTCTTCTGTCAAGTTTCTCCTCATAAGTACAAACAACTTAAATGGATCCAATAACAGAACCTCAAATCTTATAAACATCATAAGGTTATAAGTCCAGTTAGTTTAGCAGCATGTTTGGAATGCTGTGTGGTACACTGTAGAGAGTCAGCAAGTGAAATGACTGGCAAGCGTTTTTAACGGGCAAAGTCCTCAAGGTTCTCCGAGAGTATCTGTATAAGTACGGCTCCTCTGGGACTGAATTAGCCTTTTGATCTGCTAATCAATTTTGAAAGAGGGGGAGTAATATATTTCTACTTTCCGCCTTGAAGCAAATAAATCACTTCATTTGCTGGCAATTGGACGTCCGTGAGAACATTAATTTGCATTGCTGTTCATTAGTTATGTTGGCCAAAAGCTGCTTTATGAATTGCCGCTCTGAAGATGTTCTCTTCATGGCTGGAGAGGTTTTCTATACCTCTCCCACAAATACACAGTTGTCATTATTGGCTATGTACTGATTTGAAGGCTAATTTTGAATTTACTTCTTTAGGTTCTTCTGCTGCAGTTCGTCTGATATTCACATCTGATGTTGGGAGATGCTTCTAATGTAAAGACTTTTGATTGGACAGAAAATATAACAAAAAGAAAATATACAATGTGTTATAATGTGGTGAAGATAAAGGGCTCTGAAGAAATAATTTAGTCTTTTTTAATCTTCTTTTTATCTGTATATCCATAGATCCCTGAATAATGAAGCAAGCACCGCCACAAAAACTGACCTTTAGAGTAAGTAATAGCCTGACAATCATTTAATTACATTTTATTAAGCTTGACTGGTAAAGACGCCTCATCATCACAGTGAAATATGTTCTTCTTTGTGCTATTGTATTGTAGCATTCTGTAATGCTGCTGTGGGATAACAGACTTCGTAGAAAGCGTTATAAAAATAAATCTTGACTTGAGCATCAAGTCAACAATGGGGAATTTTCTTTTATTTATTTTTATTCCTAATATTGTATTTATACCAAAACAGTTATCATATTGCCAATAGTAAAGGTGCAGTACATAGGATTATCAGGAAAGTGGAAAAAGCTAGCAACCATCGCAACTAGTACACACTTCTTTCATTGTTTAGAAAGACGCTTCAGTTTTGTTTTTTGTTTTATCTGCCTAATGCTTTCTTTTTTACGTGGCTTTACTTTATTTGTCTTTTTTGTTTACTTGAGGTTGTTGTGTTCACTGATGTTGATAAAGAATGGAATCACAATTTTTCACTTGCTCGATGTTTATTTACCATTGCGTTTGCATTTGCCCTTCTAGAAGTCATTCCATTTTGGGGGGAGTGGGGGGGTGGTGTTGCATAGTGTACTATCGTTAGGACATAGTTACTGTCATTGAAAATAGGTTCAATAAACGTGACAAACGCTTACTTTTATACAGGTTACATACTGCAGCCTTAATGCAGTGAGTCAGATTGCTTGCTAATGTGCAGTAGATGGCAAGCTAGTGTTAAGTAGCACTGCTACAATCTTAAGATAATTTTAACCGAAGATATAATAATAGAGGCAGAGACAGTTCATCTGCTGACAAAATAAATAGCACTGCTTCTCTATATCAGGTCATGTTGCCCTTTAAATAAGTCATTAGCAGGAAGAGACTTTTAGTATGTGAATTTTGCCAGATGCTAAACACTGAACTGAAGCGTCTCTTTTACATTTCAACAAAACAGTCATCCTAAACATAACGAGTATTGTTGAGTTAATTGATGACTGATTTAGGTCATGGTTCAGAGGTTGGTCTAGCAAAACACAAGGGCAACATAGCAGACAAAACCAGCCCGATAAGTGTACAGTACATTTTAAGCACAAGTTTTGTTTTTGGAATGTATGGAATTCTCCATTATGGATAAATGATTATGTGGTCTAATGATACAGTCAAATGGGGTTTGGGGTACACCAGTTGTTGTGCTATATTTACTTTCATTTGAAATTATTTGACTGGTTAAAAATTCTTGTGATCCGTGAAACCTTCTGTAGACAGTTGTGTCACACCGAGGGTCTCAAAAGTACTAATCCCAAAAAGGGTCCACTGTGAAAAAGGTTCAGAATAACTGTAACACTGTAGAATGAACAAAGCTTCATATATAGATCCACAGATGTGTCTTTCAGAATCCTGGATGAAAAAAAAATTGTAAAGCTAAAACCGCAGTGCTGTGCACAGAGGTATACTGGCAATAATATGCTCATAAAACCAGGTGAGGAAGTTAATAATCTTCAGGGTACCTGCAGATGTCAGGTTATCTTATACAGCCTAAAGCGTTTGTTCGTAAGCAGAAATATGTGCATAGGTTTGCTGCAACCCATATAATTCATGACCTAGGGCGTTCAGCCATTTGCATACAGGTAATGGAATATTCAAATGTGCCAGAGCACTTGTAGATGAAGCAGGTGAGTCAATAATGATGACACAAAGCCCTGAGAGGAACCGAGGTGATTAATGAGGAATGAATATGAGTCTCAGGGAACCTTACACACCGCACTGGCCAGAAAAGTGGGTCAGACTCACAGGTTAACACTTCGCCAGAGTCACCGAACACACAACTCTTCTGCCTTTCAGTTCCTAAAGTGAGAAACATGAAGCGGCAGTGAGATCAAGGGGAGTAATCCAACATTTTCTCTGTGCTTTGGGAGACAAGAGATCATCACCTTGCCCTCGTTTCTCACAGTGCTGAGTTCTGAATCGCGGTCAGAAAGAGTTCATATTGTGCATGTACTTTTAGAACTTCAAGGCAACTTTTTGTAAGCATTGTGAAGTGAATCTTGCACCACCAGAGGCATCATTTCTGTGAGTGAGAGACCTTTTCAGTTTGTAGATGTCAAGGTTGGGAGGGCAACTTGTGTATTCAGTTACAGATTAAAGACTAAGATCCTGTTAAATATGTCATATATATATATATATATATATAGAGAGAGAGAGAGAGAAAGAGAGAGAGAGAGAGAGAGAGAGAGAGAGAGAGAGAGAGATTTATTTATGTGGCCATGAGGAAGCCTTACTTTCTGCTCTAAAATGAAGGTGAGTGGCTAAAATAAGGAGAGCTCAAACTCCTGTGTTTCTGTAGCAACATGGATACGTTCAACATTGTTTAGCCTCCTCAAAGTTAGCATTACTGAAACAGTCACTGCTGAGAGATTTCGTAAAGTTTCTGTGGTAATGTGTAAAGCCTGTGTGTGCTACGATTTATCTCTGTTTTTAATTACAGCACTGGAGAGTGTAGCCTGAGAGTGCTTCATTATACTGTACCACCATGTATTGGTATAATGACAATAAAGCTGAATTAATTTTAATTGAATTAAATATTTAGAAATGTAGAAGTACTTTGTATATTACTGACTTAAATGTGTCTGTATATAATATTGAAATATAAAAGATTTATAAAAGATTTATATATATATATATATATATATATATATATATATATATATATATATATATATATATATATACTATATACTATATACTGTATATATACTATATACTATACATATATATAATATATATACTATATTGTAAAAAGTTTTATTAGTTTTTCTGTAACAGATATCTTATTGCATTATTTCATTTCTTGTGTTATGTTGCTCACCCAGCTCTGCTTATAACACTGGCAGAATACATTTAAATAAAGCTTTCATTGTGCTAAAACTTCAGTAACTGGCCAGACAAACTAAACCATGCACTGGTTTGATCAGGTTTTGATATTTTGATGTTTTTTAGTTCATAATTGTCCAAATTTTATTGTCTACAAATCAAGAAATGTCTCTATTTGGCATTAATGGGTTTTTAAACTCTGAGCCCAAACTGTCATCACAGCTTTAGGACATGTCTTCAACAGCAGAGTACAGCGGAGGGACAATAAAACCTGCATGTGGATTTAAGGGATTATCATTGTGCTACTGCCACTGCTCATACCAGTCTCTTCACAGAATTCCTCACAGAATTATTTCAGGATTATCATTCCAAGGTTCATCAGAGCCTGAGGCAAAGCAGCCCGAGGAGCAATCCAGGAGGCAAAGAGCTTTTTATTTTTAAACACAACCGTAAACAACCTTTCAGAGGGCCTTTGTACAGGAGTGTGGCATTTTAAATGCTTGGCTTGGGTGAAGCTACACTGCAAGTTTTGAACTTCTGACTATCTATTTGGGCCTGTACACTGAGTCTCTAGAGCTAAGGCACTTACCTGCTTCACTGACCTGACACCTTGTTGTATACACACTGCAAAACATCAGATTCACTGCCACCGATGCTATTAGCATGTTTGGCAGCTAGAAAAAAGAATGGGCCAGTCACATAACAGTAGCTTCCCTAGACAAAACCTGGAGCCTTTTATCTGCTACATTTAAAAGGCCAGAAAACGAACAGGCCAGACCTAAGCAGCTTATATGCACTATTGGCTGTCTTGATTAGACAGGAATTAATTTTCACTGGGCAGTAGGTCTCGGCAGAACATCTTAGAGGGTTTCTTCTTTAAGGCTGTCGAGGATCTCCAGACGGCAATTTAGCGCTTTAGCTCCTGTAGCCTTGCCGCTTCAGATATTACTGGAGCCGGTCGCTGGAGGCAGCAGCATTAAAGCGCAGCTCCTCCAAAGTGTCTCATTGGCCGCCGGTGCAGTAGCATGCAGATGAGGCCAGATGGCAGGAGGCCCCTGCTGAGGCCTTGTCAGGTGAGCACCGGAATCCTCAATGAGGGAGGGTGAGGAGACGCTGGAAAGAGAGGGAGACAGGTACTGGCTCCACTCAACTTAGCCGACCTGACAGCTAGTGGAGAGAGGAAAAAAGAAAAGCCTGCTGGCGGGGAGGATGTGAGGCCCCTGGACGCCGCAGCGCGTCTCTCTCTGTTTGGTCTCGCGGCAGAACTAACAGGGGATGACTGGAGGAGCTGTGCAGCAGGGCCCTCACCACACACTTACGAAGAAGGGTATCAAAAGCTGGATGTAGAACGCTTGCAGAAACGTCTGAGATTTACAGGCCACGGATTTAACACCTTTACTTTTAGAGTGGAAATGTTGGAATGGGGCTTATATACGGTGTCCAAAATAGGTAGTTCTGCTGATATTGATATTTAGACATTTTTTTTAAATCAGTACTAAATTCATATTTCATGTAATCTGTGGCCAGAAGTTTAAAGTAACATGATTGATCTCACAATCCTTACCCAGCTTACATGTGCATGTATTACCTAATGTAACAGTTAGCATTCACATCCAAGTGCATTGGAGCTGTACACTGATGCGAGATCCGTGGCAGTTCAGCAGTATATGGCAGCTGTTTTAGATGTGACTCAGAAAATGCTAGCCTTAACACTCCCAGTTTGATGGCCTTTTGTGATATGGAGATCCAGCTAGAGAGTGGAATTGGCAGTCACTAAACTGGGGTTAAAATTAATAACTTATATACATATATCTTTGTCTCTATCTGTATCACTCTATCTTGGGCTTCTTTTGTTATCTATCTATCTATCTATCTATCTATCTATCTATCTATCTATCTATCTATCTATCTATCTATCTATCTATCTGTACTTACAGGGTTAACATAGGTTTTCATCGCTGTCCATTTTTCAATGTAACACACTGAACACCCTGGTTTACAGGGTGCACTAACATTACAGGGACACAGTTGCATTGATGTGCAGTGCACATGTGTGATATAAGGAACTCTGTCTCTGAAAGGCTTGTATAAGATATATGCTAAGCTGTATGCTTGATGCTGCTGCTTGTGTGCAGAATATGCAGACATTCTTTTGAATACTAAGTAATGAGTTTTTACAATGAGCACTCACAGAACATTTGCATTGCACCTTAAATTGGCGAGAGTAGCATGATTGGCAGTGTAATGATATATTATTATCCTCTCCCCCATATTCAAGATGGCAGTTTACTGTTTATTCTTTGTACTTCAAGCCATTTGAATCAGGGGTTCTATATGTCCCTTGGCGAGCTGAAAGAGGACGGCATCCTTGTTTCAGAACCTCCTGCAAGAATGATCACTTTCTTTTCTGTGTTTTTTCCTGATTTATTTTTCTATTATATTAGGCTTAGGTCTTTTATCTAATAATTTCAAATCTAAATTTAATTTTGAATAATGAAAATAAATAGAATTCAAAAATACTGTGGCCAGGAGTCTAAAAGAAAATAAATGATTTTAATTAAACTTAATTTTTTTAATTAAAACATAATGAATATTATCAGATTTAATATACTATATATTTATGGAGTAAGAATACTCATAAGTACATTCCCATCAGCTGTTTGCAGTATCCTCTGGCCTGTTAAATGTGGAAATGTCGTCAGTTTTAATGTATAGCCAACCCTAAAGATGTGGGCCAGGGCACTAGAGTGGCGTCCCCTGCTAGAGATTTAGGCAGGGAATTTTCATTATTCAGGATTATTTTAACCAAAGGTGACTGCCCTTACATCTACTGGCCCTGCAATTAATCGAAAAGATTTCAAAGGGCACTGAGGTAGATCCCCTGATACAGCCATCCACTTTATCTTAGCCAGCAGAGAAACTCTGCAGCGCAGACAGTGATTTAGTGTCTGGGCTTAGAGAAAAGGTCATAGCTCTCCATATCACTGCAGCGGACCCCCTGAAAATACTCTCAGCCTCTGCTCTGGGCCCATCTTCATGAACTATCTCCAAGCAGGAGCGATGATCTCGGATCAGCTTTCCCTCGCGGATACTGATCTTTCTGGGAAAAAAGAGAAACTGTTCCAGAAACAGTAATACCTCTTTATAAATATAAGCCCAGACCAAGCAGACCAGTCATGACTCATGTGGGCCTTCTATATTTCATTTTGTCCAGAGAAGCTGGGTTTCTAACAGTTCTGCCACTTTCAGCCCCTCAGTTTTATACCCTCTGTCGCTGATGCAATAAAACGTGGACACATACTATAGAACTCCGGAATATATGATCGTCTGATGTGCTGAATATTTTATACTGCACTTTTGCTGCACCACAGCAGAGGCCCGCTCTTTCTTTGCCTCCCTTGATGTTTAACCTGGATCCTGTCGTAAAGATAACAGCTGAGTCATGGCCTTTGACAAGGACCATTTTCAGTCGCAGTGCTATTGTCATTTTTAGTGCAGACAGAATGCAGGTAGCTGCTAGGAATCATATCTGAATGGTGATAAGTGGGGCTGCTCTGTGGCTCCTAAAGGCCCAGCTAAGGTCTCTAGTAGTGACAGAAGTCTGTGTGTTTCTTTCACCTCCATGACCAGGAGCATTTCCTCATATCAGGCTTAGTGAGCATGACAACCACACATCTGTCCTCCAGCTAAGCCCAGGTGCATATATAATGAACAGAAGGTACTTTGGTGCACCGGGAAACTCTGCAGATCTTTTGTTTGCACTATTTAAAAGGCATGTATCATGGAATAACTTCATCTCAGTGCTCAAACTATGTGAAATACTTTGAATGCACAGCTATATGCATGTCATCCCTTTAATTTCAGACCATATGTCTTTAACATGCAAGAAGGGACGTCTGAGGGATAATTTAGTATCGTCATCTGCATTCATCACACAGACCCTGTAAGGCTCTCTCAAGGCAAAGGCTGCACACCAGCAGCAACAGCAGGATGCATCAAGAGCTCTAATCAAGCTCCTCTCGCCCATTCAATAGTGTTCTGGAGAATGTTTCAGCCCGTGTGAAAAGAAATCGATTAGGGTGTTTTGCTATGGTTTAGAAATTGAGTTGGTATGTTAGAACTCTTATGAACAAATGTAAGTGGGATTGGGACAGCAAGGGAAACTGGCTCGTCCACTTCGGCTAGAGAAGATAATAAATCAAGGAGTGTATTGTTGGAATATAAAAAAAAGACATTCTTGTTAAAAATGTGTTTTCAGGTGAACTAAGCTGCACCTGCATAAAAATAAAAAGTTAATTAGCTCTGCTGCAACAGCTCACCCAGTTCACCACTAGAGATCAAACGTTTGCTTTTTAATGCGTTTGTTGGGTAGGATTTTTAAGGGCTGTTTATACACGGTAAGAGACGAGTAATACTTCAGCCCTCTTTGGTAATGAACTGCAATAATAGCCACAAAGTAATTTTCTGACTCCTCTGACTCTAACAAAACATAAAACCTTTCATTAGCTTACTGAGAGAGAAACAGAAAGCCATACAAGATTGCGTTCAGGTAAATTCAGTGTCCGCACTGAGGTGTAGAGTGTGGTCGAATCTTCCCAGGTGGTTAATGTCTCTGAACCTAAGCAAAATGGAAATGAATGGAATAAAGTTAGAGTCTGTAGTGTCTATCTTTCCCATGTTATTTCTGCACATATTAATATTTGTGCATGTTTTCATTTTCTTGTCTGCAAGGAGCTGTTAGCTGTCAAAGATCGCACCAGCATGCTTTAAACTGGGCCTTGGTGCCGTACGATTGAGGCACTGTCTGAGGCCTCATTACATGCTCTAGTTCACTGACTCTGAAAGCTCCCAGTCAATCGATGGCCTTCCTGTAAATAAGTAGCAGCACTCAAAGGATGGCTTTTAGTGGGACTCTAGGCTTGAAAGTTTCTCAAAGTGAGGTAAATAGTACCAGTGGAGTGACTAATAAGTAAACTACAAACCTTTCTGTATATTTCCATTATGCATGCTGCACAGCATTGTCCCGAGTTATTGCTGCTGTACATTTACAATAGTTTTTCTATAGTAGAGCAGATGTGGAGCCCAGTTCCGGCCGACACTGCATATACAAATAGGATGCATCTTTGCTGCCAGAGCAAGATATTATATTGACCAAATGGCAACATTCTTAACCTTTAACCTAAGTCAATCTGAATTTCTTTAAAGTAATTTGAGCCCATTTCTACTGGTCCATTCGTCATGAAAAATTTAGACAGTGGAGAAAAAATCAGCTAGTGTCTTCAAATGACATTTGACATTGGGAGCTTAAAATGTTTTGAAAATGAAAATGATGAAAATCTGAAAATGATGCTATAAAACTTTACTTGCTTAGCTTTTCTCAATAATTTAAGGTTAAAAGTGCTGGAATAACAGCTGCAAGATATCCTGTGCACAAATGGATGTTTGCAGCTACCAACTATAATGTCATTTTATTATATTTTATCTAATGATTTTAATGATTAACAATATTAATGATTTGTAAAAAAAAAATAAAAAATTATTTTGTTTTTATGTCTTTGTATTTTCTCCCTTTCAAGTAAGGCACTTTGAATTTCCCTTGTGTATAAAAGGTGCTATACAAATTAACTTGCCTTGCCTTGCCTTGCCTTGCCTTGCCTTGCCTTGCCTTGCCTTGCCTTGCTTTGCCTTGCCTTACCTTACCAGCAATGCAGGTGGGCAAATCACACTGAGGCAATGTCAGAAGAAGGCCAGCATCAAAATGGACTTTATTGGATAAGGTGGTGCAAATTTAGTCTGACAGGTGGGGAAACCAATAAAGGAAGGATATAGCTTACATACAGCATTCAAACATAAGACTAAGTAAGCAAAGTATACTTACAATTGGAGTTAACAGTTTGAGATTTCCTTTATATGTCATTCTGAAAAATATAGTCTCCAGAATATCTTGTTTCTGTCTTTATACTGAGGGGCTTGTTCAAGATTAATCTGATTGTATCCATCCATCTTGTTGCTGAATGTCCTCTATCTTCAACTGCCCTAACTACTAATTCTTTTCCACTGAATTGGTTCTTCCCATAACATCCAATTTATTATGGTAAAACTGTTTATCTGGCCATTGAGTGACAGGTAAGGCTTGATTTGGTCAAGGATTGATTTGTTTTCTTTGCTGTCCAATATACTCTCTTTGGCAGCACAAAAGCATCAATATGTTTATTTTTTATTCTCCGTCTCTCATCCATAAATAACCACATAAACACACAGCCTGGACAGTTTGGATCTTATTTCTGTTTCAATTAACCTGTGCACATCAGAAATAATATCACATGTTCCTCCACATACAGTAACTGAATACAGTGCTTCAACCATTAACTGCCATAAGAGCAGCAACCTGGCTTTCTTAATAATAGAAGGTTACTGTCATGACTGTTCTGTGCTAGGGGCCAATGGGACCTTACTTTCACCATTCCTTCTCATTATTTGTTTTTGTTCTTTCTGGTTCGTGTCTTACCTTAATCTACCAATAAAACTCCTCTCCTCCAGCAGATGCAGTCGGGAGAGAATGTGTAGTGACCTTTGAAGAAAGCCCGACTCCCTAATGATCTCCTCATCACTCACACAGGAGAGAAACATTTCTATTGCTGAGCCAAGCGAGATAACAAGGCTGTGACTGGCGTCAGAGTGCAATACCTGTGGCTGAAATGTTGCGATTTTCTCTCTCGATCTTGTGGCGAGTCTATGGCCTCTGATTTTCTGAACAGCAGGCTGGGGCACCCTGATGGTTTTGACCTTTCCTGCACTTGATTGCTATGATATTCTGTAGGTGCAGGGTATACAGGCCACTCTAGAACTCTAACAACACTGTAGATGTTATTTGTGAATCTAAGATGGCAAGATCATTCGGATTCTGTGGACCCTTATTACCAACTAATGCTAAATAGCTCAAGAACGTGCTCAGTAATACAGATATTTACTTGATCTAGTGATTTACAACTAGTACTGGGAATTCCGAAGGCAAAATCAAATTACTTCTCCTGTCAGGTTATTTTCCACCCCTTGTAGGACATTAAGGGGGAAATACCAAGGTTAACATTTCCCAACCTGTGGCTATGTAATGTATGCACTACCCTATGATAGATAGAGATAGATAGAGGAAAAAGAGACCCAGATCTCAGATCTCTGAATTGACTTACTGTGCTGACTCATGGAGGTGTCAGTTCATTTCTGTGAGCTGTAAAGCTCAGTGATAGCAGAGCTAGAAGAACATTAAGTCTCTGAAAAGGCTCAGGCAGTCCTCAATGGTAGAGGTTATAAATAATAGAAGTACTGTAGTTCCTATACATAAAAGTTACTACTAAATGAACAAGTGTGGCTATAATGCAGTGCAATGTTGCATATGTGATATGGAAGAAATATGGAATATGGAACAGAACACTTGAACTGTGAGAGATGGAATCTAAAAACATATCCAGAAAACCACATTGTATGATTTTTAAATAATTAATTTGCATTTTATTGCATGAAATAAGTATTTAATACAGTAGAAAAACAGAACGTAATATTTGGTACAGAAATCTTTGTTTGCAATTACAGGTCAGACATTTCCTGTAGCTCTTGACCAAGTTTGCACACACTCCATACAGATCTTCTCCAGATCTCCAAAGATTTTCTATTGGGTTCAGATCTGGAGACTGGCTAGGCCACTTCAGGACTTGCTGCTTCTTACGGAGCCACTCCTTAGTTGCCCTGGCGGTGTGTTTAGGGTCATTGCCATGCTGGAAGACCAGCCACGACCCATCTTCCAGGTTCTTACTGAGGAAAGGAGGTTTTTGGCCAAAATCTCACAACACATGACCCCATCCATCCTCCCTTCAATACAGTGCAGTCGTCCTGCCTCTCTGCAGAAAAGCACCCCCAAAGTATGATGTTCCACCTCCATGCTTCACGGTTGTGACGGTGTTCTTGGGGTTGTACTCCTCCTTTTTCTTATTTCAAACACGACGTGTGGAGTTGATACCAAAAAGCTCTCTTTTGGTCTCATCTGACCACATGTCCTTCTCCCATGCCTCCTCTGGATCATCCAGATGGTGATTGGCAAATTTCATACAGGCCTGGACATGAGCTGGCGTGAGCAGGGGGACCTGCTTGGCGTGCCCTGCAGGATTTTAAACCATGATGGCATATTGTGTTACTAACAGTCCTCTTTGAGACTGTGGTCCCAGCTCTCTTCAGGTTATTGACCAGGTCCTCCCGTGTAGTTTTGGGCTGGTTCCTGACCTTTCGCAGAATCATCCTTACCCCACTAGGCAAGATCTTGCATGGAACCCCAGACTGAGCTGCTTGTCTTTTGTCCTGTAGCCCATCCCAGCCTTGTGCAGGTCTACAGTTTTGTCCCTGGTGTCCTTAGACAGCTCCTTGGTCATGGTGGAGAGGTTGGAGTGTGATTGAATGAGTGTGTGGACAGGTGTCTTTTATACAGGTAATGAGTTCAAACTGGTGCAATTAATACAGGTAATGAGTTCAGAATAGGAGGGCTTCTTAAAGAGAAACTACCAGGTCTGTGAGAGCCAGAATGCTTACTGGTTAGTAGATGATCATATACTTACTCTCCATTCTTTGTGGTTGGGAAAACTTGCAAAATTGGCAGAGTATCCAATACTTATTTTCCCCACTGTAAGTGTAGTGTATGTCATTACATATTAAATATTAGCAAGACAATTACACACAAAGACAAATAGGTACACATTAATGTATTTCTGCATTTCATCAATATGTGAGTAATATATGCCCATATATTGAGCTTAAATTCTAAACTCCTCTCATCTCCAAAAAAAGAAATTTATAGGACTAGAAAAAAAACAAACAAAGACTTTCACAAATCAAAATATAGGAGCACTTTATGTCAATGTATGACATTTTGGAACCAACATTCCAAAAAAACAATACAGTTAAGTCCATGAATATTTAGACATGAACAAAGTCATTGTTATTGTAGCTTTCTAGTACAGCATATTGGAGTTGAAATAAAATAATGAATATGAGCTTTAAACTGTATATTTACTTTCAAATCAGGTGAACAGTGCAGGAATTGTAACTATTTTCACACATAGCCCACGGACTTAGCGGCGCAAAAATAATTGGATCTCATCAGGTGTGACATTTTCGCTCATTATTTACTAGTAAGTAAACAAAAGGTCTAGACTTGATTTTGAGTGTGGCATTTGCATTTACAATATTTTGCTATTCATTCTCAGAATGAAGTACAAAGAGCTTTACTGCCAGTAATGTAAGCCTGAAAAATCAAAACAAACTCTTCAGAGAGATAGCAAAAACAGTAGGTGTTCCCCAGACAACTACTTGGTGTATTCTTCAAAAGAAAGGATGCACTGATCAGCTCTGAAATATGAAGGCCAAGAACATGATAGAAAACAATTGTGGAGGATGATGAAGGATTCTTTCCCTGGTGTAGAAAAACCGTATACAAGAGCTGGCCAAAAACACCTTGCAGGAGGCCAGACTGTCCGAGTCAAATTCTGCAATCAGCCGCAGCAAAAACCAAACAGAGTTTACCACGTGATGTAAGTCATGGTGACCAAATTTGAATGTGAAACAAATATCTGAAAAAAGTCTGTACAGGACAGATGAGACAGGATCGGCTTATGCCAGAATGTATGCCAGGGAAAGGGCTGCTCATGATCCAAAGCTCACCAGCTCACCTGGAGGTTTAAGGCATGGGCATGTATTGCTTGTGTTTCTCAATGATATGACTGCTAACAAGAACAGCAGGATGAATTCTGAAGAGTATGTGGTTTTATTACTGTTCACTTATATTATTGCTTCACAGTGCAGATGGCCAATGACTTATTTCGTAAGGCAGAGATAAGAAATGTTTTGCAATGACCAAGTCAATATCCTGACCTCAGTCTAATTGAGCATGCATTTCGTTTAGGGAAGACAAAACTGAAGATAAAGCCCCATGAGAACAAGCAGAATCTGTAGACTGCTGCAGTGAAGGGCTGACAGAGCATCACAAGGGGAAAAAACAGCATCTTACATTTATGATTCTGTTCTGTTGTCCAATTTAAAATGAAAATGGTCATAATTTCTACATCCATTGCCAAACTTATATTAAATTCAAATTAAATAAACTGAAATTCAGCACTTTACATACATCTGGTTAAATTTTCATGATAATCAAAAACTCACTTTTTAGCCCTTTTTACATGAACTTACATTAAAACTGTCGTGTATAACACCGGTGAACTCCACTTACCTTAACCTCTCACTTAAAGCCGGCAGCTAAGCCCAGAACAGCCTTACCTGAATATTGATTATTCCCACCTGGTGCTATCCCTTTATATGCTGTTTGGTTTAGCTCTTCTTTGCTAAGTAGCCTTTCTGATTTTCCAGAATGTGCCCAGGCTTATTTACACGGTTTGCTGTTTCGGTTATCAGATCCTCTGCTCTGTTTTATTGAGTACGTTTCTGATTTTGCCCTGCGTTGGTTTTGTTTGCCAGTTCTGACTTCCTGCTGGTTTTTTTGATGCCGCTCTTGTTTATGCCCTTTACTAATTAAACTTTTAAGCCCCTCTGTGAATGTCCTTATTTGCCCAACCCTGACAAAATTTGAGAAAGCTTTTATCTTCTCTTGTAAAGTTACTGTTTCAGGGACACATGTTTTCCTTGGATAGCAATGATATACATAATTAATTATCATGCAAATTCAGATACAATAAACTGCACATTGTACAAAGATAAACACACGTCTTGACCTGCATATACAGTTGAAACCAAAAGTTTACATACACTATATAAAAAGACACATATGCATTTTTTTCTCACTGTCTGACATGAAATCAGAATAAACTTTTCCCTTTTTAGGTCAGTTAGGATTACCACAATTATTTCTATTTGCTAAATGTTAGAATAATGAGAGAGGAATTTTTTTTAAGGCAATTTTTATTACTTTCTTCAAGCTCAAAAGTTTAAATACACTAAGATTACTATGCCTTTAAACAGTTTGGGACAGCCCATATGATGATGTCATGTCTTTGCAAGCTACTTATAGGTTTATTGGCAACATCTGAGTTAATTAAAGACACACCTGTGGATGTATTTTAAGGCACACCTGAAACATGCTGCTTCTTTGAGTAACATCATGGGAAAGTCGAAAGAAATCAGCCAAGATATCAGGAAGAGAATTGTGGACTTGCACAAGTCTGGTTCATCCTTGGGTGCAATTTCCAGATGCCTGAAGGTGCCTCGTTCATCTGTACAAACAATTATACGCAAGTACAAAAAAGATGGTAATGTCCAGCCATCATACCGCTCAGGAAGGAAAAAGGAAAGGGTTAACAAAACAGAAACAGAATGCATACATAGATTGTGCTACACTGGTCAAAAATCCATACCCTTCCATGCTATCGCCCACCGTCGCCATACCAGATGAATACAGTAAAAAAAAACATTCAAAAGTTTACAAACTGTTGAATATTATTCAGTAAGGCAAATAAAATAAATAATTGATCAAATTTGTGGAGGAAAAATAAATAAATAAATAAAAATGCCAAAAAAAGGAATCATAGCAAATAATAAAAAAAAAACTTATGTGTAAATTAATAAAAATAAAACAAGAATAATAATAATAATAATGTCTATTTAAATCCTTTTATTACTGTGATTTATTTAAAACATCAGACTGACTCATCCCACAAAAAAAGGAGAAAAGGGGTCCAAATACATAGATGTGTGTTACCTTTGAGTGTGTGTCTAATTTTTTCCAGAAAGAGAGACGAGGCAACATCTTTAGGCCAGTGTCCAAATGAAGGTGGAGTGGAACTTTTCCACTGAATCAGAAAAAAACGTCTTGCTAAAAGGGTGCAAAAAGCAAAGACGTCGGAATATGTGGCTGAGAAGGTAGAGTCTCTGTGATAAACCAAATAGAGCAACGAAGGGACAAGGTTTAATATTCAAATTGAGTTTAAAGGTGAAACAGTCAAACACAGACTCCCAAAAAGATTTTAGTGCAGGGCATGAGCAGAACATATGTGGTGGGTGGGGCTCTGTGTTTTTTGCTTTTGTTATCTAATTATTTGTTTTACCTGTTGATCAGCTTCTTATCACATATAGCCTTTTGGGTTACATATTATACAAACCGGATTCCAAAAAAGTTGGGACACTAAACAAATTGTAATAAAAACTGAATGCAATGATGTGGAGGTGCCAACATCTAATATTTTATTCAGAATAAAACACAAATCACAGATCAAAAGTTTAAAATGAAAGAATGTATCATTTTAAGGGAAAAATATGTTGTTTCAAAATTTCATGGCATCAACAAATCCCAAAAAAGTTGGGACAAGTAGCAATAAGTGGATGGAAAAAGGAAATTGAGCATATAACGAACAGCTGGAAGACCAATTAACACTAATTAGGTCAATTGACAACATGATTGGGTATAAAAAGAGCTTCTCAGAGTGTCAGTGTCTCTCTGAAGCCAAGATGGTGAGAGGATCACCAATTCCACCATTGTTGCGCAGAAAGATACCAGAATGGTGTTACCCAGCGTAAAATTGCAAATACTTTTAAGTTATCATCATCAACCGTGCATAACATCAAAAGATTCTCCGGGCCCTTAAACGTCACTGCACCTCTAACAGGAATGCCACTGTCAAGGAAATCACAGAATGGGCTCAGGAATACTTCCAGAAAGCATTGTCAGTGAACACAATCCACCGTGCCATCCGCCGTTGCCAGCTGAAACTCTACAGTGCAAAAAGAAAGCCATTTCTAAGCAAGCTCCACAAGCTCAGACGTTTGCACTGGGCCAGGGGTCTTTTAAAATGGAGTGTGGCAAAATGGAAGACTGTTCTGTGGTCAGATGAGTCACGATCTTTATGGAACACTGGGACGCCATGCCATCCGCGCCAGAGAGGACAAGGATAACCCAAGTTGTTATCAACGCTCCGTTCAGAAGCCTGCATCACTGATGGTATGGGGTTGCATGAGTGCTTGTGGCATGGGCAGCTTGCATGTCTGGAAAGGCACCATTAATGCAGAGAACTATGTTCAGGTTCTAGAACAGCATATGCTCCCATCTAGATGTCATCTCTTTCAGGGAAGACCCTACATTTTTCAACAAGATAATGCCAGACCACATTCTGCAGCAATCACAACATCATGGCTACGTAGGAGAAGGATCCGGGTACTGAAATGGCCAGCCTGCAGTCCAGATCTTTCACCTATAGAGAACATTTGGAGCATCATAAAGAGGAAGGTGCGAAGAAGAATTGAGCAGTTAGAGGCCTGTATTAGACATGAATGGGAGAGCATTCCTATTTCTAAACTTGAGAAACTGGTCTCCTCTGTCCCCAGACGTCTGTTGAGTGTTGTAAGAAGAAGGGGGGATGCCACACAGTGGTAAAAATGGCCTTGTCCCAACTTTTTTGGGATTTGTTGACGCCATGAAATTTTGAAACAACATATTTTTCCCTTAAAATGATACATTCTCTCAGTTTAAACTTTTGATCTGTGATTTGTGTTCTATTCTGAATAAAATATTAGATGTTGGCACCTCCACATCATTGCATTCAGTTTTTATTCACAATTTGTTTAGTGTCCCAACTTTTTTGGAATCCGGTTTGTATTATAGATTATATATTATATTGGTCCCACCAAATCCTGACTCTAATACTCAGATGCCCCATTCATTACATGGATGTTAGTTGGTCTCCAGGACCAGAACTAAGCACCCCTAGACTAAACATGATACTTTATACTTACTGTTTCAGCCATAACTGCATCAGTGACAGTAATTCCTGTACAGTTTGTCCATTAAATTAATTTGTGGAATGACTTAAACAACACACGTCAAATGAGTGTATCTGTACGATTCTCTATACTCATCCCGTTCCATGTGTTTTGGCCTATGATAGTGAACTGCTGGCAGAGAAAAGGAGAAGCTAGATGGGAACATTAAACCTTTTTGTAGCTGTCAGCTCCATAGTTTCATGTGTTCGGAAGCAGCTCCCTTGCAGCTGAATTCATAAAATAACAGCGCTTATTTTTCTCCTCAAGGTTACTCTGATGATCAATTTACTGAAGTGCATTGTCATTTTTATGCTTCAGTTGCCTTTTATTTTTGTGGGCTCAGAACAGGTCCCCTGTTGATGTGCAGGTGGTTGCAGGAGTCTTAGAATTTTACCTACTGTATTCTTCCAGCGAAGATATTTCAGATTTGCTCATGTGGTTCATTTTCTTTATTTACAGTACAACGTCTCAATGAAAATGGAAAAAAGTATTTTAAATTTTCTCTTAATTGTTTGTCCCAGGGCTATTTTACCCAGTGTCATTGGGCCAGGATCTACCTGCACCGGTTTCCATTCCTCCATCAGAAAGGTTACATTATTTTTGATATATATATTGTACG
Organism: Prochilodus magdalenae; assembly: GCA_024036415.1. NCBI lineage: Eukaryota > Metazoa > Chordata > Actinopteri > Characiformes > Prochilodontidae > Prochilodus > Prochilodus magdalenae. Next base: position 927,738 of record JAMWET010000950.1, read on the forward strand.
TACTGTGCCTTTGCCATGGTTATTGTGCTATTTCAAGAATTACTTAACTGTTTTTAGCATTGCTGTATATATATTTTTCTTATTTGGCCGTTTGCATATCCTTGCCTTGCCTGCTATGGCCTCATCTGATCTGATACTTTGGTTCTAAACTTTCTTGCTCTGTCTGCGCTATTGATGATGCAGCTTTGCAGACACACTGGCATGGAGTGAGAGAGAGAGAGAAGGGTGTGGGGAGGGTCATTCTTTGTTAAATCCTATTCCTATCTAAACAACGCTCTTTACTCTAGGCCAGCTGGTTCCAGCATATAGTGAAATGAAGTTGGCTGTCTTTTTCTCTGCCATAAACTGAAATCAATCTTCTAACTGACACATTTGTGGAAACATACTAAGAATTAAAATAGCTGGTCTTTCTCTATAGTTAGATTGACTTGGCTAGGTATTTTGTACTAGTCAAAGTGATTGACAGTTGAGTGTGCTTGATTACGTGCTATAAACACAGCTCTTTCTAAAAGCTGTGGTAATGAAAGACCAATTCCACATGTCAGATAAATTGATGGTTGGGAGCTGCATTCGAAGCCTTCAGTTTCTCTAGCTCTCTGCTCCTTATTAGACCACACTAGAGGGACAGTCCCTGGTTATGAGACTACATGGCTAGCAGATGAAAAAACATGAGATACATAAGCATTCTCCACCATGGCAGACGAGAGATCCTCTTATGCGGCTACATGAAGGTGAAATGGGAGAGAACAACATAAATATTATAAGCAATAGCTTCATAAAAGCATGAGCCCTCTGTGTAGGGACATGACTGACAGCGTATGACAGCCTAGTCGTAATTTTCAGTGTCTACCTAAGGCCTATATTCTCTCACATGGCTCTCTCATTTCGACTGATGTAATTCACACAGGACATGGACAAAGAGAAAAGCAGCAAATCTTAATCATCCAGTTAAGCTGAAAGACTTGTGCAACGTTGCCCCTCAACAATATGCTGATGCAAGAACATGTCAGTGTTTAGTTGGATCCCTGAAAACTGTGTACTTACATCATTGTCAGCAAACACTCACATATTCATTACACAGAACGTCTTCTTGTCCTGCTTTTAGCAGAGATGCTGAACAATGCATGAGCCTTATTGGCTCCAAGCTTCAGCAGCGTCTACTGGATGAAAATTCTATTAGACTGCTTTAAAGGAAAACCTAAATCTGCTCTAGTTGCTACCGGCTCTATTCATTGTCATTTTAAAGCTAAAAATGGTTTGGTGGATGGAGAACTCTGAAACTTTCTCTCCAAAGCATTCAATTACACCCACAGCCTTGAAAGGCATGGGCACAGACTCGTGCAGGCTACATGACGAATGCACTCATAACATCAGCTGTCAAAGACAGAAACACGCTTTTAAGTCATCTCAAAGCCTGTTTCCAAGCAAAGACCGAGCAGGAAAAAACACTGCCACCTGAAGGAAGTTCCATTCATCTGGACTCAATATTGCAATTTTAGACAACAGCACTTGGGGATAAAAAACACTCATATGAAGTGCTCAAATTTTTGCTGGCTTTTAACAAAATTTAAAAATAGTTTACTTTATGTTTATCTGTCTAAAGAGCAGAGCTTTGGAGCAACTCCAGTACAGACAGCTATCTATGTGGCTTTTCAAATGGGAATATTTTTTCCCTGAGGGTCAGTAGCAGTGTCTGTAACGTTTTATGTCTCAAAACAGTCAATGTTTTCTACACAAGCAATTTTTAATCTCCCTTAGAATTAAACTGTGTTACTGTGCCTTTAAGATTGATATATGTAAACAAGCTTTGTTCTGATTGGCTGTTCTGTAGCAGTCTAGACTGATACATTTTGTAACGCTTGTTCATTGTGATGGGCAGGAGAATGTATGTAAATATAATGTTTGTAAATAATCAGTATTTTGTGACATCACAAAAAATGTATTTAACAATATAGCTGATTTTGTGGCTTAGTTGTCGTGTCATTGCTGTCATATCAAAACATAAATCTTAACGTTTATATCATTTGAGCACAGAATATGCCCTTTACACTGTGTACACTGTAAAATGTTTCTTAATAAACATGCTGCAAAGGTAAAATCTTGTTACATTGCCTTACCTTAGTTAGATATGAAGGATTTTGAAGGATTTTGGTCTATTTTATTTTTTGGTTCTATTTATTTATTTAAAACATACATTTTTTTAAAAGTTGCAGATCATAATCACTTTTACATTACTGCTATAAATACAAATCATGCTCTGACCCCCCCTTATGGACAACCGTACACATGCATTATTAATTAACTTAAAGATATAAAGTCCTGCATGTGCATTCGTGGCATGCAAGCATATGTAAATAACTAAAATCTCAAGTGCAGTCTGTAGAGTCCATATGACTGGGTGATACATGTGCACATGAAGGGGGTGTTGGATTCTGCAGGAATTCAGCCCTACATTGGCCATGGCAACATCAGAAGAGAAAGAACCATGTCGACTTTAAAAGGTTAAGTAATATTACAGAATTCTATTACAGGAATTTTGATGGTTTATTTTTTAATGGAGTGAGACAGACAAACACTGACCAAACGTTTTGATGTGGATTGAATTTATTTCTTGCATGCTGCCTGAAACAGGACTGAGGTTAAACTGTCTTTTGGCATCTGAAATAATGTACAGGACTCCATGAAACAGGGATATTACAACCTGCACAGCGTACATCTTTCAGGAATAACATTGGCAAGGATGTACAATCTGCTGTCGGGCTTTTGTTGTTTTCCAATTAGTCATGAGACTGTGCTAAATCTTTTTTAGCTCTCGCCAATGACTTAAAGTGAGTTTGAGATTTACTCTGGTCTGTTGCTCAGTCACTCTCTGGTTCTCTTCCTCTCTTCCTCCACTACATAGCCTACTATATAATAACATATTATTCATTGTAAGCTAGCATCTTCTTATATCTGACTGAAGACCCATAATAGTTGGTGTGTAACATGGTGCTATCATTTTCGTGAGAGGTCACACGCCCGTTTCACCAACGTTACATAGTGCAGCAAGGGCAGCCGCGGTGTTCAAATGATGTCATAAAGAAAAAGAAAAAAAAAAAGATTGCCATTATATCAGCTGACACTGTGCAACAGTGCAACTCATCCTCAAAAGAATGGTTGCACAAATAGGTGTACCCAGATAAAAATCAGGAGACAGGAATGAAACTTGGTGGGTAGATTTGACATCATGAGACATAGAAATGACTCAGAATGGCAGCGGGTCATCTTCAGGCGAGTTCCGCTTTTGTCTTGGAGAAGGTGACCATCGAATCCATGTGTGAGGGCACAGTGGTCAGCGTTAAGATGAGCAGGTTGTTGTTGTCACAAAGTCCAGAAGGCCTAAACTGAGAACATTACAAACCTCTACAACTTCATGCCAAAACATCTGGAATGTTGCTTTAGCAAACATGGCAGCCTAACACCATACTGAGAGAGACTAAAACTACAACTAGAGACTAAGACTATAAATATTACCCATATCATCTTACCCACTTATCATCAATTATTGTTCCTGGTTACCTTTATCTTTCTTTCCAGTAGCATTGCTATACAACTCCAACTATTCTTTTGATAATTTACGTGTAAGTTTATTGTTTAGTTCCCAGAAATGGGTAGACCTTCTCTAAAGGCCTTGAAGGTCCTCCTTACTGGTTTAAACACAGCATCAAACTTATATTTCAAAATGGAGAAGAAAATGTAGTTTCCCTTGGCCAAAGGTGCTTATGTGAGGCCTCAATCCAATGAACATCTCCAAAGGTCGATGTAGGATTTCCAGTTGTGACTTGTATTGGAGATGCAGTGCAACCAACATAATTATGTGAAAACAGCTATTGCCATGGCAACTGTGACATTACTGGAGACGTTTCAGGCGAAGTGATTTGTTTTCATGAGGGCGGGCTGGGAGGTTGTTGACTTGGTCACCACTCCTGGAGTGAATGTCATGAGCAGTGGCTGCTCTGGGCTAATAAAGGGCTTATACAGAACGGCACCCTATGGTGTTGTTCGAGGAAGGGTACTGACGTTCGTGGCTGTTCGCCGTTTGTGGGCAAAAACAAGGGGAAAGCGTCTGGGCTGTGAGAGATGCTGTCAGGCCGAGGCTCTAATGAGCGCCGGGCATAAACAGGAAGCGGTGAGGTAGGCAGATAGATGAGAGAATTCTCTCTAACACCACGTCCATGTCCTCTTCAGCTCCTCCACTTGACTTCTTTTAATAGCAGGATGAATCATAACGTTTTGGGAGGACTGTGGGCAACGAACGAGTCCTGTGAGGAGGGATAGAAAATACAGAGAGGGAGGCAAACGGCAGAAGGTGGCCAGCGTGTGTTGTTGCGCTAACGGATATCTTTCACACGCCTGAGCAAGCCAGATTCGTGGGAGCTGCTTATGAACATTCATGCAAATGAATGTTTGCTGGGATAGAAATGACTTAAGTGGCAATATGGGGCCAGGAAGAAATCAGTTCATCTCTAACTTTTTACCACCATCTTAAAAATAAGGCTGGAATACTTTTAGCCATACAACTAACAATGCATGTGTATATGACTGCAAGTAAATCTTTCCTAAGCCAGTCAATATACCAAATATTATTTGATGGAATTACATTACTTATAATAAGTAAAATAAGTACATTATCAAAACTGCAGCCTAAATAAATTACTCTAATTTGTTACAAGCAATTGAATAAGTTTTACTTACCTAAAACACCAATTAAAGTCTGATGTGTGGAGTCAGAATTTGCAGTTCTTTAGGTCGCATCATTTACCTTTAGATTCTAACATCCAGAATGGATTATCAGGGCGCTCTAGGTCCCCACAGAAGGGCTAATGATTTCAGGGAACAAATACATGCATGTCTATAATTCTGCATGTTAATTTTAATTCAGTAGAATTATTCTTTTAAACTGCAAGTATTGCAGCACTAATTTTATAAACTAATACTTGTTTAATTGTTAAGTGTAGGAAGTGTAGAAATATATGTTATATAATACTGCTGATTTTCTCCATAGTTTATAATAGGTAGATATAACTAAATAAGCTCTTCTATTGGTTAAGATTTTAAGAGACAAAGAGACCTTTTGGGTGATATAGAAGCATAACATAGTCCTATATGGAACTTGTGATTCTTATTGACTCTTAAAGACCCATGTAGTTAATTAATTTATGTACTTGGAGGAGGCATCCTCAACAGATTCTTTCTGAATACTCTTCCAGCATGCTCACAAATATCAGATTCATATGCTCGGTAAAGGGATCAAAAATATAACTGAAGTTAGAACATGTTTTTAGATATGTTGCTTCTATTGTGACAAAGCAACTAAATATTATGGTTGTAAAAAGATGTGTAGCTGTCAAGACATTACTGAGAATAGGAAATGGAGAAAACAGAAAGTCATTTGTACTAGAAGACCAAAAATGGACATGTGGTATATGGAGCAGTTATGAACTGATTTATTTATAATTTGTAGTTTACATGGATGAAAAGCAAAAAGTGCAACCAAGTTTAACTTTGGAGGTATTTACATAAAGCAAAGGAAAATACTTTTACTTTTTTTTTAACTGAAAGCAAGAAGTAGCAAAGAACCGGAGGTGTAAAAAAGATAAATGGACACATTAAATACTGAAATTTTGATGTTATATTTAGTTGCTAATATTTATGTTTAATAGTTTTTCTGCCTCTGGTCATGAGATAAAAATTAAATAAACAAAAGCGTGTTTTTTTAGTACTCTGTGTTTTACTATAAATCTTACAGCAGTCATATATATAGACAAAGCAGTTTATGTAAGGAAAAGAAAACAAGGAGTCCATGCGTAGACTTACAGAAGGGAAATCTGGGTCCAAGCCCTATGTGAGCAAGCCAGAGGCAACAGTGGCAAGAAAAAACTCCCTTAGAGTAAGGAAGAAAACCTCAAGAGGAACCAGGCTCAAGAGGGGAACCAATCCTCCTCAGGTCGATCCCAGTTAAAGTGAATGTTGTACAAAGAAAATGAAGGATTAAATCTAATACAGTGCTGCACTCTGGCTGGAACATACCAGCTGAAAACATTTGCTTCAGCTGGGCTTTTCGGTATGTATTTACCTAATCCGCTACCTAAACATGCAAAACAAAATGCCCATGGCAATTTGGATAGCCCCTAAACATCCTGATTGGCTTTTCAATGTAGATTTTATTATGTAATCGGCAGCTACTGTGCATGATCAGCTTCTCTCTCCAATTTGCTCTTTTTCATGGCTGTTCTGAAAGATACTATGTGTGCTCATTCCATTTAGGATCAATGCATGAAAATGCTTGTCAGGTTGCTGTCACTCCATTTTGGCTTCAGCATATTGGCTTTCTCATCAGTCTATGAGACTGGCACCCTATTCTTGCAATGTGCGTTTTCAAATGTCAAAAAACTATGATGTATGTGTCTGGTGTACCTCCGCATTGATTGGGCACAGTAATACCAGGCCTATAGATCACTGGACAGCTTCACCAAGAACGAGTAATTGCTCTACATCACAAATCCCTGATCAATAACCATCCATCACCTGGAGAAGTGCAGTCTTCTTATCATGCAGATATTCTGGTTCATTTAAATGCACCAAGGTGGAACAGAAGAGTGTGGTTGTTTTTCAGCACAGCATATTAACCACTGTGAGTTTTTGTAGACCTACCAGTCTGGCCCTGATCAAAGGCAGCAGAATACTGCAAAAACACCATATCTTGTGTTTAAGGCTTAATACAAACACTAATTGTGACTATGAAGGCCCAAACATTTGCCCAGCATGCTTAATAAGGTTAGATTAGCCCCTATCCAATGAAATTGAAATGTATTATCATTATTACTTTCCAAAATGTAAATAGATTATGTCTTCAACATATTACTCCTTTGACAGGGTTCATTAACCTTACATACACTGACTTATTAAGGCTGCTGTAAAATGGTTTGTGTATGTTTCTTGTAGCTAGCGTCCCGCTAATGAAGACTTTGCAATAGCCGTCGTTCAAATGATCTTCAGTCCAATTTGGTTCATTAGTTTGCCTAATTTTGTGATTATTCAAATGAGCAATATTCAGATTTGAAAACATTCCATTAAACATAGTGACTCCATTAACTGTTTACTTAATGACACCACCGACTTTGTTCTTTGCTACTAAATCAATAAGAGTTTGAGTTTTGAAAGCCCCAAATCCCTTTAAGGTGATGACCTGGAGAGACAGATTAGCCTCTGCTCTTGAGAGTAATGAGATGCAAGAGTATGGCATTTAAGGTCAAGCCAATTTTCTACAGATAAATACATATTCATCAATCTGACCCTAAAATCAAGCTGTGATTAATTGGGCCACTGATGTGGTTGGAATTTGAGTCAAAATGTAAAACATGGACTTCAAGTCAAGATGCCTAAAGTTCTCCATTTGTGATTACAGCATCAAACATGTGGAATGTCAGACAAGAAACTGTCACTAGAGATGAGTATTGCTCATTTTAAGCTATGCTTAATAACTACCTCTCATGTAAGAGAGCTGGGTGATTGTAAGAAGGGGAAAGGTGAGCAGAAACCACAAGTGAAAAGAACATAATGTGAAATAAAGACAAATTGTGGAGACATTAAATGCTGAAAATTTGACATTGTGTTCAGTTGTTAAGGCTTCTGTGTCTTAGGAGGCTCTCTGGTGTTCCTGAGGCTGAAAATGTATACGTATTGAAAGGTGGAGTAGCCGGTTTTATTTAAGAAGCATTTTTATTACATTTCTTGAAACACTCTTTATAGCCTTGACAATCAACAGATCAAATGCTCTTACTATAAAATATATGTGAAACCAGTTTATAGTGTTGGGTTGGCCTTTTTTCTGTTGAACTGATAATTATCTGGTTTGTTTTGTACATGCTATTTTTGCTATATATTTGCTATTTTCCTGAATTATGCAGCCAACATAGCTAGCTGCTTATGTTGTAGCATTATTTGTCTAACGCTAGTGTCAGCCAAGCCTTAGGGGTAAGCTAGATAGCTATGTTTACCTTGTACGTTATGTCAATGTATATGTATTTGACAATGTCTGCACTGTAGCTTTAAGCAGTTGTTGTTTGATCATGTTTATCTTCTGTTAGTGTATAATGGCTTTTGACTGTATGGTTTATGAATGAGGTGATGTACCTAGCTAGCCTATTTGTATTTATTTGTGTTTATCAGAAAGATATTTTTTCCATACCTTCAATTGTTAACATGGATTTTCACCCTGGTCAATCTGGCAGCTCTGACTTTGTCTTGACTAGATACGCAAAGTCATGTGCTATGGAGATTGACTTTGAATGTAGGGCGTTTTAATTTTTACGGTTGGAGTCCTTCCTGGTTTTCACAAAATTACCTTCTCCAGCTCTCAAAAGTTCTTTTGACTGGAAATTCAATCACTAAAAGGGTGATCTCTGATTTTCAAGGTTCTGCCTTTCTTACAGGAATCTCATAATGATAAATAGTTCAGTATGAGATATATATATGTATAACTACATGAACGTTTATTCTACTTGTCAAGATAACATTTTTGCAGTGTGTGACTAGCAGATACCAAAAATGAACTATAACAGCAGTAAACCCCAATTGTAGCTGTAACCTTGACTGCCTGATCTTTTAGATTTCAGATATTCAGGTAAAGATGCTATACACTATGAATGTGGTGTGGAAAGAAAGATTTAATCTAAGATTTAAATGAATAAGCCCATTCGCATGACAGAGAACTGGGCGACTGTAATTGCTAAATTTCCTGACTTTTTATGTTATTTTATTTTCATGATTTTAAAAGATTGGAGTCTGACCCAGATTTCTGCCCAGTGTTGGGTATAAGGTTCCTGAGTCTCATATTCATTCCTCATTTATCACCTTGATTCCTTGCAGGACTTTTGCAGTATCATTACTGACTCACCTGCCCCATCTGCAAAGACTGCAGCACATTTGAATTTTCCGTTATGTGTATGAGAATGTCCTGTAATATGATTTTTAAAAGTTAAAGAAACTCTTGTCAGAATGACAGTGAACGCTGTTGTTGGATACATTTGGAGATTAGATGCCTACTAGTTCAAGAGAACAACGTCTGTCCTATAGCCCCGATGAGCATTCATTTACGATAAGGCACTCCCATTGTTAGGACATTACGGCTATGCACCATCAAATCCAACAGGAGGATATAAAACATATTAGTCTGTAGGCCTGAGGCAGAAATAACTGATTTTGTTTTTGTTCCACTTTGCCAACAGCCCAGAGTGATTTATTTCCGTCTTGGTCAGAAACTCTACTGTTAATTTTCCCCCCTTTTCCAAATTGATTAGTGGATGAAAAGGCTAATTCAATCCTTGAGGAGCTGCAGTTAGACAGATATTCCCCACGAGCCTCGGGGAACTCATCCATAAAACGCGCGTGTCAGTCATGTCACTCGCTAAGTCCCTGTGCTCTCACACACAGGCTAGCCCATGTTAACTATTCCAGGCACGTTGCCCACAGCCAGTCCTCCAAGTGTTTGCTTTTGAGGTAATTAAACAGCCTTTGATGGATAACCTTGTTGGAAAGAGAGAAGTTAAGGTAATAATAATCCAATTAGACTTTTTTATCAACTGGAACACAGTCTATATCCCATATCTAACACTGTAGCTGACATCCAAAACACAATGTGCTCTAGATAAGTAGGAACATGAAGAGAACCTATAAAAAATCATGCTTTTAAATGTGTGCTCTGTCATACCAATATTGTCTTTGCTCTATTAAAGTTGCTTTTATGGTAAATAATATTATTATTATGTTTTAAAATGTTGCTATGATATTTAAAGCTGTTGTCCTAATAACATTTTAAAACAGGTTCTCTGTAATAATGGACAGTTTCACTTCTTTCTGAGAGCCTAATAATCTATTAAATACACCTTTATTTGACCTAGCCTTAACCCTAACCCTGGTCCCAAAACCCAGGCCAAATCTTTTCCTAACCTTAACATTTTCAATTACCACCGAGTTTCACCATATGGCTTGTTAACATTTTGGACATCTGCAGAGAGTCTAGGGCAGTGGTCCCCGACCATGGTCCTGGAGGACCCGCAGCACATTTTAGTGTTTACCCTGATCCCAACACACCTGACCCAACTAATCAGCAAATTAACAAGCCCTTCCTGAACTGAATTGGGGGTGTTTTGGCAGGAAGACACAAAAAAGTCCTAGGCAGGGAGTCCTCCAGGACCAGAGTTGCAGAATTCACAGACATCTATACAAAAGCAAATAGAACAACTAATTCCATGAGAAGAGATTTTAATGTTCATACAAAGTTTAAATTCATTAGACATAATACGAATGTTAGATAATGTATGAGTCACCATAGAGTAGTTTTCTGTTTTATCACAATGCGTTTCACAGCAACAGTGAGGAGGTAGCTGTGTCCAGCACCCCAGTCAGACTCATTACCCTCATGAGGAACAAGAGCATGTGACCTTGTCACTGACCTTTCATCAATTCAAAGCCTCTGCATATAGTCATACTCATTACTGTGTGTTTTTCAAGTGCAATGAAGTGCGGCATTTTTTAATACCTAGGCAGAGCAGTGCAGGTAATGTCAAAGAAACTTCTATCGAGGTGTAATGCAGGGTCATTTACAGGCCTAAATTTGGCATTTTCTTGTATTTTTTATCATTTATGTATGTATGTTATGTTTGTCTTATGCTTCTTAAATCATTGTGCAGTTTTATGCAGCAAAACTGCTTTTGACAGTTCTATGACCTTTTTCTCAGTTAGAGTCAAATGCAAAGTTTTTGTCACTGTGCCTTGACTACTAATATACTGTATGTGACTTCTTTTCTGATTGGCCGTTCAGTCAAACCTGGAATACGTTTGTTTAATTTGAAGGGAAAGACTTCAATAATATGCTCACTTCTCAAAACTCAATTTAACAACTCAGTCCTTCTGATGCAATATGACCCCCTGCACTCACATCACTGCTTGCTTATCCCTATAACATAAATGGGTGGATAAACTATTATAGGCTATATGTTAAGTTGTATCAGTTCATCAGTAATGAATTCAAAACAGCCTGATTGTGTAGCTTAGTTTTCATATATAGATTATATGAACTGATGAGTGAATGCTATGTAAAGAGAGTGGTAATATCAGCCTTTACATAGCACATCAAAATCTTACTAGAACAAAAAAGAAAGATTTGTTCCTATAATATGACAGGAGCTTTTTAAACAGCCCAGATTTGAGGTCTTTAGTTTAATGTCACAAGACTAGCATTGCTAACAAACTCTAGCAGTTAATCGGAAATTCCGTAAATAAAAACATCTCTCCAACTTCATCCAGATCCAGGTTGTGAAGAGTGGAGATGTGTCTTAGATGATGAATGTTGCAAGAAGGTGTCATTTTCAGGCTGCCCTACAGAACTCCGCCTTCTCCTTTGCATTCATGGAGGTCACACTGGTATATGGACAGTAGATTCATACATACATTTGCAATTTCTATTTGTTTCTATATAAGAAATGTTACTTGTAACAAGTTTTCAAATTCAAGATCAACTCAATATTTCTCTGTCCCCTGCCACGTTTGCAATGATTCTTTTTTGAATTAATGATGTATGTTAGGACTGTGTAAACTTAATATCCTGCAAATGTTCAATAATTTTAGACTTATTTATTTATTTACACATGCACGCACACACACAAACACACACACATATAAATAGAAATTGTGCGTCTATTATTTGGGTGACTACTCACTTCTAATGTTTGCGTACAATGTTCATAGCTTCAGTACTAACCTAAAGAAGCAAACTCTGGGCACCAAACATCTCTCGGGTGATCGACATGTGGGATAAATGAAATAATGGGCAAAAACCTTTCTCACAGTCTTTGCTAAAGCTCAGACTAACTGATTAACTGAAAAAATGTGCATAGTTAAATTTGAATCTAGTTTTTTTGCCAAACAGAAGTTTATAAAAAATCAGAAAGAACTGCTGAACAGTCTGATATATAGATGTGTAGAAAAATGTGTATATTTTGTTCTCAAGGACATGTGCGCTGTAAGGTCCGACTGCTAGGCTCTGAGGGAAGTCAGTGCTTGTGGGGAAACTATTATAAATGCAAATTCCTACTAAGAGCCCTGAAGCTATGTTGAAAGGTCTTCTCTAGGAGATAATTACAGCCTGCTTTGATTACCTTTAAAAGAGGAGACTGAAATAAAAACTCATAAATTATTCAAATAAACAAAAAAATACTTGTGAAGCGCGTCCTTATCTACCTTAGAGAGCGCTGCAAAGCTTATTCGGCTTATGCCTTTATAGCAAACACTGGTGTCACTGATAGGGTCAATGATGTGCTCCAGGTTTGTTTTTCCCTCCACAACTGAGCCTGCAAATGAAAATCACATTGCTATATATAGCTGTTAGTGCTGCTGTTTCTGATATTTCCACCTAATCACTGTGATGATGTGACGCTCACAAAGTGTGGTCACATTTGTGCTTAAATTTCTTTCTTTCTTTTTAATTTAAAAGATTGTAATGTAATTAATTCCGCCATTTCACCTTCTCTTCAATGCACTGGCTAAAACAAGCCTGTTGTTCTCTTCTGCTACCAGTAGGGGGGAATCTAGCGTTGGTTTCGCCGTGGTTGTCTATGGTAGTCTCGAAATTTCCTCTCAGACCAGAGAGGCATTTGTGAAAGTAAGGCACGTCGCTCTGTCTTATCATTTCAACCCTGTTTTGCAGGTTTGGTGTTTAAAACACACAAAAATGAGACGAAAGTGTTCCTTATAGTCTATGAATACATAGTTGTTCATTCCTGTTTGCGTGTGCATTGAGTAGAGGTTAATTACAGTGTGAAACGGTGGACGTGCAGATCCGAGTTTGTAAAATGGCGGGCGCTCTGGATGCGTTTCTTTAATATTGTTCAGCCAAGCTCCTTGTTGTACAGTAATACTTTTTAAACCAAAATATATTGTTTTATTTGTTTACTGTTTTAAGAGCATTTATCTCTGATGTAAAGTGATTGTTGAAAAGCATTTAGAAGCACTACAGAATTAAGTTTCCCTCATTGAGCTGTTAGTAAGCTAGCCTCCTCTGTATGTTGGTTTCTGGTAAACGTGATAATTGATGAATGCATAACTAAAGATTACATACCTTATCCTCAGTAATTTTATTATGTTATATATTCAGTTGTGCAATGTATTTCTTCTTACTGAAAACAAAATGTGAACTTATGACACTGTTAGCCGCTGTAGCCTAGGACAGGAGTGTCCGAATGGGACTGTAGAGCATGCAGTCATGTAGCTGGGATAGAGAGATGTGCAGTTGGTATCATACTATGTGAGAGAGAGAAGCTTATGTGAAGTTAATTGTATTATTGCACTTTTTCTTTTGATACTGAGGAATATGCTGTGGATATATATTTACATATTTGTATATTATTTGGTATTAAGGATACTGTGGCAATGGACAACAAAGGAAAAAGCAAAAAGATTCCTTATGAAAAGGATAATTTTATAAATAAACTCAGACCAGAGAGGCATTTGTGAAAGCAAGCCTCGCTCTGTCTCATCATTTCAACCCTGTTTTGCAGGAGTTTTATCTGTCCCACGGGTCTCACGCCTGGGACCCGTAACAATGACATGAAACAGAAATGCCTTAGAAGGAACATCTACTGTACTTGCAAACCTTAAGCCGAACATTTGGCAATGGCAAAACTAATTCAGACTTGCTTGATTGTTGATCTCATATTATATATTACATAATCCTGAATTACAGACTTGCAGGGAAATACAGTGTGAAATTAAACTAAAGAAAATGTTCCTACAACATGGCCAAATTTGATTCTGTTTTCTGACAGTGATTTAGAAGGGGAGAACGCTGCACTCTCACATTGCCCTTAACACTGATCTTAAAGTGTAATATCAGGCTTCTGTTTCTTCATTATGGTTTACTGACACAGAGCTCTGATCTCTTTAACACAGTTCAGTCATTAGACAGGGAGACAGAGGGCAAGGTAGAGGAGCACAATGGCAAGGTAGTAATGCATGAGTCTGGATTTCCTGGAGTCGACTTCCACTCTAGATTCCTGCTGCTGGAATCGTTGGAATTGATGCCCTGACTCAAAACATTAAATTTACCCATAACAGCCTCAGAGCCAGTGATAAAGGGATTCAGTTAATTCAGCTGATTGCATATTGGCAGCTTTTTTATTCAACTGTCACGTGGTGTTGGTGTTGTTTAAAGCTAGTACTTAAACAAACTTTTATGACTCAAACTCCTTCTTTACAGCAGCCTCCAGAGGAAAGTCCCTTAAGCTGACTCTGATTTTAAAAAGCATTTCCAAGCGTTTTGACTCTCAGAGTCAATGACCAAGAGTCAGCCATAAATCCCAGACATGCTGGAGTAGGGGAGCTGACTCCCCATCACTATGACAAGGCTAGTATGGCACTTCTACATAAAAAAACAGCGACTAGACAACAGAGCTCATGAACAATATTTTTAGCTCTGCTCCAAACTGCTGGTACATGGCGAGGCACCGTGATGGCTCACACAGAAATAGACAGAGACGGGGAAATAAAATGAACCTCTGTAAATAGGTCGTCATACTACTTAGTTAGCTGTGCTAGTTACTTGTAGTTAGTGTTACCTACTAGTTGCTTGCTTTTTGCAACTAGTATAGTTTGCAACTTTTTTTCTCAAAATCAACACAAAGTAAATTACACTGTAGCTCAATATGAAACTGCCAATGCTTTAACCGTCAAATAAGTGGATTATATTACACAGGTTGTGGACAAAATTACAGATTGTGGTTGGTACTGTGATGCTATTAAAGAGGAACATGCTGCTTATCCTCAGTGTCAAACGCTGGGCGAGGCCTCAATATTGTTCTAGGTTTAAGACTGTCCAGGATCTTAAAGATTTAGGTTCTACAGTTGACTTCATGTTTACTTGCTTGTTTGCGTTCCACCTTAAATGATGCAGCAGTTACAAGTTGTAGCATTTAAGGTGGAACAGAACATTCAATATGAAGCCAACTTTAGCTCCATTAAAAAAACATCAGCCATGCTTATTGACAGTTTGGTTCCTTGGTAAGGGTATGAAAAGTGCTGCCATGCTCTTCACAGCGCAGAACAGTACATTTCTGCACACAATTAGCTCTTTTGTTGATGTTTGTCAATTGTTTAAATTTTGGTGTGTAAAAAGACAAGACTGTCACATGCCATGATGTCTCCCCCCTCTGGTGGGACTACACTACTTCTGCTCACTGCTCAACTACTCCACCAGCTGCTGATCTAAGGCTCATTGAGACTCAAATATGTACCCATTTGTTTTCCTTCTCTGCAAAATATCCTTTGTCTTTTTGCAAAGTCTCTGTGTTTTGTGCCTGAGTATAAGGTATGCTACTTTTGTGCTTCTCTGGATTCGACCCCCTGCCTTTGTCTGCCAGGTTTTGCTGTGATGGATTTGCCTCTGATGTTGTCTACCTGTGTTTTGACCCCTGTCTGTCTAAAGTATTGGACTACCCTTAATAAAGTCACACTGCACATGCAACCTGCCTCAGCCCCACTGTTATATTACGTAACTGTCTAGGATTTTGGAATTGGCCGGTTTTACCGCCCTCTTCAGCATTTGCAGGTTTGGTATTTGACAGGAGGCGACGGTAATGGTATCAATTCTCTATACCTCTATAACTGTCTTTGTGCCAATGTAGATTCAGTTTTCCATTCTATGGCACCTATAAACTTTAAAATGTTTAATAAAGTTAAAAATTATAATATTATTAATAATATATAATATCATTTGGTCAAATTCAACACACAAAAACAGTCACAAAGCCCTGTTAAAAAACCCGTAGTCCACAGTGTTATAAGCAACAATACAGGAAACAATTCATTTCCCTCCAAGCATTTAAGGAAACACCATAGGCCTCATGGTTTCAGTCAGGTAATGTTTCACTCTCTTGAAGCTTTTAGAAAACAGTGTTGTTGTGGCTTTTAGAGTTTGATAAATTGAAGTTCGTATTGCCTTCCATTCAACAACGCTTCTCACATTAAGCGTGTAACCATCGAACACAAGCAGAAAAGTCTGCTAACTGAAGAAACTCCTCCTAAACATTTCCCCAACCTAAATATTGCAGAGTCTAAATAAATCATTCTCCCCTCCTTCAGGTGTGCCAAGGTCTTTAAGGGGGGAGGAAAAAGGGAATGCAAATTTTAACCTAAATTCATAGGGCTCCAGCCTGTGCCAAGCATCATTGGGATTCAGTGTGTGTCTCCGCAGAGGGGGCTGCAACTAATGAACTCATTTGTGTTGGGCATTTGTTTTACACTAATTTTAATATGCTGTAGTCCTTACAGTAAGTTAAATGTTATGCCAAGGTGCTTCACAGATACTGTTATCATATAAACATGCATGGGGAGAACATATAGTAAGTCTTGCATCACTTAATACTAATATCTCTCACATCACTGAAAAACACACTGGGTGGCTCAGTGGTAAATTATGCATTCCAGGCTGTTTATTGGGGTTATGGGATGTGGCCTCTCAGTGGGCCAAGGTTCTTTACCAGTTGTAACAGTCTTTATTGATTAAAGCAGTAGCTGTGTGGGATGATTTGCATCAGGAGGAGAAAGCGATAGATGTCTGAAAAAAGTTGTTGGACCTTCATGAGCCATTATAACACTTTTATTGACCTTTAGCATACATTCTACAAGTCTCTGAAAAAGGGATGGAGGTCCTTAGTTTGTGTTTTGATGCTGCTGGTGCAGAGTGTTGTCTAATATATCAGTCCAAAATCTCCACTAGCTGTTAAACTGAGTTGGAATTTGGTGACTGTGAAGCCTATAACATGACAATAGAAGCAGTCAGACCTATACCGTTCTCCTGGTGTACACTGCAACTCAGACTCACCAAGAATGACATCACTTTCTCTAGACCTCTGTAGACCATTCCTGTGTGTGTGATTTCTGCACCACTGAACACTTAAAAATGTTTTGGTCATTGTAATGAGAAGTTGATGCACTGCATATAATATCTGTGGACAGGCTGCACGTTCTGACATAGTCCAATCACGTCCTGCATTGATTCCCCTCAGTCACCTGAGGAGTAGCTGCTCTTCTGTTGTTTCTTGCATATTGTAAAAATGCTTCATGGCTGTTGATGCTTTAGGTTACAATTTTTAACCCCAATTATTGATGTTTTTCTGCACAGAAAAATGCCACGAGTTGCTGTCTCTACTAAAACTCTAGCCAATTGAAAAGTCTTTGTTTCTGAAGCTCCTGCCATCCGTACCCCAATAACCCCTTTTCAAAATTGAGGTCAACTGGGCCAGTTAAGCATTTCTGTACATGTCACAGAGAATGGTGGAATGTTAATTGAATAATTCTATCACGCAGTACACCAATCTAGAATAAATAACTCGTTATGCTTCCCTGCTCATTTATTCAGCTTTTTTATTTGTCATTTGTCTGTAGCTTTTCATCTGATCATCATCATGCAGGAATTATTATAGGGCCACTGTGTCAGTTAACTATGCCATTCTATGTTTAATCACTTCTGTTTTCTTTCGTTGTTCTTTTTTTTTTATTTCCACTGTTCCACTGCAGGCCTTTCTTTTTACAACTGCTTACTGATCTCACTGTAGCATTACCAGTCTGACAGAAGGAAGGCTTGTACTTCTTAGAACTGCCCAGCTCTGCTAATGTCACCAACCAACTTACTATTGTTTGTTTTAGTCAGATCTAAAACACTGCATCCCTAAAGCAGCTGGGAAACAATTACAGAATGCAGACAGTAAGCAGCATTTTAAATGGCTAATTTTCTAACCTTATGCTTTCAAAGGTATTCATTTATAATATACACTCACTGGGCATTTTATCAATTTCACGTCCAGCAGAACTGCTGTGTCTGATCCATGCTGATCAGCGCAACACAGTCGAACACACCAAAATCACCTGAGTTTCACTGCAATGATTATATTGAACTATGATCCAATATCTGTGGTGTGATGGCCTTATGGAGGTCTTGACCTATAGAACAGGGTGAAAGGGGGCTAACAATTAAAATAAACAGATGGACTACAGTCTGTAATTGTAAAATTACAAAGTGCACCTCTATGGTACACGGAGCTGATAAACTGGACAATAGGAGTAGAAACAAGGACATGTTCCTTATGAAGTGCTCAGTGAGTGTACTGTATACTGGAAAGATTCCTTTTATGGCAACAGATATCTAATGGTAACACTGTTGCACCCACCAGAGCTACAAAAAACTAATGTGTTGCATTAATTCATCTTGGTAATACAATGCTCCACAGTGTGAAAGTGGACATAGGAATATTAGACCTTCACTATACAACTATGTGCAAAGTTTCTGTTTAAGATTTTCACCTTCCAGTTAAGCCATGATGCATAAAAGCCTGGAACAGGTTTAAGTAGATACAAATACTAGTACTACTGGGACTCTTGTATAATTACATGTCAATTTGTTGTTTTATATCATAGTTTATTGTGCCCTTGGATTCTATTACAAACTAAAAGACTCAAAAATAAAAGATGTCAACTCTCAGACCACCAGACAAATATGACATATAGCATGACTGACTGTAATTTAACATCAAGGCTCTGTATTTTTGTACTGTTTGGGATTCTATTTGTCAGATGTAGCAAATAGCATGCAACTATCTTCTGCAGATCAAACATCTGCAAACAGCTTTCTCTTTTTACATTCTCTGCCTTTTCTCATGACAGCGAAGCTGGAGGCCTTCTGTTAGTTTACCATCAGCTGCCAGGCTTGAGGTCTTAACACACTCCCTCAGTGTTTCTCTCTGCATGCATAAATTCTCATTTACAACCCATCATCCACTTAAATAATACCCTCCGATCACCATCAGAGAAATGACTTCATCAGAATAACAGGATAAATGAATTACAATGCAGAATGTGAGGATAGGTGGATGTAGAGATTAACGAGTAACAACTTGCATACTGCTTTTCAAATTGTATTTGATGTGACGTGGTGTTTGAATCTAGGTGAAAAACTAGCAGTCAGGTTGGTAATAGCTAGTTACATTTACGCATTTGCAAAATGCAGAGAAACATTATAATGAACATTTTGACATGAATGTATTAGCTATATAATCATATTCTGGTGTTTGATGCGGAAATTTATCTACTTTTAACTTTTTACGTTTCATTGTAGTAATTCGTGAGTTCCTCCATCTTTTTTCTTTCCTTTTCTTTGTTGGAGCTCCTGTACTGCTTTGTCGTCCCTAAAGGGTCTCAATAAAGGGAAAAGTAGGACTTAGGACACTTTCTGTTACTGTGAATTTGAACTTCTCTGATAGATGCTGAATAAAATAAGTTTAATACTTTTCTTCCTACTTAACTAAATTTAAGGATTAAATGTAAATTAATTTTAAAGGATTAATAAAGAATACAGTGTGCTAGTCCTGGGCAGGTTCACAGCTTATAGGAATTAAAAACCAGCATTACACATAGTAGTGCAGTAGTTTCATAAAAATGATAACATGTTGTATAGGTACTGGTGCAGAACACACGTCAAACATTAGAATTAATTTAAGGAATACAATGCTTTACAATTTATAAGACACACAGGAGTATTGGGTCATTTCTGAAACTAAACTTAAAACACCATTAAATGGGTTACAGTACATTAACTGTGTACAAATACACAAACACTCGCTGAGGAATATTATTTTTAAACTGTTGGAGTTTTTGCTCCACCTGTCACCTGTCTCAATATTTTTGGAATGTGTTGATAAGTATATATGAGTTTATATTTATAATAAAAAGTCGAGAGGCCTTTGTACAGTTTTATTCCATTACATTTCAAAATTGATTTATAAATCACTGCTTTCTGTTTTTATTTGCATTTTACTTACTGTTACTTCCTGTTAAACATTATGTCTGTACATGCATAAATAAATATGTAAATCAGTTTCACAATGAATAATAAAATATAAGGATTCTTATCAAAGTGAGTAAACTGAAAGAAACAGATTGAAACGTAATTAAAATCAATGTAAATTCAAATCAAATAAAGCCAGTGCACTTTTTCAGTATGCTATACATTTACATTGTATAAGTAATGGATATAAATGTATATATAACAGAATATATAAATTAGCTATATAGTGGTTTTATCGCTGCATTTTTCACAAACACACTAATATATTTAGAGGCTGTATCTTTTAGAAGTTACTGTTTATCAGCTAATCTGATTGTTGTCCTCTGCTTTCTGACTTCTGTTTTTCTGCCACGAAAAAGCAGTCTAGGTATTCCCCTCAGATACTCCACTGTGTGCCTTTGTGTTTGGAGGCAGATCTGTCATCATATTGCTAGAAGACTGCTGAGCTGAGCAGGGAAGAACAGTACTGATAGAATTAGACATTAAAGAGGTTTGGAGTTGGTCAGGTCTCCACAGAACTTTCCAGAATGAATGATTTTAAATGGATATTTCATGTTGTGTCCATCCCTGTAGAGTACACAGTGGGATTTAAGTAAATTATAAGTAGTGTGCTGGACAATATATAATAATATATAACATTTATAAAAATAATATATATATTCCTGTATATATGGGCTAACATGGGCTCCACAATATAATATTTTTTTTTTCAGCAGTATTGGCACATACACTGTAGATACTGGATACTGTAAGACTGTACTGAATTGTATTGAATAGTGTTTGTTATTCAGAACTAAACATCAAACATCATTACCTGACCGTACTAATGGTCTCATGGATGACTGCAATCAAATGGTCCAACATCTAGTGTTAAGCCCTTCCAGAAGAGTTGAGGATGTTACTGCAGAAACAGACTTGAAGAAACATTGGATAAGGAGGTGTCTACAATTATAATAAACAGTTCTCCATGGTGTAATTTGAGAATGATATAAACAATAGTCCACATAAATACTAATATACTAATTTCACGTTGTACATTTATAAATCATATGTTCATTATTTTAATAAATATAAACTTAAATATCATCTGATGCCATTACTG
Source organism: Prochilodus magdalenae (assembly GCA_024036415.1). Taxonomy (NCBI): domain Eukaryota; kingdom Metazoa; phylum Chordata; class Actinopteri; order Characiformes; family Prochilodontidae; genus Prochilodus; species Prochilodus magdalenae. The sequence continues at coordinate 948,776 of JAMWET010000950.1, forward strand.
TGTGGTATTTACACATATGATATTTAATTGTGGTGGATCAGCAAAAAAAAAAGTTGAAACATGTTGTCCTCTTGTAGCCCAGATGTAGTCCACCATCCAACAGTGTGCATTTGAATCTGTTAGAATCTGTCTGCGCACTGTTTCTCACTACATGGAGAAGGATGTGCATTCGTGTAGCTCATAGACATATAATGTACGTAAACACATCAACAAGTCCAATCAACATAATAAAGATCTGCATGTGGTTTGCTGTGTGTTTCCCAAAAGTATAGTTGAACAAACAGCAATGTTAAATGATAGACACACTATCATTTAGAACACTTTGTATCCACAGTTACCACCGTAGTTGCTCAAGGATGATTTTGGGAAACGCACTCCAGGTTAAGAGAAATTTCAGGATATGTACAGAAAGGATTTAAGTGATTATAGATGGCTAGCATTTGTTAGCAAATTAGCCATGTAGTTCCAGCAAAACTTAGGAAACTACATGTTGACACCAAACATGTCTTAGCTTCTCTGAGGTAAGTGGAAATTTGTGTAAATTATATTCCATTTCATTTACCCATTCCTTTAATGTAGACTCCTTTAGGTATGGAATGCAAAATGACTTCAAATGTGTTCACTGGTTTTTGCTTTTGTCTTTCAAACTTCATGCAGTAATCAGGCTTATGAAGGTATATAATATCAATCTGTGTCTTTCTGTGACGGTGAATATTTGCTAGAAAATGAGTGAGTTGGTAAACAATGAGGTCAGAGCAGGCTTATGTGTGTCCAGGAAACCAACCCCAAGGGCTGTATAATAACTCACTAGGTCATTTCCTGTCTTCTGGAGACAAGGCAGGCACAGCTCTGACTATTCTTCTCAAACCAACATCAGATTCATTTGTCTCGGAAATGAATGGAAAAACATCAGACTTCCTTAATTTACACTTGTATGGCAACCTTAGTCAGCTTTTCAACATGATGTCCTGTTCAGTACACTTTGCTGCAAACATCATAGGAAAAATCTATTTCACAGATATAAATAGTCACAAAGGTACCAATTCAACACTACAGTAATCTGGTTTAGTATACCAAGTCAAATACTCGCCTGCATTGTCAACATAACAGTTTTAGGTCACTGCAGGACTCTCATGTTTAATGCATAGGCATGTGCAAATTATGCATTTCTCACTGGAATTCACACTGCATCAACATAATCTGCGTAACACGGTTGTATTGCCATTAATTTTTTTGTTTAGGTCCTAATTGTTAGGTACATAAACAGTGTAGAGCATTAAACTCATGCACCAGTGACCAGAGGTGGTAATAAGAAGTAATGGGTACGCAGCAGCGGGTCAGAATGAGCTGGCATGGTTACCCCTTTGTGGCTTTCCTGCCACAGATTTATGGGACAACCTCCATTCATTTCCCCCTGGAATCCATTATTTCTGCTTCGTTTCTTCTGTCAAGGTTGTGGGTGTCGAGTTGAAACAACTTTCCAACCCAATCCAGCGGTTATATTTAGCAACTGTTTGTGCTTCACCTTCTACAGAGTAAATGCTCCTGAGTCTGCAAGCAGCCAGACTAAACTTAAGTTGGTGCATAGAAAAATGCTGCGTCTGGCACTGCTATTATGTTCTTTGCTGTTGTACTAATAGGCTTGTTTTTCCCACCATAGAGTCTTTAGTACATTTGATGAACTTGCAAAATTCTCAGTTTGTTGCCTCTTGAGGCACACCATTACCATAATCTCCTCTTTGCCAGTAACGATCTATCATTACATTATATCTGTTTCAGTATAAGTATTGTTTTCAATGCATGTAATAAAAACTATAAAATAAATTACTGGCTAACATTACAACCAAGATATAAAATAGGTAATATGAATAACAAAGAAGCTAATTGGCTAATATTTCATAAATGCTGCATTTTGTTGCTGGTCTAGCCTGAACTAACTCAGTCCGCCTCAGTCAGGCAGGAATATGTATTAATACTTTTATAACTAAATATTAAAATCATGGCTTTTTAACCCATTGTGTTATGCTTGTAACTTGGACAATCAGATAAGCAATAAGACTCTTTGTTGTTTACAGAAATTGAGATACATTTTAATGCTAAATTTTTTACAAATCCTACATTCAAGAACAGATTCATCTTCTTAAATTATTTAATTGATCAAATATAATAGATTATTTTTTATATATGTAATGTTTATAATGTTCATGCCATATATACCATTGTTCTTTTAAAATATATCCATCTATCTAATTTAACAAAAACTCAATAAATGCTTATCAATGTCTCAGTGAGACAATCTGTAATGGTAAATATGCAAAATGAGTTGCAAAAGTATCCAAACCATATCATCTCCCTAGAGAGCGTAAACGTCCACTGCATATTATATCTTCGGTTGATGACAATCATACCCTGAGGGTCTCTCTCTCTGAACATAGGGTCATTTGCAATAAAGAAACTGACACTGAAGTACTTTCGCATTGCCATAATTGCAGAGCAGGCGTATCTGATTAATGGTTATGAAGCACAAGAATGATATAATAGCTGTTTGATGAATGTGTCTAAGGATGTCGAAGCTGCTAAAGGATGCTGGTGAAATCAGACTGCAAATCCCCCAGTACATTTTCTTCTAGATTAGAAGTCCAATATACTAAACCTGTCATTCAGCATGTCTCTAAACTTTGTGTGAAGGATCTATGAAACAGGGCTGAGAACACTTTGTTGGAACTTGTGTAATGTTCGCAAAACTTTATCGATTAGTTTCTTTACTCAAAGAGTTTGTGAGTAACCTCCAATTAATATAATAATTATAAACCAAACCAAAGTTTACCATGCTAAAACCATGTATTCGAGCCAATACCCATTCACGGACCTTAATCTTACAAAGATGATATGACTGTAGGTTTGGCTCAGGACTATAAGAACAGCATTGCCATGACTCAACCTACCTGAAGTTCTGTTTATAAATTTATATATTATTTCTATTTCTTTGAAGAAGGCCCCTGTTTTTGTTGGAGAGATGGGCTATTCTTTCATGTGCACATTTACAAGAAAGATATTTTAGAAGCAAAAGGGCCTGAGGTTATTGCGTTAGCACGGCAACTTCAAGAGAAATTTTGTATGTAAGTTCTCTGCTGATGAAGCTGGTGCTGCTGTTTTGCTCCCGCACCTTTTTGTACATTTTTTAAGCACCGTGAAATGAAAGCTCTCCCAAGAACTAGGGATCTGAACATTAGCATGCAAGTTGCATCAAATAAGTACATGCCATTTGTATATAAATGCTGGTGGAAGATAACGTAAAATCCCATTTTTCTGCGCAATGCTCATATGAATACAAATCAAAGGACAGTGCTGATGCTTTTCTCATTTTATTTGCTGTATTCTAAATGGTTCCATTCCACAGACTGCTAGCCAGAGATCACAATCTCACAACTCACATTCAAAACCAGGGTTGTGTTCCAGTGGGGCTGACCTTACAGCTCGATGTATTGAGATGACAAAGCAATTCCTCACTCACTCAAATCTTTTAGAGAATACTGGAGATTAGATTGTCACTAGTGGTAGCAATTAAAATCATACATGATAAAAACACACATTTTTTCAGCTTGTTTGCTTATTTTAATATATTTTGGTATACATATGTGTCATATTAATACCTAAAAATGATAACTGTAGGTGTTACAATCTGCCACCCCTTAATCAGCCTGATGACAAGCTGTTGTTAAAATAAATACTAATACATTTATACAATAAATACAAATATCATTGATAAGGAATTGATATAATAATTTTATCACTAAAACATTTTCAAAATTCTCCTTGCAGCAACTTGTTATTGTTAGTAACAATTATTCAATACATAGTTTGACCAGTCAGTTCTTTATTATGTTAAGTCAAGTGTGCAAACAAATTTAACAAATCTATGACGTTTGAGGCATAAGGAGAAATTGGGGCTGGTCCATTCAACTTACTTTATGTTTCTGCATTTGTGTCTGTTTTCATATGTTTATGATTATTTTTAAAATAAAATGGTGGCAAGGGGTGTAATATTTTGATTTTAGGGACACATGGCAAGACTGCAAGTTTTTATGTGAATTTTTTACTGTTTGAAAACATTAGATTCATTTTTATTGTTAAGTCCACTGACTGTCAAAGGGTGCTTTAAGGCCCACTTCACAATCCATGGCACAGTGATTTTGAACTTCAGTTCGATAAATTTGTTTATTTGAAATATCCTGCGAGTATCATTTGATTAAACATTTGTGGATGATTTGTAATGTTTTTAATTTTAATTACTTTTATTTTTATTTAACTGTATGCTATTTGTTTGCACTTTGTTTAAGTAACCCAGTTGCCTCAACATTTAGCATTCATTGAACTTAGCAATAGTCTATTTTAATAACTTTATTAAATAAACTCAAAATCACAAACTCCAGGTGTTTCTGGCCATCTGACCATTTAAAAGCTCTACTGTGTAAGACTCCAGACTGTGTCCATGACACATCATGCTGTACTTTGAGAACTCTAACACCTCTCACCTGCCCTCATCCTTGCTCTCTTTACACCTCCCTCATTCATATACAATTTACCTTACTCTGACTGAACATTACGAATGGGCAGTCACGTTATTAACTGGCCAAGACTGCCCTTTGACGAAAACCTTGAGTCCATAATTCATGACCTAATTTGAAGGTGATGCTATCATCAGAGCAGAGGAGCTCCTCTTTAGAGAGTCGGCTCTGTGACTGCTGGTGCTTTTCATTCCCCTCAGCCGATAACATCTATGAGGCTGAAGAGTTTTAATGAGGCAGAAGATTCCTGTTAGCGATGGCTTTTTAATTATCACATGGGCCACTTTGCTCATCAGATGTGGCTACACTCTTAAAAATAACGCTTCCTGAATGATTCTTGGATTAGAGATGCAATAAACCTTTAATCGGCATAAAGACTTCACGCTAGGTGGAGTTTCTTTAAACTTGGTGTTTACAATAAGGGTTCTTTCAGGAACTGCCCATTGAAAGGTTCTTTAGGAAACCAACAGTGGTTCTTCTATGAACACAAAAGCGACTTGAGCTGTTGGAAACATTTAGGTTTGTGTTTTTGCACTGTCCTGCTAAGTAGAGCATAAACAAATAATTTGATTCTGGCCATCGTTCCTGTTCAAAATGAGCTTTTATGTTCTTGAACAATTGGCCTATGGCTGCAGGAAATTAACAGTAGCCAACCTTTCATTTGATGCAGTGACTTTCATTTGACTCAAGACCAGAGAACACAATGCTAGTGGTAAACGATAAACAGTTCAAACGTGAAAGAGAAGAACAGAGAAAGCCTTTCATCAAGAGCAGGTCTGGTTTCTGAGATTTAATCATATCATTTTTGCATGCTTCAGAAATCACCATGTTTTAGATTAAGAATCACACATCCAAAATATTAAAAGTCAAATATAATAACTTTCAAAATGCATTGTTTTTAATGTTTTGGCATATATGTAAATATCCTATATTTATATTAGATGATAAATAAATATTAGCATACATATTATATAAAATCTCCAAAATTCCATCTTTGCACCTCATTTCAACACATGCTGGCTGTGTATAGCCAGCAACTCTATGAACAAAGAGCACTTTCTTTCTTAAAACGTTCAGAACTTAGATACTTATAAAACAAGATGCTGTAAATGAGTGAGGGGTCAGAGTAGCTGGATCACACACACAACAAAAAAGATGCTACAGGAAGACCTTTTGGTGCTGAAGCTGTTTCATATCTACTGTAGAATGAGCTAAAGGAAGGATGTTATTCATGTATATCTTGTTGAGATATTCCGCCTCATGCATGTTGGTTAAGTTAATAAAAAAATAGTTTTCCAGTGGGAGGCTGAGACTGCAGCTTCTCGCACTGTGACTCGTACATATAAAGCAGTGTGGAGTCGAATGTTTGAGTGGCAGAGAGAGAGAGTACAGTGCTCACCTTGTTAGCTGTAAATGTCAAAATACAGCAGCACACAGATGGAACTGCATGCGGCCAATTTCACTGACCGACCAAAGGTGCACAATACAAACGTGCATAGAGACCAATTACCCACAGATGAAACCCTCAGAGGAACCACCCCTACCCCCTGTTTGGACAAATGACTCGAGAAGAAAACACTGCCAAACAAATGATGTCCAGAGTATCTCTGTAAATCATTTAAACTGCGCTAATGAAAGAGCACAGCAGCAATGAAACTGGAAATGTGGGCAGGTTTCAACAGACGTAGGTTTGTTTGCTAGCATCATCTGTCAATTTTTTTGCAACGTTCTTATGCTGCTCGGTTTATTGGGCCCGCAGTATAAACATAGCAAGCCTAGTACTGTGGAGGACACCCCAGAGACCCCATTCCACTTTGAAATTTTTTTTTATATTATTGGCCTCATAAACACACTCTTCGAAACCGGAGGCAAAGTGTTTGAATTTGGAAGCGCAAATATTTCCATCCCTCCTTCCTCCCATGATATGTATATGTTCTTTGAAAGGATAAAAAACAATCTAAGAAAGTTATTGGATAAACAACTTGTCTGCAATCTGCTTGGAAGCTCTGGGTTGAGCCTCAGGCCTTTGAAATACAGATTAACAAGCTCGGCCTCTGTATTTACTCACAGCAGTAAGTTTTTCTTCACAGTTAAAGTGTAATTGGAAGAAATACAAACTGTATTTACAGAAATACAGGCTGGATCACAAGAGCTAATTGGGTAGCAGTGGGCAGTTCTACATTCATACACTGCATGAAAATTAATATAATAGCTGTAAATCAGCACACAGACATAATTTATCTAATATTTAACAAATGTATGTACATTTGTGCACTGAGAGAGAAAATAAAAAAAAAGCATATAAAACAATGCACTAATAGCACATGAAGAATAAGCCATACATATAGTGTTTCCTGTAATGTCTGACTTCACTTATAAAGCTTTAGTTCCACTATTTTTTGTAAATTTATAACAAATTTGGGACTTAACAGAACGTGCTTATGAATACGTTGTCTGATGTTTTTAAATAAGATCATGGACTATTTTTTTATCATTCGTGGTGTAAGTGTTACCGAGGACAAGACGAGAAGAACGGATGCAAGTGCAAGTACTTAATGACAAAGGATCAAAACCAAAAACACTACGACAACTGAGAAACAAAACACCACTGAGCGAACGGGAAACAGAAACAACTAACAGAGACAAACAACCAACATGGAGACAAAGACTGGTGGGAGGACAAACGCCAAGCAAGGACAAAGGGGACAGCATGGAGTATAAAACAAGGCTAAGGGCTAACGAGAGAAACCTGGTTAGGGGCGGAGCCAGAGACGGATGAGGGGCCTGACAAGAGGGCGGAGACAGGAGGAACAAAAGATCAAAACAAACAAAAGCACATGGAACAGAGTGACAGACAGCACATAGACATGACAAGACAAACAGGAAGCCAGATAAAACACAAACATGAACAGGGCGTGGCAGGGTGTGACGGTAAGAAATAAAAACACCCCATTCAAATCTCATGGCTCAGTAAAAATTCCTCCAACTACCATTTCTAGTTCTGCATCTCAGTTAGATAGACTAAACAGAGTTTGCCGGTAGCAGGCACTATTTCCATTACACCATCTCATTAGGTATTTTCAGCTACCCAGATTTGGGTAGCTGTGGAATTGCTGGGATTCAAACTTCAAACTCATGATGCTGGGCTGAACTGTTAGACAACAGTTGCACCAATATGACCTTCCCACTTCACTAAGCCAAAACAAAGTTAAACAAATATTTTCAATAGTGTATTAAACATAAAATCTGAGGCCCTTAAGGTATTCTTGAGTGGTGAGAGATTAATCTTAATATGCAGTTCTGAGTTTGAACCCTAATAATACCAGCGTGATCCGTAGGTGACATTTAATGAGGATAAATGTCTAGTAGGACAGTGTGATGGACAGACTCCTGACTAGTGGGATATTTACTTTTAAAGCTTGAGTTGAGTGAACGTCTGTGTCCTCAAGTTAAGTTAAATTAAGAAAAGATGGGTTATCAGTTATCATGTTAAGACATTAAGTCATGCCATGATTTTAAGTTATCGCTTCTCATGTGGACTGGTACATGCGAAGTGGAAAAGAGTCATTTGTTTTTTTTCCAGATTTGCCACAGTTTCGGCATTATGCTCTTTATTTATAAAAGCACAGAGCACACGTCAGTGGGCTGATCTTTTTGTACCAGGGAACCTACAAAATATGGCTATATTTGCACGGAAGATATTGTGTTCCCTGGTTACTAACAGCACCACAACAAAATAATCCATTATGCTGAAATAAATAAAGATTGTGTAATTACTATTCATAAATTGACATCTGGAAAAATGCATATTGTATTTTCGTGTGTGTGCCAGTCCCCTTGGGATTGCATGTAACATGAGTGATGCTTCCTGCTGATTTGGAAATAGGATCAATGTCACTGCTTATTACATAGTTTGAACCTGTAGGCCAGAGTATATTGAAAAATATTGAGTTCTTCTCCAAAAGAGCATCCAAAACATGGTGAACAAGTCACAGGGTAAATAACGGAATACACAGAGACTGACTGGTCACAATATTATCTACATCTCCTTATGATTGTAGGTCTCCTATCTACAGTCATTGTCTAGTTTACCTGCTCCACTTAGCACTTTGTAGTTCTACAACTACAGGCTCTAGTCCAGCTGTTAAACAGCATACTTTGCTAGCACCGCTGTGTCTGATCCACTCATATTGGTGCACCACACTCTTAACACGCCACCACCACGTCAGTGTCACTGCAGTGCTGGAATTGATATGCAGTGCACCCAATAATACGGTCCCTGTTTTGGTCTTCTGGAACCCTCACCATTGAAGAATAGGAGAATGCAGAAAAACAGATGGACCACAGTCTGTAATGTTAGAGCTAAAGTGCTCCTGTACAGTAGGTGGAGCTGATAAAATGGACAAAAGATCTAAATACAAGAAGGTGCATTTCATACAGTGGCTGGTTGGTGTATATTAAAGGAATAGTATTTGTATGCATTTGTGTGTCAGTATTTACTGAACTAGAATACGTAGCAATGGAAAAGAGAAGTTTCTACAGTATGTGTTGCTTTCAGACAATCATGCCAGACTGAAATTTCTCATTCATGAAGTATTTGCTGTATCTCTACTGCCACTTAGTGGCGGAACTAATACAACTTCAAACAACTTGAGCTTCTGTCAGTATCACACTTTCTATGGATAGATACTTAACTGGGGGACTATCCCCCAAAGAAATGTTTATGATCTGATTTAGTTAGCCTATAATTCATAGCTTAATGAAATATCACATTTTACCAGTTTAGTTCAGTTTGATTAATGCCATCTTTTTTTTTTCAACCCATAAATATCTGTAGATCTAAGTATTCATTCCTTATTCTTAGAATTTAAGAAAAACTCAATCACTTTTTATGTACTGTTCTGGGCAAAGCTGTAGTTTAAAACTATTCATCTCAGCAGCGTGCCAGTAAAATCATTATAGTTATAACATCATAACACACAAAATGTTTCTCTGTAGTCTTTGATCGAAGCGTAGAGATTTCTGCCCAGCCCTAAATGCTTACGTCACTGCGTGAGAACAGCATATATTAAATAATGTCTTAGCATGTATAGCATGTATTCCCTTCTCCTCCACCAACCTGACCACTGTCACCACATCAACATCATCTGCTCAAGGCTAAATGTATGTCAACAGACAACATCCTTTGAGTTTGAGAGTTTGTAAAAGAATCATTTATGAGTTACTTTAGTTCATGCTGAAAACTTGTTCGTGTATAAAGGAATGAGGTAGGTCAGATATCTGTCAGCATTTGTGTTGTTCCTGCCACGCTGTGAGGCTGTGAGGGGGTTAGCTCAGTGACTCACACAGACACTCATACATAGATTCATTCAGCCTGACTTATTTTATCCTTAAGTTTTTCTTCTTGCTTTTGCTATGAAAGTGTAAAAAAAAAAAAAAAAAAAAAACACAGATTCCTAACCAGCACTTTTCCTTGTTCTGCATTTTACAATCAGGCTCTAAATGATTCATAATAAAACAATAATTAATAAATTGTGTTTCAGAAATATATAATATTGCAATTCTTTTTTTTTTCCTCTGGCTCTGTGTTCCATCAAACCATCCAAATTTACCATCCAATCAAATCCTGAACAACAAAATCATGTCAGGTCCAAAGTTATTTCAGTAGTCTGCCTGAAACACATAACATTAATAAGAAAAAAGTGCTTTCTGATTTATGTTAAAATACATTGATATATATGTACTGTTATGATTAAAGTTTTATAATGACATAATCTATGCATTTAGATCACCTTCACACTTACATCACAGTGCAGCAATGCGTGTCGTACCCCTCATGTCATGCCTTATTTCTATAAACGTGTATTTATTTATGAAAAGAGCACTTTCTGTCATTTGCTGGAAGGACATTAACATAGTTATTTTTTTGTCATAATTCATAAATCAGTCAGCACTACTGAGAATGCATTTTGATTTTTTCCATCTGGTTAATTCACATTTTAGCACAAGGGAGAAGTGAGAATTTGAACGGGTTCTTGAAATGAGATGACTTCCATATTTTGTGGTTTGACAGTTTATGTGGTTTGACGGTTTATATTCCTGATCAACTTTGGTCAACAAGCTCACAAACAGTCAGAGCAGTAATAATGTCTTATTAAATAATGAAATGGCCATTTCATGGGAAATCAGCTGCAATCTGCATAATGTGGTGTTTCTGGAGCACCATCTGAATGTGTCATAGATGATTAGCAATAAGAACTGATATACACAGATAACATACCAGCACTAACAGATGTGAGTCCCTGAGGCGGAATAAACACGCCTCCATGTTTCACTGAAAATTAACAGTTGAGGTCAATTTCTATCCATTAAGTACAATGTAAATCTCTAGAGGATGTCACTTGGTAATTTTAGATATGTTTTTATATGTCATTTTAGATATGTGTTTATGTCGTATACTGTTAAAAATAATGTCAATTACAGTGTTATATCTTTCCAGGAATTAAACAAGAGCACAGAATAAATAGAGCTGATGCTTATCACCTTACCTTTGGTGTCTGTCTATGAGGGCAGTAAGCCTAAACTCGATGATGAACAAAAAGCAAGCTTGTAGCTGTATTTTGTCAAGCCCTCAGCCACTTAGCCATTTGTCCCTGGGAGAAAAAAAGGGGTTCTTTCATTACTTTATTAGCTAATATATATATATATATATATATATATATATATATATATATATATATATATATATATATATACATACATACATACACATGTGTATATATACAGTGAGGAAAATAAGTATTTGAACACCCTGCGACTTTGCAAGTTCTCCCACTTAGAAATCATAGAGGGGTCTGAAATGTTCATCTTAGATGCATGTCCACTGTGAGAGACATAATCTAAAAAAAAACCTGGAAATCACTATGTATGATTTTTTAATAATTTATTTGTGTGTTACTGCTGCAAATAAGTATTTGAACACCTGCCAATCAGCAAAAATTCTGGCCCTCAAAGACCTGTTAGTCCGCCTCTAAAAACTCCACCTCCACTCCACTTATTATTCTAAATTAGAAGCACCTGTTTGAGGTTGTGAGCTGCATAAAGACACCTGTCCACCTCACACAATCAGTAAGACTCCAACTACTAACATGGCTAAGACCAAAGAGCTGTCCAAAGACACCAGAGACAAAACTGTTGACCTCCACAAGGCTGGAAAGGGCTACGGGGCAATTGCCAAGCAGCTTGGTGAAAAAAGATCAACTGTTGGAGCAATTATTAGAAAATGGAAGAAGCTAAACATGACTGTCAATCTCCCTCGGACTGGGGCTCCACGCATGATCTCACCTCGTGGCGTATCAATGATCCTAAGAAAGGTAAGCAATCAGCCCAGAACTACACGGGAGGAGCTGGTTAATGACCTGAAGGGAGCTGGCACCACTGTTTCCAAGGTTACTGTGGGAAAACACTAAGATGTCATAGTTTAAAGTCATTCATGGCACGGAAGGTTCCCCTGCTTAAATCAGCACACGTCCAGGCCTGTCTTAAGTTTGCCCATGACCATTTGGATCCAGAGGAGTCATGGGAGAAAGCTTTGTGGTCAGATGAGCCAAAATAGAAGTTTTTGGTCTTAATTCCACTCGCCGTGTTTGGAGGACGAAGAATGATGAGTATCATCCCAAAAACACCATCCCTACTGTGAAGCATGGAGGTGGAAGCATCATGCTTTGGGGGTGTTTTCCGCACATGGGACAGGACGACCGGGGCCATGTATTACGAGATTTTGGCAACCTCCTTCCCTCAGTTAGAGCATTGAAGATGGGTCGTGGCTGGGTCTTCCAACATGACAATGACCCAAAGCACACAGCCAGGATAACCAAGGAGTGGGTCCATAAGAAGCATATCAAAGTTCTGGAGTGGCCTAGACAGTCTCCAGACCTAAACCCTATAAAAAATCTTTGGAGGGAGCACAAACTCTGTGTTTCTCAGCGACAGCCCAGAAACCTGGCTGATCTGGTTGGAGATCTGTGTGGAGGAATGGGCCAAAATCCCTGCTGCAGTGTGTGCAGACCTGGTGAAAAACTACGGGAAACGTTTGACCTCTGTAATTGCAAACAAAGACTACTGTACCAAATATTAAATTGATTTTCACAGGTGTTCAAATACTTATTTTCAGCAGTAACATATATACATATATATATATATTTTTTTTTTATGTATATATTTTTGTGAACATATGGTTGGTTTTATTATCAAATCAGCATGAAAGCAGCTTAGTTAACTAAACGGACAGGCAGTATCAGCGAAATGTACAAAAGTATAATGAATTTAACTTTTTTCCCTGTTTAACAGCTTCCTAAAGCAGGTACAGCTGTTATAAGGAGTATTAATAGCACCTGTTTGGTAATGCTTGCAGCTGAACATAACACCAATACAGCAAACCCTACTCTTCCAGATGAAGATCAAACTGCCTAGCACTATGATATAGACAATATGAGCCACAGAATGTAACAGTATGTTGATGAGTTATCAAACATTTCAAACGTTTGTTTGAGGCAACATAAGCTAGGTAAGACGACGCTGATTCTGTTAGCCACAGTATTTTTTTTTTGTTTGTATGTTTACATTTGACAGAGAAAAATAAAGCTTTGCTTGACTGAACAGAGGATGTAGACACCAGCTGGAGCATCTGGGGTCCTTCCTGAGTGGAGTTTGCATATTCTACCCATGTGGTCTGGATTTCCTTCGGATGCTCTAGTTTCTCAGCACAGTCCAGAGAGGTGCAATCAGGCTGACTGGAGAGGTCCCCAGGTGTAGGTGTAAATGTACATGTCTGTGTGCGCCCTGCGATGGCGGTCTGTTTTACTGCCTCCTGCCCAATTAAGGCTGAGATTTCACCCAGATTATTGTCCAGCGTACATTATCTACCTGGTTAGACACTCTTATTTTACAAAACGAACTTAGATCAATATTACTACCAACCAAGAAATAGTTAGTTTAAATAAAATGATTTTGTTGAAAAAGTTGATGTTGACAGTGAAAAACAGCAGTAAGAAATAAAGGAAGAATAAATAAACTAGACTGTGAGCGTAAAACAAGCAATGAAAAGTGTTTTGTCTAACAGTCTACAAGCAACAGTGAGCTGCTTAGATAATGCTGAACAAAACACTAGTGGATTGCCAGCTTTGTCTTGAGTGGGACAATGTCAGGGTATGTTGCCCACCCAGACGTTATTTGCTGCTTTGAGGTAATGCTAGTATAAGCCCTACATTACAAAACCACGACCTTCAATTTGCTGGGTATATAAGTTATGTACAGATGCCTCAAAAACATTCTGCATTACCAAGTTTTCATAGCAAGCAGCTCAGTGAGGATAATCTCCCTGCTAAAAAACAATAGTCTCCAATAGTCTTTTTTCACCAGGGCTAGCTCAAGGTGAGTGTGCTCCAACTGAAAGTTTTGCTTCTTACAATTAAAGACATTATGAAGCAGGAAACTGGTCAAAAATGAATGGGAAATGGTCAATATAGTTTCTGGGTAGAGTGAAAATCCCATGTGCTAACTGAAATCAAAGCACTTGAATTCTGTGTACCTTTTAACAAAATTTATCCAAGCTTAGTGTGCTGTTGTATAAATTGTCCAAAGCCTGGTTGCATAAGCTTTACAGAACAAAATAAGCAAAATAGATCAATAAAAAATATATTAAAAATAACAAAAATATTGTAGTTAATGCCATGTAAAACTTGTCCAACCAAACTACAGCAAACCTTTGCCGATCAGCAATCAGCATACTGGTTAAAGTTTATTCTTTCTTGCACTGAAGGAAGAACTGGGCAATGGCTGGGTTGAGGTCTTTATTTTGATTCCATCTGAGTCTTAGCACTTGTATCTAGACACACAGTTTTTATAGCTTGTTTGTTTTATCACCCCCAACCCCTTAATGAACATGAGGGTGTATTCTTGTGTTGTTGTATTGAATGGTCAGCTTTCCTAACTGATTATTGCCTACAGGTATTTGACCTTTAACCTATAGGTTTTACAACCCTGATGATAACCCTGCTCTAAAAGATCAGACCCTGTTGTACACACTCTTATACATAAACATTGTTACCCAACATGGTAGAGGAGCAAAACTGGTTGTTGATCAAACATGGTTAGTTGATGAAAAAAATTCCAAAACAGCACCAACAAAATGACTAATAGCCTCCACAATGTGGGAGTAAAAGTATCCACATACACTAGAGAGGACTCTCCACAAAAGACTTCTAAATACTGCTTCACTGCAAATCCATCATCTGCACCAATAACAGCAAGGTCAGATAAGAACTTGCTCTAAAGTACTACAGAGATGAGCCAGATGTGTTCTGGAACAGACTGTTCTGGACCCACAAGACAAAGAATCATTTTCACCCAAGTGATGGTAAGATGAAAGTGTGTGGAAAGGAAAAGAATGACAACCCACAGGAAGATTTTATCTACAGGTCATGGCTCATGCTTGAACAATCATTTCTAAAACTGGTTCAGCCAGCATTATTGATGATGTAAATACAGTTCCAACTGAAACAGGTTCACATAAACATCTTGTCTGCCCTTCTACAAGAAAATGACTCCAGACTCACATATGGGTGTGATGCTAATGTGGTTAATGTGAACTTCTCACTCTACCGTACAAATAAAATAAAAGGTATTAAAAATTAAAATAGGTCGATAAGCAGCATAGATTTCAAATAGATAGTGTCAAAATCACAAAATAATGTAAGTGGTGCAGACCAGAAGTGAAATAATTTTAGAGTGTGAAGTGACATTTTATAAAGTGCCCACACTGACGATCTCTGCAAGACACAAGTGATCATTCAGCATGAATGCTACAGCTCACACAGCTGCTATTCATACATAGCGTTAGTGCTGTATTTGTGTTCAGCAGAGCTAGATTGGAAATCCTCAGATATTGTTACAGGCAATACACAAAATTTGTCTTTTTTGTCCATTTTGCTGCACAATCATAAGAATTGTGTAAAAAGCATGTGTTTTTTACCCTTAGCCATTTTGGGGCGTGTGATCTGGCCATTGTTTTAAGACTACTGGACAAAGCCTGTTTGCGAGCATCTGTAGGTTTAAGGTTGTCTCTCATTGCTCCTGTCCTGGCACTGCTGATGCTATGGTGGGAAGTTTGCATGTGTTGAGTTGTCTCTAGGAAGTTCCATTTACTATCTAATAAGTGTTATTGATAGCACTACAGCTTTCTTCTTGTGCAAGCGTTTCAAACTTCAATCCAAGATGAGTGGAGAAGCATTATCTCAGTACGTTGTTGATTTATTTGCAAGGCTCAATTGATTTTCCACTGGCTTTTCATAGCAGGCATCAGCGGATGTGCATACAGCACTTTCTTTCTCCTTGACTGAGCTGGGTGAGAACCCTTCACTCTAAAATCAATGGAAACAGTTATAAATGAGTTTCAAATAAAATCTATTTTACCCAAACTAATATGATGAATCCTCTTTAATACGCCCAGAGATATGATGGCAAAAGAGTCAGTCGTTATTGATTCCGGGTTGACTTATGGAACTGAAACATGTCCAAAGAGAGCACAGGATAGTTTTGGAATAATAGTTTTTGGAATAAGTTTGAAATAATAACGATTGTCAGTTTTATGTTTTGGAGTTGGTGTTCGTCAAATTTGTTATTTATATACAGGAAGAATTCTTTCCAAACTGTGGATAGAATATGCACTTCTATACATCACTTCCTTTTTTTGAACGGAAGACAAATAGGTGCTATGGTTCTTTGTTCTAATTAGACATTCCTTTATTCTCACAGACACACCAAACCCATAAATTGCACCCACTTGTCCTTGAAGAACACTTCCAGTTATACAGTACAATATTCGTAGGTGGTAATGTGTTTTATTTCATCAAATGCTTCTACTTTTTTCTCAAACATTTCTTTGGTGATTATTAATTGTGGTTCAATTTTATGTCCACCACACTTGTTTCTCAAATTATGTTTTGTAGTTTTGCATATCTCATAACTGACATCTGGGTTGCAGGTGGGGTTTCCTTCTGATGACTTTAAAGCAGTGCACCAACACAACTTCTGGGTCAGCTAAATATTGCTGCAGTTTTGCTGTCATATGGGGCTTTTGCCTTTTTGGCCTTTCTGAGCAGATCTATCAGATCTATTTATAATCTGCCCAATCATTCCTAACTAGCCAATTAAGGCATAAAGTGTGTAAGGCGTCCAAAATGTTGTAATGCTATAATACTTGTATGTGTAGTTTTCAGATAATTAAATATATATGTTCATATTGAAATAATTTGCTGCAGAGTTGCTTACTTCTTCATATATCAAAAATGAACAAAGCATGTCATTTGGGCTGGATGCCGAATGTTGAGCTGTATGTCCCACATGCCTTAATTAGGCCTACAATGAAGTCCCACTCCACTGTTATTTAGATTGGAACCATTTACCACCTGTGATCTGTGAAACTAATGCAATGACATCTCAGGAAAAGTGCTACTACCAGCAGATCCTTCACGTCATGACCCCACCTTACATATTAAATGTAAACAACCACATAGGTGCAAAAAAGTAGAAATTAGCACAAGGCTGGGGTTGAGGTTTCTCAGATCCTCAGTCCTTTACACTACTGGAAAATTACTGCAGGTCTGGCAGATACAGATTGGGTTCACGGGTGACGTCATGCCAGTCATACGGCTGTTTAGCTAACTAGCTAGTACATTCCCCGAGAGCAGTGTGGTCAAGAGCTCTGTTTCTGTCGTGTAGTTTGGTAGTTGTACTTAATACCATCCTTTTATTTTCAGTTTTTCCCTTTTCCTCTTTCTGTGCAACACAACTCTTCAAAACTGAGGTTGCGCCGGTAAAGGTAAGACCGGTTATTTTCTTGGAAGTTTAGGCGAACATTTCAAAATGGCTGCTAACCCAGTTTTAGTGCCAGCGCCGGCTGAACCTGGGCGAGAGCTGCAGAAAATGGCGTCGCGTTAGAGGGTTTGTAAAGATACCGGCGTTATGTTTGAGAACAACCTGTCATAACAGACTCATAACATCGGTCGTCATGTTATTTAATATAAAGCCTCGTGTAGAGCTGCTGGTCATGACCCTAGAAAATAGCCGGGCAGCTGACAAATGAAATCTTGTCGTTAGCTACCTTTTGCTATGTAGCGGAGCACGGCTAACAGAAATCACAGCATACTGAGGAAGTGCTAACGTTAGCTTGGTTTCGGGCTGATGCTGTTACTCACGCAACTGCTTAACAACACTATATTAGAGCATTAGCCCGCCTTGTATCACTAAAATCGGTGCGTTTTGTCCACAAGTTTGAGATCCTTGGTCAAGAATAAATAATTGAGCTAAGTTAACGAATGCTAACTACGCGGGTTGCTAGTTAGCCACTGCTTTTGTGCCTCACAGTTGTTTGATAGGGCCTGGGTTTGTGATGGAGGGGTTTGATAAAGACGGATCGGGCTGGTCAGCCAGCCATGTAAGCAGTTGTACTATAATAATAATAATAATAATAATAACTGCCTACATGTAATTTGTACCACGTTGTATGTAAACGTGTGTCATTACTGTGATGCTCATCCTCTGCTCTCCTCTTCATCTCTCCCTCACAGTCCGGTTTCCCCCACCCCGCCTTTTCATTCTTATTTTTTTGAAGATTCTTCGTTGTCAAGCCGCCAAAGTGGAGAGTGTGATTGCAGAAGGGGGTGCTTCTCGTTTCAGGTGTGTAATAACGACACCTATCTGATACAGAGCTCTGCAAGTGTTTGCACTTAAGCATAATTATCTAATATAAGATACAGAGTGCATTTACATGCACATCAGCAATACTGTAGTGTCGGTGTAGAGCAAGGCAAAGTAAGGGAGGCAGTGATTCGGCCCAGAGAAGTGCTCTCTAAAAAACCCATGCTGAAAATCTCATACCTAGCCCTGAACTCCAGGGAGAGGTTCTACAGGCATTCATAATGACCCCCTTTCTAAACATCTAAACAACTAATACACAAGTCACACATGCACAACTTAAACTAAAGCAGCAACAACAATGATTAGTCTTTCTTTATAGTAGGGTTAATGTCTAACATGAGCTTACACCTGGTGTCACTCACATGGTCATGCTTTCTGAGGTTCCCAGAGACAGTGTGAGCCAGTACGATACTACAACACTATCATGGCAGTATTTCTACATTTGCCTGATTATTCAGCCAGTTGTGTGAACCGCTTTCTCCCCAGATTCTTACATCGGGTTTGGTTATTATTCTAGATATTAATTAAACCTAATTTTTTAAAAAATTCTTTCACTATTAACCTGCATATGTGTGGAAACAGGAAGGGCGGAAACAGCAAGTGGTGTTAAACACAACAACTGCAAGATGACAACAATAAACCTTTTAAAAAGATGCTGAAAGCAATTACTTGCTTGACAGAAATAAAATTTTTAAGCTCTTTGCTTATAAAATAGCAGTTTGCTGCTAAAACAGTGTTTCAGAACTGTTTTATATGTAGTTGTTTCCAAGACATTAAAAAAAGACAAAAAGATAAAAGTAGACATGCTACAGTCTAATTGTAAAACAACAAAGTGCTCCTATACAGTAAGTGAAACCGATAAAGACAAATGGTGCAGTAACTAGGAAGTGGTTTTAATGTAATGGTGTATATCTGTTTTCTTATTTAAAAAGCTATTTTGCTTTTCATTCCTCTTAGTATTAATTTTTGATTGGAATTACAGAGGAATAAATTGTTATGGATAGGCAGGTTAGCTAGATTTAACCTCAGATAATCTTTATGTAAAGTTATATAACCTCAGCCTCAGCTAGAGTAATATGTACCATCTGTTATGTAGTAAAAACAATTTGCATTAAAATTACTTTTTGTACAGTAACATGGCAATTTGTGTCAAACTCACCATTACTTGTGGTGACTATAATTTAACATGATGTGCTTAATGGAAGAACTGTAGTGAATCCAGACAGTATTTACACTAATATTCCTGCCTTGGTTAAGTCACTTGACATTGGGAAAAACTGCATGTAAAAATAGACTGTCCTGCACTGTCTCGTGGAGAAGGGCTATAAATAACCTAATTTACCTGGACATGTTGAGTTCAGCAAAATCGGGATAAGTGAAGCTTATTCAAACGTTTTAAAAAAAAAAAAAAAAAAAAAAGCTCAAGTTAGTTAATTACTGTTTCTCATTATTTTAGTGCTTCTTCGGGCGGAGGAGGAGGTAGGGGTGCACCTCAGCACTATCCCAAGACTGCCGGCAACAGGTGAGCATGCAACACATTCTAGAAACTGTAGCCACTACTTTATTCAAAGTATTGTGAACATACATGAAGTAGTACTGGAAATTTAAAATGAAATAAAACCTCCCACATAATGTTGAGTGTTTTATTTATTTTATTTTTTGTTGTTGTTGTTGTTTTAATGGATATCTGTATCTTCGCTTTAGCGAGTTCCTGGGGAAAACCCCAGGGCCTAGCGTTCAGAGATGGGTTCCTTCACGAAGCACTAGACGAGATGTCGACTCCTCCAATGAAAAAGAACATCATGATGCAATATTTAGGAAAGTAAGAGGGTGAGTATCTTTTAATGTTCCACTTTTGTTGCTTAAGAGAAGAATTTTTTTTTTTTTTTTTTTGTCTTTTGTGTATGCTATTATTAAGTGAAGTGTTGGATTATGAGTCATCTAATGTTTAATCTGTTTAGAGGTAATACTTGTGATATTCTTTTTGTTTAGGATACTTAATAAATTGACCCCTGAAAAGTTTGACAAGCTATGCCTTGAGCTCCTCAATGTTGGTGTAGATTCTAAGCTTGTCCTCAAGGGAGTCATCTTGCTGGTAAGTGAATGAGGCATAGTACTGTCTACCCATTAATCAGTGATCTATTTTAAAATTCAGTTTTATTAATTTTGTTAGCAAGAGTCGAAACATTGGTGCAGTATAAGAGACTTTAAATATGTGATGGAGTTAAGAATGATTGTCAAGGTGCTTATGTACTGTTTGCATTTTGTTCAGTAGTGAAAGATATTTTTTATTGGTTTCAACTTCCTTAAAAAAAAAAAGTTTTATGTGAAGTAACTGTTGGGGAAACCCTTATTGCTCCATGTCAATTATTACTTGCATCTTCTAGGTTATTCTTTAGGTGTCTTATTTTATTTACTTTGTAGATCGTAGACAAAGCCCTAGAAGAGCCAAAATATAGCTCACTCTATGCCCAGCTATGTCTGCGTTTGGCAGAGGATGCACCAAACTTTGACGGCCCATCTGAGATTCAGACTACTCAAAAGCAGAGCACAGTAAGTTAACAGTGCTCAAATACATCCCCCCCCCCCCCCGCCTTTTACGCCCTTGTTTAGTGGTACACTACTCTCACCACCATGTGCTTTTGTCATTTAGACTTTCAGAAGACTTCTGATAACCAAACTCCAAGATGAATTTGAGAACCGCACCAAAAATGTTGAAAGTGAGTGTTGACTGTTCCTCCCTCTTGTTTTTGGATATGATATGAGTCTAGTTGCATTGCTTGCTGACAATTCCAATCCTCCCCCCACCGCCTAGTCTATGACAAAAAAGACAGCCCTCTCACTTCTGAGGAAGAGGAGCAGCGTGCCATTGCCAAGATCAAGATGCTCGGAAACATTAAATTCATTGGGGAACTTGGCAAGCTTGATCTCATCCATGAATCTATCCTTCATAAGTGCATCAAAACAGTATGTAGAATATTTTACATTTATGTTTTTATCTTTTGTGAGGAGTTTGATTTGATGTGGAGTACTATCTGCACTGCTGTCTTTTCATTAGCTTTTGGAAAAAAAGAAGAGGATACAGCTCAAGGATATGGGGGAAGATCTGGAGTGCCTCTGTCAGATAATGAGAACTGTGGGGCCTAGACTTGATCATGAAAAAGCCAAGGTAAGGTCTTTGTGTCAAAGCTCTCATTAGTGCTTTTCATAGCAAATTAGGGTACAAGAAATATTATTGAACAGCAGAATACAAGTAGCACCACTTGAAATGTCTGTAGCAGTGCTTTCTTTCCCAGTTGTATTAAAGCACACTATCAATACTGCTCTACTCTGCAGTCTTTAATGGATCAGTACTTTGGCCGTATGCGATCCTTAATGAACAACAAGGACTTGCCAGCCAGGATCCGTTTCCTACTGCAAGACACAGTGGAACTGCGAGAGAACAATTGGGTTCCTCGCAAAGCCTTTATCGACAATGGACCAAAGACGATTAACCAGATTCGTCAGGATGCAGTGAAGGTGAGTGGGTTGTTTCTTTTTTGAGCAAATGTGCCAGTATTTTATTGTCTAATATATTTTTCGCCAAAAAAAGTTACAGACTACTATCTTTGTGTATTGTGCACTAGCTAATAAGATTCTTGATCTCTCCAGGATTTGGGTGTCTTCATTCCACCCACGTACCAAGGAATGAGAATGGACTTCTTTCTGGAAGGGCCCTTTATGCCAGCCAGGATAAAACTGGACAGAGAAACTCTTGGAGGATTGGCGGACATGTTTGGGCAGATGCCAGGTGAGCTCAGCATTTTGTAGCTAGTTCTGTCCTTTTACACCTCTTGATGTGTTAACTCATGTGTCATATGACTCATTTTGGTTGTTGTAGGCAGTGGAATAGGAACTGGTCCAGGAGTAATCCAGGATAGATTCTCCCCTACTCTGGGACGTCATCGTACAAACCCACTCTTTAATGGACACATGGCTAATCCATCACAGTCGCAGTTTGACCTGGCCATTAAACCTTTTATGAAGTCTAATCAGGTGGATATATCTTTAAGTTACCTAATACTAGGCTTGAGTGTTTTTAAATTTGTCACTTATTCTTTTCAACGAGTCCTGCACATAGTATGTCAAGTTCGGCAGCCACTTTTATAGATTTTTCTTCCGTGTGAGTGGAGTTACTTTTTATGATAATTTTAATTCAAGTGAGCCTTTTTTTTTTTTTTTTTTTTACCTCATAGGGACAGAATCAGCATTTTCATAACCAGAACCAGAACCATTCCTCTCAGCAGCAAGTTCAGTCCAAGGACATGCCTCAACGCTTCAAGAAGGGCCAGCTGAATGCAGATGAGGTAAACCTCTGGAATTGAGCACAAGCTTATTGTAGTTACTTGCACCCAGTGATTATAAAAAGACGCGTTATTCTGAGGACTTTTTCTGGATGTTAGTTTTCTGCCTTTCTCTGCTCTTTACCTTCATCTATTTTCTTAATTTTCTCCTCTACTCTGTTCTGAAACTGACATCTTGTCCGTTGACCGCGATTATGAGAGATGAGGGTGCAACATTTCAGCATTTTTTACCACCACTCCACCCCCCACCACCGACCACTTACTGGGTTTATGATCTATTTGACAGATTAGCCTGAGACCGGCACAGTCGTTCTTGTTAAATAAGAACCAAGTGCCAAAGCTGCAGCCTCAGATCCCCACTATGATGCCACCCAGTGCTCAGCCTCCCCGCACTCAGACACCACCACTTGGACAGGTAGCACACGCTGTTTTCATACTGCACTCTGTCAAGCACATCTTATGTACACTACTGGATTATGTAGATATTCTGTGAGTTGGTTGTTTTCTAAATTGTTTATCTTTTTTAATGTTTACTTTTCACATTCGGCCTCTTAACTAAGCCTCCGCAGCTTGGTCTGAAAACAAATCCTCCCTTGATCCAAGAGAAACCTCCGAAGACCAGTAAGAAACCTGCACCTTCCAAGGAGGAACTGTTCAAAATGACAGTATGTACAGTAATTCTGAACACATTTCTTGTTTCTTTGCCACAATGACTCATTTTTTATTTATTTATTTAATTAATTTTGATGTAGTTCACATTGTTGGAGGAAAAACTTGGTCTTTTATTTACTTCAGTATTACGGCATAACAAATTACAAAGGCGACACAAGCATTACTTTGACTCTGTATTCTAGGAAACCATAGTGACTGAGTACCTGAACAGTAAAAACCTGGAAGATGCAGTCAATGGGTTTAGAGATATGAAGGCTCCGAAACATTTCCTGTCAGAGATGTTAAGTAAGATCATCTTGTGCTCTCTGGAGCGGTCTGACGAGGATAAGGAACAGGCCAGCACTCTCATTCACTCCCTGCGCACAGAGGGACTCGTCACGGGAGAGAACTTCATGCAGGTACTTGTGTGCATGAATATGGTGAATTGCACTATAAAATATGGTTAATGACTAAAATAACATTAATACACTTCTTTATGTATGTATTTATAATATGTAATATAATGTGTATTATATAATAGCTGTGCAATATATTATAATGTAAAATGTATCATGCTGTCTAATGCCTTGCTAACCAGATGTCTGGATTGATTCCCCCAGGCTCTGCTGAATGTGCTGGACCAGTGTCCTAAGATCGAGTTAGACATCCCACTGGTGAAATCTTACTTGGCCCAGTTTGCAGCCCAGGCGGTCATTACGGAGCTGGTCAGCATTTCAGAGTTGGCTCACCCTCTGGAGAATGGCACCCATTTCCCCTTTTTCCTTCTCTGTCTGCAGCAAGCATCCAAACTGAAGGATCGTGAGTGGCTTGCTGACCTCTTTCAGCAGAGCAAGGTCAACATGCAAAAGATGCTCCCTGGTATGTAGCTCCTTTTTGAATAATACAATGTCAAGTATATATAATATATGTATATAATATATTTGTATTATGAGAGGTTTGCTTTTAAATATGATGAGTAATTAGAAATAATAATCTACGAAAGTTACATTTCTGCTGCAGCTGCTTTTTGCCTGGAGCTTTTGTAAATGTTATATTCACTGTTTTCTATAGAAATTGACCAGAACAAAGACCGCATGTTGGAGATTCTGGAGGGGAAGGGTCTGAGCTTTCTCTTTCCCCTACTGAAGCTGGAGAAAGAGCTTCTGAAGCAGATCAAAGCAGACCCTGCCCCCCAGAGCATTTACAAGTGGATCAAAGACAACATTTCGCCCAAACTCCACACAGACAAGGGTTTTGTCAACATTCTAATGACCAGGTACAAAACACAGCAGAACAATAATCAGTGATTTTGGAGACGACATGTAAACCGTTTTTGATAATGTATGCTCATAAAAATGTTAAGCCTTAAACACATAGTTAAGCAGTTAGTTGTGCCAGCAATTTTAGGTAGTAGTACTAGTAAAACAGTACTCCTGTAAAAACTGACCCTGTATTTGTGTGACAGCTTCCTGCAGTACATCTCAGCTGAGCTCTGCCTATCTGAAGGTGATGAGAACCTCTGTGCGCCCACTAAAGAGCAGCTGGACCAAGAGAAACAGCTACTGCTGGCTTTTAAGCCAGTCATGCAAAAGTTCCTCCATGACCACGCTGACCTGCAAGTCAGTGCTTTGTATGCTCTGCAGGTGCACTGCAACACATATGCCTTCCCCAAAGGTATGTTGCTTAGCACTTGACATTTAAGTGAATTAGTATAAAAGTCAGACAATATCTGATGTTTTTCATTTATTCTTTTAGGAATGTTGTTACGCTATTTTGTCAACTTTTATGACATGGAAATCATTGAAGAAGATGCATTCCTTGCATGGAAAGAAGATATTACCCAGGAATTTCCTGGAAAAGGAAAAGCCTTATTCCAGGTAACAGTTGGTTGTGGGTTATTTTTTTTAATTAGGGGAACTATACAGTGCGGTCCATAAGTGTTGATACCCCTTGTAAACATGAGCTAAATGGGCTGCAAAAAGCATTCTCTATTACTTTTCCTTTTGATCTTTAATGCAAATTTAAATT
Source organism: Prochilodus magdalenae (assembly GCA_024036415.1). Classification (NCBI taxonomy): domain Eukaryota; kingdom Metazoa; phylum Chordata; class Actinopteri; order Characiformes; family Prochilodontidae; genus Prochilodus; species Prochilodus magdalenae. Next base: position 974,124 of record JAMWET010000950.1, read on the forward strand.
ATAATACTGTGTCGTTTGGGTAGTTAAACATTGGCCAAACATTAGAAAATAAACGGCAGGATTTTGAAAAGAGTTTACAGGCTAAACATTCACCTCTTGCTCAATGACTGCACCGACCTACAGTCAGTGGTTCTGCTCTAATACTACAGAACTGCTGCTTAGCTAAGCTTATCATGCATATTTTTAAGGCATTTAGGTCAGGGGATTGGAACGGCCATAGGAAAACCTTTCAGGAAACCAGTTTTGTGACACCATCTTGTCGAATTAAAGAAGGCTACAAAAGCTACTTCAGACTTTAAGTGCAGAATACACCTAGGGCTGGGTGGTAAAATAATGTAATCACAGTAAAACTTTTCATCAATTGCAGCAAAACAGAAATATGATAAATGTTTATATGTTATATGTAATAGACTATTCTCACACATGCTTTCTAGAGAGCCCTGTTGGGATTTTTTCCACTGTAAGGATAACAGTACTTGCTGCCACCAGAGGGCGCACATCTAAGCATTTCAACATGATTCAATGAGAGAAAGAGGGAGGGTGCGTTTGGCCAAAAATTGAGTTGAATGGAGCGAACAACATTCTGTTCTCGTGCAACCAAATGTGAGTGAGAATAGAGTGGTATGTGACTCTGCTGGCCTTAAATTAAATCACTTCTGTTTGTGCCAAAGTGCTCTGTGTATTAGAGCTTTTTAGACAAATTTTAGTGTTGGTGCATTTCCAAAAACCAAAAGTGAATGGAAGGAGGGTAGGATAAAGCTGGTTTCACATGCAGACTATTTTTAACAGCTGGCTGACACGAATCAGCCCTGTTACAAGCACAGCAGGCAGACCTGATGTTACTGTAGAGAACTACAGCGACCAGATCAGACAAAAAGCACTGATTTTAGTTTAAACACGCCTAAATGTAGTACGTTGTATGTCTGATGTAGGGGGTTCATCCTGCAGTTAAAGCTCAGAGGTGTCTTTTACCCAGAAAGCAGCAGAGATATTGCAGTTCTTCTGCCCCTAAAACTACTAAGACAGAAGTGGTAGCCTTGTAGCAACCGAACATCTAAAAATAACCTCTTTTCTTTTAGCTGTAAAAACCTGTACAACTGTCTCGTATGATTGTAGCCAAGTGTTATTTTCTGACCATGAAGGGTTTGTAGCCACAATTATCCACCATTAAATTTGATTTACTCAGCTTTCACTCAGTAACAAACATCAACCTCTAAACATGAAATAAAACCTTTATCAGTGTAATTATATTAGGGCTGTACCCAACTCAGAATTTTGTTGGTCGAATCGGATTCGCCTGTCTTGGTCGACGATTTGACTATTCATTCATGTTTTTTCTCCATGTACATTATCTAGTAATCAGTAAATCAATTTGCATACGTTTCAGATCCAATGTCTTTCTCATTTAGAAAGTCAGCAGAGTCACAGGAACAATAACAGGATATTGCGTTGGGCAGCAGCTCGTATTTATGCTAAACGTTAGCACTAATAGCTTATAGTCTTTTTAATTTTACTTCTAACAGCTTCTTCAGTAGGAGGACCCTTCGTCTTTCATCTCTCATAAATAATGAACTGCTAAATAAAACCAAATTAGTCCATATTTAAATTATTTTTAGATGAAAAGAAGAATGGTAAACCTGAAACCGTTTAAATAATTATTTCTAAATAAATTATTTATCGGCAGGCATATTAATGACTGTACTTATCTTTAAATAAAGATAATCTTAGTTGCAGATGAATAAATATAAATATCTGTAATTTCTAAAATACTGTAGGTTCTAAAATAATGGAATTATAATAAAACATCATCGGTCCAATTTCCTTCTCCGCAAACAGCCGTTATGTCTAAACTGAAAGTCAGCTTACTTGTTTGAAGCGGTGTTCGATGTCTGACTAAATGACGAGCAGAATTTGGTTTCCTTTGTTCGGATTCTCTTCTTCTAAAGCTTCTCCAGACTTTCTCTAAGACATCGTTCCACCCGTGTTTCTCAGCTTTACAGCTTCCTTAGCTGTGAACCGCCAGCACATGTTGTCACGTGGATTGAATTTTTTAGCCAGCATGCGTCACAGCCCAGCTAGAACTTACATATATATTTATTATTCCCCTTTAATAATTATTAAAATGTCTTTTTACAATCTTCTTGTGCATTTTTTGTAAGCTTTAGTCTGGGGGGAGAAAAAGCTCACTGTTGTCAGTCGACTTGAAAAGTCTCAATCGACTTAAAGGGTCGCCGACTGACGATTCGAATTGTCAACTTCTAGAGGGCAGCCCTAAATTATACAATACATTTTTGTGATAATTTTTTTTCGCAATATTACCCAGCCCTAGATACAGCAATGTACACTTTTTTTACAAAAAAAAAAAGTTTGAACACAACCTTGTGTTGAAAGTGTTGTTTTTCTGCCGTTTTTATTTTAAATAAAATAATTAAGATTTAAGTTAATATTGTGAAAAGATTAAACTGATCCAGTTGTGTTTATGTATACTAGAGGTGCCAATGTGTTTGGAGGTCACTGAAGATTCTTTCAGCCTCTTAAAATCAAGAAAAGGGAGATAAAAGGGGAATTATTTTTGAGGGATATTAGTAGTATATTTTTAATCGAATTTGCCAAAGTAATGCAGAGACAAAATAGCATAATATAGCCAGATGTTCTGTCATATCTTGCTTAAGATTTTTGCAGTAAAAACAAAGTGAATAGGTAGTAGAGGAACAATTTGTTTATGATAATCAAATAAAACATTTATCAGCATGCGCACATTGATGTCATTCGTAGGCGTGCTAATGTTGGTGCTGAACCTTTGTTTTCTAATAAGTGGCTGTTTTCAGACATAACGCTAGTTACATGCAGTAAGTGTAAATAGTAAAATGTCTGTTTCTTTTCTCAGGTAAACCAGTGGCTGACGTGGTTAGAGACAGCTGAGGAAGAGGAGTCCGAGGAAGAGGGTGATTGAGAACCCAGCCAAAGCTTAGTAACAGAGTCCCAGTGTATTCTGCTAATCTGGTAGCATATTGCTCTCCCTTTGGTTACCCTACTGTAGTAACACAAGCTCTGTCACATACATGACACGCTATGCAGCTAGACTCATGAAGCATACAAAACCAATTATGAATAATTGTAATAAATATAAGGCTTTGAATGTCTTTGCTAGCATTATAGGCTACTTCAGTTACATAATGTTTGCTTCAGTAGTAGTCAGTTTTAGCTTCTGCTGTAGACTCCATGTGGGAATTTGGAAAAGGTTTTACTTGACCCTTAAACTCAAGTAGACTTTATTTGGTGCATAAAAGCTTGATTGATTTGCTTGCAATCATTAATCTAAAACCTAGGTTAATCTTGCTAAGGGGTAACACAAAATTGTGTGGTTAAGGGGCTGTCTGCTGTGCTGTCTGGAGATTTCTCCATGTGGCCCTAGGATGGGTGCAGTGGCTGTTCATCCTTCAACATTTATGCACAAAATCCAGTAAACTATAAGGGTTAACTTAATGGTTTTCGTTTCTGTAACCTTTTAAGCAGTTGTCAGTTTCTACCTCCTGAATTGGATTTGAGTGCAAGGTTATAGAGGGCACTAAAGCTACAATTATCTTGTAGAAAATCAAGGTCCAGAAAATCTGATGCAAGTTAGAAACTTAAGCATAGCACATCTAATTCCAAGAGTTTTAGAAAACCTTTTTAAATGCTTTGCAGAGGACTTTTTATTGTTAGAAGAATCAGAAAAGAACGAGCTTCATGGTGTCAATTAAAGCCCCTGCTGTCCACTCAATACCTTTTAATGGCCAAGGCAACGTTTCCCAAGGATGAACCCCCTTTTTGCATTTTGTTATTTGGACAAATGAAAGGCTTTTGCCCTTGTCAATGAGTAGTGCTTAAGACTGTCCGTTATTGACAAGTGTTTTAAATTTATTTGTAAGGTCTCAGTTGCATTACCTTTGCTTCATTATCAGAATTTTTTTTTCCTGGGATGTGTGCAGCTATCTGTATGTAATAATATAAATGGCTCACGTTAACATCATGTTATGGTAAGATTGCTCCACCATCATTGCTTAACTTTCAGTAAAGAAACACTTAACCACAAACACTGCATGTGTGATTATTCTGATGTTTCCCTGCAGAGATGTATTGTTTAAGAAGTGAACAACACTTAAAAGCCCCATCATAGGTTACATTCTTTAATAAGTATGACACCCTACAAGTCAGAAAAACACTTCTTTTAGTTATTTATTTATTGAAGGTGCTATAAAATGTTAGATTCTCTGATGTATGAATATTTTCATCTAACTGTCTTGGCTCTGTAGTACTGAAATTACTGAAATTCACTGCTCTGTTTTAATATTGTTAAATCAAGGGAGATAACAGCATGACTTGTGCAGTTTTATTCTTCATCGGTGGGAATCCAGAAGTATTCAACCGTTTTCCGACCTCTCCTTAGAGGGCTGGAGTCAGGAGCATCTCCCATTGGTGACAGTTCACTGAAGTGAGTTGGTCCTGAGTCTCTTCCCACCCTGGGGGCAGCAACCCTGAGCATGGTTCTGAAATGGAACAGCCCTGCGGTCACTTGTACTGTATTTGATGGAGTAGGGGAGTAAACATGATCTAGGGAACAAAGGTGATTCTGCAGTGCAGCTGTTGTACCTTCCTGTTCCTCTGTCTGAATCCTCGCTGCCTGCTTCAGCTGTTGAAATGTACACCGGATCTCCCTCCTAAGAGGTGGAAGATAAACACACTTGGCCATTGGCTACATGTTCACAGGGAAACTCTATTGACATGTCTGCACAATTAAATGGCTGAGATAATAGGAACCAGGCATCTAGTAGTGTATTTACAGCCATATCATGTAGTCACATTTTGTGAGGGATCTTTTAGATCCATTAAATATGTAGACCAGTTTTTCTGCATACGTTGTTTGCCCCTGTTGACCCTGGGGTGGAACATTCTTCATTTGCACTGGGTGATGTTAGGAACGAAAGAATACCACATTGTTTGATGGAAATGAAAGTGATCTTCCTACTGGGTTGAATTCAAAGACACCCTGAAAATCAATACAAAAAAAATGATGCAGCAGGCTAGTCCGTTTAAAATTCCATTGCAGCAACTCAAAATGGTACTCAGTAGTTTGGATGGCCGCCATGTGCTTGTATGCATCCCTGGACCAGGGCATCACTGAGCTCCTGGACAGTCTGAACTGCAACCTGGTGGCGTCGGATGGACCGAAACAGTGTCCTAGAGCTGTTCCGTTGGATTTAGGTCAGGCAAACATGGCCAGTCAATGGTATCAATTCCTTCATCCTCCGAGAAGTGCCTGCATACTCTCGCCACATGAAGCATGCACCAGGAGGAACCCAAGACCCACTGCACCAGCATAAGGTCTGGCAAGAGTCCAAGGATTTAATCTTAAAATCTTAATAGCATTCAGGCTGCAGTTGTCTAGCCTGTAGAGGTCTGTGCGTCCTTCCAGGGCTATACCTCTCCAGACCATCACTGACCTACCACCAAACCGGTGATGCTGAATGATGTTGCAGGCGGAATAATATTCTCCACCGCATCTCCAGACCCTGTCAAGTCTGTTACATGTGCTCAGGTGAAACCTGCTCTCATCTGTGAAAAGCACAGGGCGCCAGTGGATGATCTGCCAATTCAGGTGTTCTATGGCAAATGCCAATCGAGCTCTATGGTGCTGGGCAGTGAGCACAGGTCACCCTCATAAAGCATTTTGTAGGGCTCTGGCAGTTCTCATCCTGTTCCTCCTTGCCCAAAGGAGAAGATAGTGGTCCTGCTGAGGGGTTAAGGGCCTTCTATGGCCTTGTCCAGCTCTCCTAGAGAAGCTGCCCGTCTCCTGCAACAATCTCCACCATACTCTTGAGGCTGTGTTGGGAGACACAGCAAACCTTCTGGCAATGGTATGTGTGATGTGCCATCCTGTACCTCTGTAGGGTCCGGGTACTGTACCATGGTACTAGCAGTGACGGTGACCCAAGCCAACTGCAAAACTAGTAAAAAAGTTAGTCAGAAAAGATGAGGGGGGACAGAATGTCAACGACCTCCACCGTTTAAACCATTCCTGTTCTGGGGGTCGTCTCATTGTTGCACCTCTAGTGCACCCACAGACCCCCACCCCCCACCCCCCTTTCAACTTAACTGACCTGATTTTTGAGCAGTCTATATACACACAAACAGTGCTCCTATACGGTAAATGGAGCTGATACATGGGCATGTAGTGTAGATACACAGAGGTTATAACAATGCGCCAGTAATAGGTTGTTATAAGTGTGACAGTAAACTACCAACAATACCGTGAAGTTTCTTGGAGTTCCGTCATGGTTCCTCAGGATCTTGACCTTCTGGTCACTTTCAGTCATACACAGGAAGTAGCTTTTTATGTTGGCTTGGCACTGAGTAAAGAGCAAAAGTTTGATTTATCCATTCAAACGTACAGGGACCCAAACATCTCAGTCCGACTCTATAAAGCCGATGATCATGATCAGATACAGATGAGCAGTAATCAACAAGCTGCCTTTCAGTCCGTGATCAGGGTGCTGTAGATACGTACTGCTTTGTTCTGCCTCTGAGATTTAAGGTCCTCCTGGGTTCTGAAGATATCTGCTAGGGCTTGGTATTTTTCCCTCCAGCTGAGGCACTCACTGATTCGCTCCTCCTTCTCTCTTTCTGCCAGCCTGCGCTCCTGCTCGGCCTGCTGCTGCGCCTTGCTGGCCCTCTCGCTCTGCTCCTCAGCTGCTGCAGCCCTGCGCCTCCAGCTTGCCTCCCTATAGACATGGAGCTGTTAGTACATACCCACGCCTATATCAGCACATACGTTTAATGAACAGTGACTGCACTTTTCTTTGATTTTCGAATTCTCCTCTGTCAGCTCCTTCAGCCTGTGTCGCAGTGTGTTCCTCTCCTCCTCCAAGCCTCTGTTCTCCCCCAGCAGAAACTGCTTCTCCCCAGACGTCCTCTCCAGCTTCAGCTTGGTCTCAAAGTAATTCTTCTCAGTCTGAGCCAAAAGCAGCTGCAGATTTGTGTGCTGTAGAAAGATGGCTGATGATCAGTTTAAAGGAAGCTGAAGCTCATGTATGTGGGTGAGACTTCAAACTAGTACCCATATCATATGCCTGTAAGTCTATTGTTTGACTTTCTAAATGCAGGTCTCTGCCACTACAGCTAAACGTGAGCTAGGGTTCATATAATAACTCTGTGTGGGAGCCTTTGGAGAATTCTTCCAACGTCTGGTTACCATCACCACCACTCTGAACAATTCTGACTTGGCACATGACGGGTCATTGATTTGAGTGTTTGAATTATATTTTAAAAATATACAATATGCAAATATCCTTTAGGAGAGTGAAGTCACATTCACACCCAGGTTTATATACCTCTTTGCTGAGATGCTGCAGGTCTTCACTGAGTCGTGCTTTCTCAGCCAGTGTCACATCTCTTTCTTGCCTGCTCTCCACTGCCCGAGCCTCTGCCAGGGTCCGGCTCTTTTCTGCCTCCCCTCGAGACATGTCTGCCTCCTCTGCTGCCCTGGAGCACAGAGACGCCCTCTGCTGGCTCAGGTGGAGTTTCTGTTTCAGCTGATTACACCAGGAGGTAGTGAATTAGTCAGCCTGTAGCAGAAGTCAACTGATCAGGTCCTGGAGGGTGGCAGTCCAGTTTAGTGATATCCCTTCTCAAACTCACCACCTTAGCATGTTTAAGAACTGTGCTGGACACAAGCCTTCCAGGACCAGAGATGATTTATGCAGTAGAAGAGATTGTAGTGTACATGCAGTACCACAGATGTAAGTAAAATGTTAATCAAGTAATTAGATTATTATTGGAATATTAGAATGATTAAAATATTAATCTTTCTTAAATACTTAATACTTTATTCGGCTAAAGCCAAAATATTTAATGTTGTGCCCCACCCTCCCCACTAGGATCTCAGAAAGCTGTTATTAATTACAGGATTGCTGGACTAGACTGAAAGTCCTGGAAAGTCTGCTTATCTTGAGGATTCCTCCTGGAGCTGTGTCGTGATGGTACATATCTGAGATAATTACCTCTTTAACTTCGGCCTGTAGTTCCTGGTTGAGGTTTCTGAGGTTCCTCATGGTGAGCTCACTCTCTGTTCGCATCATGATTCTCTCCATGTGTATCTCATTGGACAGATACTTGTTCTCCTTCTTTAGGTCCTCACATTCCTAAAGACAAGGAAAATTAGTGGCACAGGGCGCACAGCCTGTGTTGCAGTTAGGAGATGTAGTCTGATGTTGTGTATTGCCGTGATTAACCCTTTAAGGCAGCTATAACAATTATTGCATGCATGCTATGGTGGACAAGTCTACAGAATTCTAAATGCTAAAAATTAAACTGTTTATCTTGCATACAAACTAACTTAACATTAAAATAAATACTCATAAACATAACATAGATAAAACTTTATCTTTTGAGGTGGTTAGAAGAACAGAGGTGAGTTTTACAAGGGTCAAAAGGAAAGGAAGAGCTTGCTTAGCATCTGGCAGAGTCATCTGACATGTGAGAAGTCTTGTAAGAAGTGGGTTTGAAGGTCAGAAACCATTTTTACACAAGAGCTTTGATGAAGATTTGTGCAAGGCTCTAAGCAAAGCTTGGTATCAGCCATGTTGTAGTCTGGAAATGTATTTCTTAAAACAGTCTAAATGATTTCATTAAATAGATCCAACAGGAATGCTAAGAAATGCTATAGCATTGAGTTATCATGCTGTATCTTATATTAAAAAGATTGGATACAATTTGGATTCATCCCAGTAACAAACCAAAAACCACTCAGGGCGCAGCCAAATGTGAAACGCCCGAATAGGAATTGTGGGCTGATGCTGATATACAGTATTTAAACCCTAGAGAGAATATTTGGTCTCCTCTTCTCTGAGCCATACCTCACTTGCAAAGGATGCTACCAACACAGCAAAAAGCTATATATATATATATATATATAGTGAGTCAGGTATAGCAATAAGGCCTGTCCTTGCGTGAAGTGTGAAAACACTGTAAAGTTTCAAAAACACTAGCAATTCTTCATGCTTACGGAGACTAAGACAGAGGTCTATTTTTATGTATGTAATATATCTACACACTACCCGGGGCTGAGTTTTCTGAAAGTGTCTTAGCATGAAGATGATTGAAGAGCGAACAATGCACTGATCACTTTCAGTAAAGAGGACCTTATCACAAAGAGTGATTTGGAAACCTGGTTCACAGGTGTTGGCACATTGCAGTAAAGCCCTGTGTAATGCACCTGTCAAAAAGCATTCAGTGAAATTGTTACCCTGTTTCCCAGTTTTAGATTAAGTCTAAACCTAATCTTAATAGTATTTTTAATGGTGATACATTTGTTTTTCAATTTAAACTAGTCCAGAATTAGGCTTAACCCACGTAATCACACAACTCACACAACCTTAAAACAGAGCCTTTCAGTCCTCTACACGTTGAGTTGACCTGTGCAGCTCTCACCTTCCTCTTGCGCACCAGCTCGCCTTGCAGGTGATTGATCTGGAGGAAGGTACCGCTGCTGCTGAGGGCACTAACTGGCCTGACCGCTCGTACAGGCCTGCGAGGAGGATGCGACCTCTTTGAGGCATCCTTTATCTCCTCCATGCTGTCCTTCCCAAATCGGCTGCCCATGTTGTTGCTGCTGACCGAGTAGGACTTGTACATGCTGTTGTCCAGCATTGGAGGTTTGGACAGAGACAGAGCCTGGAGGTCTCCATGAGATGTGGCCCTCAGGGTCATTTTTAGCTGCCCAGTGATGTCTATATAAACCAGTTTATAACGTTTTCAAGCTGGTCTTAAAGCGGCCTGAACTTGCTGCTGTTGCTGAACCTGAGTTCTGCGTGCAGTTCAGCCTGCAAAGACCACACTCCCTGGTCATCTGAGTTAATTATGCATGTGGCCATCTGATGCCTCCTCAGCGGGAGTAGAAACTCTACTCTTCCAAAGAGGCTGAAACAAAGCTGATTCCTGCCATAACTAATTGCACCCACCGACCCCCCAATCATGAAGTCCAGGTAATATACTGGCACCAGTTTGTTACAGCTAGTAAATAATCACACTACATCATTGTTTACAGTTGCAGTATATTATGTAGTACAGAAGTTCAGAGGGCATTATGACTTTACTGAAACAGAGTCTTTACTGAAACCACAAATGCTGGATTCTCAAAATAAGCTCTAAATAACTCCTGCTGGTGAATGTGTCTAACTAGCCATCACAGTCTTCATTAATGCACTGAATACATTAAAAGCGCAGTGCGTATATGCTCATGACAGATTCTCCTTCCTCTCTAAAGTAGGCTCAGAAACTCAAACCCCTTCCATTTCCGATCTATTATTCAAGCAGCACAAGTAGAGCAAGTTCCACTGGCCCAGTTAGGCTAGGCTGTTCCTTGACCATGTCTACTGTGTAATAGCTTATAAAGTTGGCCCTTTCCTTGGTGTCTGTAGAGTTCAGCGTTTACATCATTATGTGCTACGGGTTTTTATTAGTGTACAGTACACCATAGAGCATATTAGTGTCAAATCAAATCATTATATGGCTCACTTGAAAACATCTTCCATCCTTTACATTATGTTAAAAAGTTATGACAAATGAACCATCAGAAATGATTAGTTTTTTATGTAAACTTGGTTATTTAAATAAACTAAATTCTACAGATTGTTCTTCAATGATTCTTTAATAAAAGAAATGATTAATTATTTTCATATACAAAAAAACAATTTCACCATGCAAAGAACAATTTAAGCATGCAATGGCTCTGTATATGAGAACAATTTCTTTTACCAAAGAACTTTTTAAGGGGTTAACATTTGGGCTTCGTAGACAGGATGCATGTGTGTGGTTGCTTTATTCGGGGCAACCCAACCTCTGGTCCTCAGGTCAGAAAACAAGCTAACGCCTTCAATGTCAAATCCGTATAGCAAATAGTAAATCATAAAGAGAGCCACGGCCCAGACCTCAGTAAGGTCTGCAGCTACAAGGCAACGCACAAATCCAAGGGCCATGGGGAAATACACAAACAGGTTGTATTTGATTTCATAAACTAACTGCAATGGTGTATAATGAGGTGGTTGAGCCAGGGAGAAGCAGGAGCTATGTGCACCGAGATCACATACTTCTATTCCTATACTGTGCTAATAAACCTGACTTCCTATCGTGAATACCATTTTTGACGTAATATTTAATAAAGTAGTATTTGGTTTAGGATGCAGTACCTATGACTTCTTTCAGAACTTATTGAGAGTGGTTGGACATGAAATGCTCTAGTATTGTTCACTGTGGTAGGAATGTTTAAAATGCTCCCTTACAAAACATTATTACATTAAAGTTGTGGCTTGAGACATTGCTTCCCAATCGTTTAAAGCAGCTTTTGGCCTGAAACATGTTTTTACAGTTATTCTTGGTAGACATATACATCCAGGGAGATCAGAATTAGAATAATTACTAATTTACCATCAACAATATTATAAAATAGAGTCATTGCAACTCCTGGCTCCTACCACTACAACTGTTGAGAAATCTAGAAGTCTGAGAGGATTTTCTGCAATACATAATTTCACATCAAACATCGTATTATTCTTTGGGACTATCATGTAAGCTGAGTTTCTGTAGTGTGGAACTGAACTGAAGTACAGGTCAACATACATACATCAGTCATAACATTAAAACCACCTCCTATAACCACCACATCCATGTACTCACTGTCTGTTTTATCAGCTCTGCTTACTTAGGAGGAGCATTTTGAAATTCCACACATACAGACTGTAGTCCATCAGATTCTGCTACCTTTTACCCTGTTCTTCAAAAGTCAGGACCCCCCAGGACCATCACAAAGCAGGTATTATTTGAGTGGTGGGTCATTCTCAGGACTCACTGTCCACTCTATTAGACATTCCTACATTGCTGCTCCACTTTGTAAATGTACAGTCAGAGATGATAGGTTATCTCCTGCTGCAGTGCTGGTCATCCTCTAGTCCTTCATCAGTAACAAAACACACACTTCCTGTTTTACATGACTTTCCTCTGTAGGGTTGATTGTACGACGTGAAAGTGACAAACGTGAGCACATTACGAGTCCCTCTAATAAGGGCATTTCCTGTTTTTGACAATGCCTTAGGAAGGCCAGCCTGCATGACACTTATGCATGCATCTCCTGTTAGTGTCACTGATGTGAAAGGCTAAAAAACTCCGCCTCTTGCATGGACTGATTAAAACCCTGAGGACTGTTAGGAGTACAACAACACTGAAACGTATGAAAGCCTCACCAAAATAAGAACATTTCTGTTTTATACTTCTCACCTCTCGCATGTGATTCCCCAAATTCTCAAATGGGTCACAATCAATGAGAAATGTGAGCTCGTTTTGTTTCAAAAGAGAAAAAAAGCTTTATTAGTGAGGGCTTTGACTCAGTGACATAACTGGGATCTTATGGGCCCTAAATTAAAAGGGCAATACCTGCAAACACAAATTAAATTCAAATGAACAAAAAATGCCAATGTGATCCACTTGTTTACTTGTTATAGCTATGGCTAAGCCAGGCAAATGCCCTAGGGGGTAAGGTGTTGTAGCTACTTATGGGTCCAAGGTGTAAAATTACATTGATCCAAAGTGGCCCAGGTAAAGATATTGGGGGCCTAATCTCCACTATTTGCTCTTCAATAGGTCAAACTGGCAACTTAAATTCTTAGAGTGCTTATTTAAATAACATAAAATAGGAAGCAGGAGGCAATTAGCTCTAGCACAAGGAGTTATGACATGTTACTTCTGTATAGTTTGTATACCTGCTACTGGATGCCTTGAATTTCCCTCTGGGATCAATAAAGTATCTATCTATCTATCTATCTATCTATCTTAATACAGGTGTAGCACAGCATTTAGGTGCAGCACTACCATCAAGAAGTTGATGATGGATTAGCAGTGGGACATGGGAAAGACAAATGTTTCCTGAGCTGATAAGGAAGAGGTACAAAACAACACAAGAAGCCCTGTGCCCTGAGGGCAGCTGTTCTAAAAATATTATAATATTCCCTAAATATCAAGGAAAACGTGTTTTATACAATTTTAAAGAACCTTGTTTAACTGTATAGATTTTGCATTATCTTTTATTGTAGATTTTACCAGAAACGCACAAATAGGTGTAATTATTATTGACAACATCCATTAAAATACTTTTTTATCCTTTATGATTATTATACTTCTACATTATCCATGTTATGTAATATTCTTTTCCTACTTTTGATGGAAGTTAATCTTTTATTCATTATTCGAGAGTTGCAGTAATTGTGTTATTAATTGAGCCTGATGGGAAAATGTATCTCACTTGGTCTTTAGAAAAAACATATAATTGCATAAATTCTTCTTTAAAAACATTGACACATTTGAGTTGCATTTGCATTACACTGACCCATCATCAGTGACATCACTGTATACTTCACCTGCATATAGAAACATGCATTCAGAATTGAATGTGAATGAAGAAATGAATGAATAGATGCACTGCGCCCTCTGAACCACACATCTGGAATTTGCTGCGGCTGGAAATTTTTGGAAAATCCGCACACCTTGTTAAGGATCTGCTGTATTGTGCACGAGGTTTATAGTTTTTTTTGTCTTTTGCCCTTTGCTCTGCCCCCATGCCCTCACACAGAAGGTCCCCGAACAGACCGTCCTCAACCTCCTGTTTCTCATTTTCCTCTGAGCCAGCCATGCTAGATCACACTGTTCATAACAAGGACTCAGTCGGGACGCAATGAAGCCAACAGAATGTTCTATGCTGGTTCCTCTTCTCTCTCTAGTTCTTTGCACAGTCAGCCTAGATCCCAGCCAGATACAAGGTAAGACATGACAATATTGTTGTTCGATGCCAAAAACATAAAATCATATATCTCCAAAAAAATCTAAATAATAACTTTGAAGGTGAAGGCAAAAAGAATTCCTAACTATTATGGCAGGTTAATGGGAGATTTTATTCTACTGGTCATTGCATTTCTGTAGCAGAGAAAAATACAACTATGAAACATTTCAGATGTGTTTTTTTTTTCCAGGTTTTATTTTTTATTTATGTTTTATTTATGCCATGTGTTGCATGATCTCATTTGTGAAATTATTTATATAGTTTACCCAGAAGATGGTGGAATATCTGGAGTTTTTATGGCCATGCTAAAGACTGCAGCCAAACAGTACAGCTTCAATGCCACTACAGCCGCAGAGGTGTGCACTTCTCTCAGTGTTAGAATAGCTACCATGACTGAAGTGAAGATGGCACAGAGAAACGGCTTACAGACATGCAGGTATTGTAAGCATGTATTGCATAGTATCGCATGAGAAATGGCACAGAAAGATTTTTTTAGAAGAGGTTTATGCTTTTTTATAAAAACATGGATGGAAAGCTGAATGTAAAACGCTGGCATGCTTACTGCAACTCTCTGTAAAGCAAATATGCATACTTCACATTTTAAACATCTATATATGCTACAGAGGAGCAGCATAGTCAAATGTAACAATGAATGGTGTTTATATGAATGATATACACATGTATTATAGGTATGGTTGGATTAAGGAGAAACTTGCTGTTATTCCTCGAGTTGAGGCAAACGAGAAGTGCGGTCAAAACAATGTTGGAGTCATTTCTTGGCCTGCTTCTACCAGCAAGCTGTTTGAAGTGTTTTGCTTCAATTCAACAGGTATATTATTATTATTATTATTATTGTTGTTGTTGTTGTTGTTGTTGTTGTTATTATTATTATTATTTTATTCTGTAACTCATCTGTTGCAAATGAATAAAAGCTGTGAACATACCGTATGAAATACATAATTAAAACATATTTAATTAATAAATTGAACAATGTGCCCTGAGGGCTGCAGTTGTGAGGCTGTGATATTATTCCTTAGATATATTAAGGAAAACCTAATTTACACAGTGTTCCACTTTTACTAGAAGCAGTCAGGCAGTCTGATTATGTTCAGTGTTTGAATGTAGTTTCTTTGCATTAGCACCAGAGCACATTAATGCCATGCTAACAAACACTAGAAGTCAATTATCACCCAAACCTTTTCCAAAAATACATCCCCAAAACTTCTCTCAGCTTACTCAAACCACATCCAACTAATCAATTGAAGTTGTGCAAAATTGTTGATGTGGTTTAGGATACGGTGCAACTTACAGCTAAACAAAGTCTGTAGCCATTTCTTAATGATCTCAATAAACATAAACATGGTTTGAGATAAATTGGGTGGATGTGTTTACAAAAATGGCATTGGTGATGTTTGATGTCAAGTGTTTGCTAGGTGCAATACAAACGCAGTGTTTTTCTAATGTTAGGTATGTATGCTAATATTGTCTGCAGGTCAAACCGAAGTGACGACAGTCACCACTCCAAGAAAAACAACAGCAGCTGACTGGACCTCTCAAGATAAAACAACTTCCTCATCGCTCATTCACTCGACTCTCTTCCTCTCTCCCTCCCCATCCATTTCCTCTGATTTCAGCACCTCTGTATCATCCACATTCTTATCATCCACTGTCAGTCGTGCAGCTACAAGAAGCCCTCATTCACT
Source organism: Prochilodus magdalenae (assembly GCA_024036415.1). Lineage (NCBI taxonomy): Eukaryota > Metazoa > Chordata > Actinopteri > Characiformes > Prochilodontidae > Prochilodus > Prochilodus magdalenae. The sequence goes on from JAMWET010000950.1 coordinate 989,691, forward strand.
CTCAACCTCTATTGCTCAGCACCCACTCTCCACTTCCTCCTCTTCTGCTACGTCCTTCTCCTCTACCATTCTTCCCACACATCCGTTCACCTTCTCTTCCCCTCTAAGCACCCTGTCTAATCAAACAGGACAGCCAACACAACTCCCACTCAAGTCATCCTTTGGAGGTTAAGTTCAATAACCGTTCAAATCATATTTAATTCATATGTGCTGAGTTCATGCTTAAAGGGCCCATATCTTTGTGTCACCACTTTCCAATCTGATTTTGTTACCGTGCCTGTCTTGTATCTCATTCCCTTCTTAAAGCAACATATCTGTAACCATTACACCCTAAAATAACAGCTTCATAATTATTTTGATGGATGTATATAATAGGGAGAACAGTATCTCTATCACTGCCACTTTGGGCCCAGAATACCTGCCAAGGCACTATATAATGTTGGAGATGCGGGCACAAGACCTCTCACAAGAATATACGACACCACATCACAAACCAATAACTATGGATCTTCAGCTTAGCTCTGAGAAGAGGCCAGCATGGACATCATGGCGGAGGGTGAAAAGATTAAGGAAGATATAATGAAGATGAAAGTCAGAAAGAAATAAGAGGAAGTGACTAAGCAAGTGGCTAGGCAAGAATAAATTACACACTGATTTTTACTCGCTGGTGAAAGCCAAAAGAGATGAAAGCATGCACAACAGGCACACACAGTCCAGACAACATGAGAAAGGGACTCATGTTGTCTTTGTTGGTACTGTGCCGAATTTCAACTCCTTGGCAGAATCTGATTCACCTTCATGTTGTGAATTATATTCTGCAACTGTAGGGGGACCCCAAGAGCTAGCAGTAGACCAATTGTTGCATAACACTGCTTTAAAGCTTCGACATGACTGGGCAGGGCTAAAGTGCCCAGCATAGATGGCCACATGTAAACATGTTGTGCCATTACAAAATCATTGAACCCAGATGAGCTATTTAACATTTTTGAAAGCTACATATTACGCCAAATTCTATTTTACCATGACGTGAATATATTTGTAGGTATAGTGTGCAAAGGTTTGGAAGGCCCTGGTCGTTTTGCACACTTTGTTGATTTTCTAACTGAAACTATGTAAACACATGCATGTTTCAAAGCACACTTGTTTAATTTTGGGTTGGGGTTGTTAGAAAAACAACCAAACATGTAATTTGACCTTTATTTGACCATGTTTCATATTCCTGAATGTATGTTGAAAAGCACTGACCATTTGTTTGTCTCTGCAGAAGTTCCTACTGCATGTGTCATTATTGCAGTTATGCTGATCTTGATGGCAGCTGCAGGGGCAGTTTGGTATTTTAAGATGTACGTATGGATATGCAGAATATGTTCTAGTTGTCACATACTCTGTTTCCAAACTTATTGCTGTGATCAAACAGCAGAAATAGCCCACACTTCACTGCCTGATGTTCACTATGTGTCTTTTCTCTTTTAGTAAACGAGCACACCGTCTTTCTGTGTGGGTCAGAATCCGACACAAGGATGCTGTAGAAACTGAGATGCGGAGACACGTAGACCAGCAGTGTTCCAGTAAAAAGAAAGGGAAGAGCAACTCATCAGATGATATAATTCTCCAGCTAGAAGAAGACACAGAGTAGGACCTTCTGGGCTGATGCTTCTGTCATCAGTTAACGTAAAAGCTGTTGTGAACTGTAAAGGCTGTAAATAGGCTGTTCATTATTATGTGTAGATGAGTCTGTTCCAGTGCCAGTTTTTGTTGTTGCTTAATCAATGCCTTTTTAAAGCCCCTTTTTTTTAAATGAATGTGCTCAAAAATAAAGCAATAACAAGTGCTACATTTGTTAGACTTTATTATTTCTCACTTAAATGTCTAATGTATGTGGTTTATGTTTCATATGTGCAATTTGTAGACCTTTATAAAACAAATCCTAGACTGACAGTTGTTTATATGGCAGTGTTGTAAATGTGAGCAATGTATTTAACTTTACATGCACAGACTTACTAAAGACACTGACAATGAAATACATATATACCATCATCAAAATAATAGTTGCAGCCAGAAGAAAATGTCATGTCCGTTCTCGTAACGGACGAGAATGAAACTTGAATCATTCGTATGCCTCACAATGTCAAGCCTAGCCCCCAAGTTTCATTCTTTCAGGGTGCAGCGATTTGTGAAGCCATTCATTTGATGCTGAGTGTATTTTTCAGAGCAACACACATCCTTTTGTAACTCAAGCTTGTTGTCCTCTTTATGCTATTCTAAAGTACATACAAATAAGGCATACACTACTTGTTGAACATCAGTTAAGTTTTAGAGAAATACATGTGACCTATCAGTGACAGGATCTGGACTAATGACTGCAAAGGGAGTAAAATGCAAACAGAAAAGAAATAAATATATGAAAGTAACAGTAAAAAACAAAACAAAGACATAAGGGCAATTGAAATGTTTGTTGTAAAATCTGTTTCCTACTTTACTGTAAAGCATTCACATATGTATGTAAAATCAAACTTTACAGTGTCTCTAAGAAATTTTGTTAAAGAAAAATGAGGTTCAAATCCAAACAAGGGAGCTGTGAAAGTAGCCAGCAATTATGTTGTCTCAGATTGAAGATGTTTAAATAGCCTGCCACTGTGACCTATTTTTTGTGCATGTGTACATAAATATACTTATATTAATACATATAATATAAGACTAATATTTCCTCTACCTCAGTACAGGCCCACAAATCACTAGAGGGTACGACCACTGGTGGGCAGCACACCATAAGTTAAGAAACCCTATTTACAGGGCCCCACTATAAATGAGACCTGCCCCTGCATAGATAAAAGACATTAAAAAAACATTTACATGAATTTGTCTTTCGAATGAGATTTTTTGCTATGAAAATGTTGTTAGCTAAGCTATTGCTCCCCCACCCTTTTTTAAAGATGGGTTTCAGATGCTATCTCCTGTTTTCTTTTACACTTGGATGCGCCATTATGATTTGATACAGGCCTTTATTATTTTAAGATTCAAACTGGACCTGTTTAGATGCATACTTGATTTAATCAGCTAAGCCCTTAATGATAATCTTGTATCTTATTAAAGAAAACAAGTCTTGCATGAGTCTTATTAGTTATAAAAGTTATACCATTCATAGGGCACCAACAAAGCGACGCTATGAAATAAATAAGAGCACTTGCATTGCTTTCCTTGAGCAACATGATCAGTCCTGTGAGTAAACTACTCTAAGTCAATGTATCTGGCAAACTCAAGTGCGGAGTTCAGGCGTTACGTCATCATTGAGCGTCAATGTTTGGTAATTAGCTAGCAGGTTGGCTAAGATAGCTGTTCCACGCACACTTTCAGAGTGACTTAATCTGCAGTATTTTCTTGGATTAAACACATGACAGCAGGTATGTTATAAAGTACATGCGTCCTGGTGTCCCCTGTATATGGTGCAGGAAGCTACAGTCTAACTGTCCGTTATATTTATTATTCTGTTGATGTCGGTTTATATCAGTTCATTCTCCTGTTTTGCTTGCTAGCTGATATGTTAGCCTGCTTGTTTTCAGTCAGTGCGGGTTATGAAATAATGTATTTTTGCTTTTAGTTTTAGAGCTTTTCAGTTCATAGTTTCGTTCGGCTGTTTGTGTTCATGATGTGTAGGTAGTAGTGTAATGTCCGTTTCAAGCCCGTCGCTGGTCTGGCTGGTCTGAATGATGATGTTAGTCTCCAACTAAACAGTTGCAGTAGCTGAGTAACTGTAACTCTGAGGTGGAGCATTAGTCTTAACTCATTACGCAGTTATCTTGGTGCTTCTTCAGCTCCTTCCTGTGTGTGTTGCTCTGCTTTGTTTATTGCTACTGTCTAAAGGATGTACTGTGGGGGTCTGTTATGACCAAATGGTAGTGAGTATTATATAACCACAGTGAAACCCCAACTGACACTGTAGTTCTAAGATACAGGTGCCTTATCTTGGAACTACTGTTTTATGTTTTTTATATATATCACATTTTCATTTTGACAGATATGTGCTTCCCTTCAAATCAAGATTGAGAAAACATTTCCAGCCTTGACAGGTTTGACATAAACCCTTGTATAATTTTCCCCCCTTTCTGTTTCTCCTTTTACCCCGCAGGGCCTTGAGCACTGAATGAGGTCTAGTGTTCTCTGGGTGTGGGCCTCCACGTGGTGCTGAGATGGGCCAGCAGATCTCAGGCCAGTCAGTGATCAGCAAGCTACCGGAGAAGCTGGTCAAGCATGCTGGACTAGTGCGGGACAGCGGCTACCTCACCTATGAGGAGTTCCTGGGCAGAGTAGCAGAACTTAATGAGGTGTAAGCGGAAATTCCCGAGAACATTATTTGTATAAGCTCACCGAGTCTCAAATTAAACACCGTCTCTCAAATGAATCCGGCTGTCCTTTTTAAACTTGTGTTCAGATGTGCTATCAGCACGTGATCACTTGCTGAAATTGCTGTGTTCTATGAGTCATATGTCCTTGGCATGCCTGGTGCATGATTACCTTTCATTTATTTTGTTCTTATAATAAGTTAAATCACTTCTGTATTTAAAGGGTTTGATGAGTAGGTGAAGAATTATATGCAATTTGTAGGACTGGATTTAAAAGCTAAAGAACTATACAATACATATAATCCTCCTGTGCATCACAAAGATCCTGTCAGCATTTAAGTTAGTGCTGCAATATGTTCATTTTTTTTTCTCCCTTCAAAATAAAATTATTTTAGAAATAATGGATATTGTTCAGAAGTTAAATCACAAACCTTTTTGATTTCGGCAGAACTGCTAAGCTGGCGGCTGGCCAACAGAAGCATCTTCTTTTTGAAGTTCAGCCGGGATCTGATGCATCTGCTCTGTGGAAAGTGGCTGTGAGGATAGTATGCACTAAGGTAAAGTTACTTTGTATACAAGAAACTGATTATTCAGCTGTCTGTTCTTCATTCTGTGCTAAAATCTACGGTCCTTAATGACTACTGACATTTGCAAAATGTATAAACTAACAATGATTTTTTTTTTTTTCTGCATAATTAAATGTTTAAGTTACACAAATAAGTTACAAACTTATTTAGAGTTGCTTTGTGTGAAATGCCTTATGATACTTTATGCATTTTGCTTTATGATACAGTGAGGAAAATAAGTATTTGAACACCCTGCGACTTTGCAGGTTCTCCCACTTAGAAAACATGGAGGGGTCTGAAATTTTCATCTTAGGTGCATGTCCACTGTGAGAGACATAATCTAAAAAAAAAAAACCTGGAAATCACGATGTATGATTTTTTAATAATTTATTTGTGTGTTACTGCTGCAAATAAGTATTTGAACACCTGTAAAAATCAATGTTAATATTGGGTACAGTAGCCTTTGTTTGCAATTACCGAAGTCAAACGTTTCCCGTAGATTTTCACCAGGTCTGCACACACTGCAGCAGGGATTTTGGCACATTCCTCCACACAGATCTTCTCCAGATCAACCAGGTTTCTGGGCTGTCACTGAGAAACACGGAGTTTGAGCTCCCTCCAAAGATTTTCTATAGGGTTTAGGTCTGGAGACTGGCTAGGCCACTCCAGAACCTTGATATGCTTCTTACGGAGCCGCTCCTTGGTTATCCTGGCTGTGTGCTTTGGGTCATTGTCATGTTGGAAGACCCAGCCACGACCCATCTTCAATGCTCTAACTGAGGGAAGAAGGTTGTTCTCCAAAATCTCGCAATACATGGCCCCGATCATCGTCTCCTTAATACAGTGCAGTCGTCCTGTCCCATGTGCAGAAAAACACCCCCACAGCATGATGCTTCCACCCGTGTAGTTCTGGGCTGATTCCTCACCTTTCTTAGGATCATTGATACGCCACAAGGTGAGGTCTTGCGCGGAGCCCCAATCCGAGGGAGATTGACAGTCATGTGTAGCTTCTTCCGTTTTCTAATAATTGCTCCAACAGTTGATCTTTTTTCACCAAGCTGCTTGGCAATTGCCCCGTAGCCCTTTCCAGCCTTGTGGAGGTCAACAATTTTGTCTCTGGTGTCTTTGGACAGATCTTTGGTCTTAGTAGTTAGAGTCTTACTGATTGTGTGGGATGGACAGGTGTCTTATGCAGCTAAGGACCTCAAACAGGTGCTTCTAATTTAGAATAATAAGTGAAGTGGAGGTGGAGTTTTTAGAGGCGGACTAACAGGTCTTTGAGGGCCAGAATTTTTGCTGATTGGCAGGTGTTCAAATACTTATTTGCAGCAGTAACACACAAATAAATTATTAAAAAATCATACATAGTGATTTCCAGGTTTTTTTTTAGATTATGTCTCTCACAGTGGACATGCACCTAAGATGAAAATTTCAGATCCCTCCATGATTTCTAAGTGGGAGAACTTGCAAAGTCGCAGGGTGTTTGCATTTTTAATGCGGTGTTGTACTGAAAATAAGGTTGTAATAAAAAGCGTTTTCAGGTTTATCTCTGTTTTACCATTTTAACTTTAATAAATAGGTCTGTTTGTGACTTGTCTGTGTGACTGGTTCTTGTCGTCATCGCTGTAAAGAAATCTGAATCTACGTGTTTCTCTATAATAAACTGTTTCATGTAAAACCACTCTGAGTGAGTTCTCTGGAATTCTCTTTCTTTAATGTTATAATGTGTTGTGTTTTTGCTGTTGTCAGTGTATTTGTTAGCTTTTGAATTAAGGAAATTTTTTCTTTGGTCTGTTTAATTACAGATTAATAAAGAGGATGGTTTGGTGGAGGCCTCACGTATTATGAACCTTTACCAGTTCATCCAGCTTTACAGAGACATCACTAGCCAAGCTTCTGAAGTGCTAGCAACAGAAGACGCTGCTGAGGGCTCATCCGAACAGCTTCCCTCTGCACAGTCCTGTCAGGCCAGCATGTGGATGGGCAGGTAATGCAAAAATAGCAAACTGCCACGTGGTATACAAGGCAGTAGTAGAGATGCAGCTTTTGCATATTGATAACAATATGGAAAGCATGAGTGTTGGATGATGCAGAAAGTGATCGGACATTAATCTTTTAAAAATAGCCTTTTTAGTACAAGCATTTTCCTTAAAAGAATGGTTTGGCAAAAAATTATTACACATCTACACAGATTTTTCAAATGTTGCTGATCAGCCAAGCTTGGTGTCTTAACTGTTGCTTCTTTAGGCTAATGTACCTTATAAACACTAGATGTCAGTAGTCACTCGATTTCCAAAATGTCATCCAACCTGTTTAAACCGCATCCAGGTTTTAATTTTAGGTGAATTCCACCAAATGTTTTAAAATGCCTGCTGAAATAAAACGTCTAAGATGCAATTAAAGTCATTTAAAATGGTTTGATTTGAAATGCTCAATTTTAGCGAAATTTGAAGCCATAGTTGTTTACAAATCTGCATTGTAGAAGTTGCTGCTTTGATTCCTATCATTACCACTGTAAAAGAACATCAGAGTTGTACTGGTAAGCTTATCTACAGTAAACCTTTTTATGTCAAACCAAGTTATTTGACTTTGTTTACTTCTCAGTGACTGAGTTATGCAGAAATTTTGAAAAATCAGTTAAATTCCCCTTTTAAGTCTATCTACTGTGCCATAAAGCTGGTGGTCCTCAGACCCATACTAAATAAGAGCAAGTGGTCTGCCTCGGCAATTTGTGAGGTAAAATTGATGAATAAATCATTTAAATATAACATGTTTTAAATTATAAACAACATTCATACAAGCCCTGTGACAAAGGGACACATTGCATCGTTGTCTGTTTTTTGCCCTTTAAAAAATAATACACTACCCAACATGTAAGTTGCCTCACAAGCAAGTGGTGTTAAAGTGCATTGCAGAAACTTGCATAATGCGTAACTTGCTCTCATTCTTCCTAACTTCTAATGTTGAGCAAATAATATTTTTTGCCCGGTGATATGAACATAATGTTGCTTATTGCAGGTACACAAACATCACACAAATGTTTAGCTAAAAGGTTTTGTTTCTCAGGTCGACGACCTTGAATTGAAAAGGGTAGACCTTAAGGTAGAACTCCTAGTCATCATAGACGCAGCATGATTTACTCTGAACTACAGTAATGAACACAACTTTACTGTGTAGTTAAACGCAATTGGCAGACATTTCCAAACCAGGTGTTCTGGTAGATTCCACCTTTCCTTTATGTGCTGACGTTAGGCAGACATATGGATGCTCTGGAATATGTTCTGTTTTTGTTTTTACTGTTTTATGAGTAACTAATCTTAATTGTAAATTAGTCTCCATGTGTGTGGATGGGTTCAGGATTAAGCTACATGGTGGAGTTTTGTTCACATTTATCAATTGCTTCACAGTAAGTGAAACCTCACGGTGTTCTAAACCTCATCAGCAAGCCTTTACTACCTTACTGAGGATGTGGTTTAAGCAAATATAGAGACGTTTTAAGAATATACAGTTTAAAAAATAAAAATAAAAAAAAGTACGACTATTGGCTGTTAGCGTTAGTGCTAGCAGTATTGGTTTAAATTAGCTCATTTCTGATCAGCTTGGATCCGTCTCGATACTGATTTGCCATCTCTGTCCTGTAGTGTTTAAATCATGTGTGCTGTAATTAGTCTTGTTTATACTGTTGTGCCACAGAGTGAAGCAGCTAACTGATGAAGAAGAGTGCTGCATCTGTATGGATGGAAAAGCAGACCTTATTCTGCCGTGTGCACACAGCTTCTGTCAGAAATGTATTGACAAGTGGTAAGCAACTTTAGTCACTCAGCGTTGGTTTTATGTGAAGCGTGTCATTAATAGATTTGTCGTCATGGTTCTATTGCTGTGTCTTTATTGCAGGAGTGGGCAAAGTCGAAACTGTCCTATCTGCCGTATTCAGGTGACTGCTGCCAATGAATCCTGGGTAATGTCTGATGCTCCTACAGATGAAGACATTGCCAGCTACATTCTCAATCTCGCTGATGAGGCTGGCCACCCTCACAGACCTTAAGCTAAAGTCACTTTCAAACCTGCTTGTTCCCATTGTTAGGCTGATTTATTGACTAGCTATTTTAAATGGTGATTTTTTTTGGCATACACTGATGGCAATAATTACTCATTGTTGTCAATTAGAATTTTCAGATTTTTTCTTCCTACTTGATTTCTCAAACTGTGACAAGGCATTCTAAAACATTTGGCTGTAGAGATACTTTGTTTCAACATATGATTGACAACTTGCTGTTTTCATTTTTCTTAATTAATCTTGTTGTACCTGTGCAAAAGAAATGAGGGATGACTGAATGTAGGATCTAGTTAGCTTACTTATTGAAACTACTGTAAGATTCACTGACTGGGGGTGGGGCTTGTATTCCCATCATTATGTGGGATCATAAACAAGTCTTCTGCACAATCTCTAAATACTGTAGTCTTATTATAAGTGCTTAAGCATGACACACTAAAATGTGTCAGCACATTACTACTTTAGTACTCCCATTGGCATGTCCTTGCATAAGATGCACTTTTGTTTGGGCCAGTTATGAGATTTTATAATTTTGCTCAAATTAAAATCAGATGTTTCTAAGGGGAAAATATTTTTCAGTTAACTTGATGACCATTTATTAATTAAAGTAACCAATGTGACTTGTAAATAACAAAATGTTATGCTACATATTCGTATATGAGATCGAAAAGAACTATTGAGTGCATATGAGGAGCACTTTCAGCACAGCTGATGTTTGGAATTTTACTTGGTTTACATGTTACTCACACTTGCAGTGGCTGTGATTTGTTTTAATTTGCCTTCATTTTGCAGTGAATTATCAAAAAGCAGTTTGAACATTGTACTGGTTTGTTAGGTAAGTGTGGCCTGTGTAATAACTAACTATGATAATATAAGAGTGAATACAGAAGATGTATATTTTTCTTGACAGTCTGTCATAATCTATTAATTCTGAACTTTTTAAACATCTAAGCACTTGCAAGTTCTCATTATACTTTTGATGTTGTAAACCTACACCTTCCACCAGTTTTCAGTGTTGAACTGGATGAATAAAGTCACCCCTTTTATAGACCTGCGTGTAGTTTTTGATTAGTTTTTTATATATTTTTTTACTGCCCTCTTCCTGTAGACAAAAGTTCACTATTACAATTTTAGAAAGTATGACACTTTATTTAAAAAATGACCAGAGCACTTAGCCAGAGGAAGATAGAACTATTCCACACAAACCACCAAAAAAAAACCCAAAAAACAATCCAGTAAGAAACATGTTCCATATTTCTTTAATTGTGCTAGACTAACAAAGATAGTATTGCAGTGCCATATGTCCTTTACTTATTAGGCAACAGAGAGACAGCATACATGCTCAAAAGAGACAAAATGCTTCGGCTCACTGTTCAGAAAAGACAAGCTCAACTTCCAGAGGCAGTTTGACAAGTTCCACTCCCATTATGCAAGCAATACAATTAGGAAAAACATGGCCTATACTTAATAATAAAAAACACCCTCCACACACCCCCCCATACTTTTAAACTCCATTCCCTTACATGGATCATGCTGAGGAGTGAATCTTTTATAAGGAAGACCAGAGCTTCTTGGCTCAGTTCAGCAAGGCATACTTTTACTGCAAGAAAGTGCAACTTAGGAACTACGCTGTCCCTACTTTTCCACTGGGTTTCACTAGGAGCTCTTTTCCACTGTGCTACATGTTTTACGGTTCGGCTGCTTATGCACCCGTGTTTAGTTGTCTAATTGGAGCCAGTGAGTCTAGATTCCAGCATGTTCACACTCCCTGTGTAGGAATACTCTCTGACTTAACAGCGTCCACCAGGAAGCTGAGCTCATTGCAGAGGGTTTCGTATCTGTAGGCCATGCGGATTTGAGCCACATTGGTCCTCCGGATGTCGTTGCCCTCTGGTCCATCCTGCAGGTAGTTCTCACCCAGGAAGTGTTTCTTCTCCTATTGGAAGTGAGAGAAATGGGTCAGTACTGAAAAAAATGCAGGCTATCAATCTCTACTGACAGGAACACAACACAGCTCCACATATGAGAGTGACCTAAAATATAGGCACACCTGTTTTTGCACACTGGTGAAGGCATGTTTAGGCATGCACAACCCTTAGCAAATACCTGGCGTGGATACAGTTTGCCTAAAGGAGCTACAGTTAGGTTTAACCAGAATGTTCTTTGGTGATTGTACTTTAATTAGTGTTGATTGCTAAGTTTGCCATGGTTGTAGAAAAGAACAACGTGGTCGTTTCTGGGAGTGCTGCAAAATCTGGTCAGGGCACTCATGGCATTTGTGTATACACAAAGGCATTGGATACACTTTTACAAATGACAATCAAGCAGATCAGCCAAACCTGTCAGCAAGTTGTTTATGCCACAGGAATATGGATGGTGGTAAAATGTCACGGTCAGGTTTGTTATTTGGAAATGAAAGGGTTTTAAGTTAGTCAATGAGTTTGTCTGTCTGTCAACTTCCTCTGAAACTCAAGGGAACACTGAGGGTGATCCTTCTGTACAATCTAACTAGGCAGAAAAATGCAACTAGTAAAAAAAGCAAAATAAAGCAAAACTGTAAGGAATATATAAACAGTATAATAAAAATCAGATAAAACCACAACTGAAACTGCTGCAGTTCAATTGGAGGTGGTTAGAGATTAGTTGTCCTATACCAGTAAAAGCTCTAAGCACATGAAGTGGCAATTCAGTCACTTCCATCATTTCAATTACATACAGTGGGAAGAAATATTTTGTAGTATTGCACATCACAAGGTCATACCTGGTGTGAGATGCCACTTTGTAGGACACTGTTCCTGGCGATCTCACAGACGTCACATGTACTGAGCTTCCACAGCTGTGCTGCAATAGCATACTCCTCCATCAGCGCCTCCTGTAGGAGATAATGCTGTTAGTGACCACTGAACCAGTGTCCTGTCATTTCTTTTCCAGTAGACTCTACGGTCAGTGAATCAGGAGCGACGGACCTTGGTGTAGTGGAACTGCATCGGGTCATCTGTGGACAGGGAGACGCACAGGCCCTTATGCAAGAACTCTCTGAGGGGGTTTTTGGAGTACTCCAAAAACAGGCTGTTGTTGCTGAGAGGAGACATGGCAATGGGCACCTGGGCCAAGTAGTACAGGTACTGCAGCACAGGACTCTAGATAGGAGATAAGGCGAAGGATAGCAGGTTTTAAACAGTTCATGGGATTGTGTGTGTCCCTGTGTTTGCCTGTAGCAGTCTGGAAGCTATTGTGCTGTACAAATAAAATGGAGCTTGACTTGATTTCTTCCCGTACTGCATTTAACCCAGTGAAATCATGTTATACTGAGTGACACTGAGCTACACCTGGAAAAGGAACTGACCTTCTTCAGGTTGAGACCGTGGGAGATGTTGTCTGCAGTGAGGAAGGCTGACACCAGGTGAGTGATGGATCCTGCTTCTCCACAATGGGGGCGGAACTGAAAGGTACTGAGGCCACGTTCCCTTTAAAATAACGTTACAAGCTTTCATCATTTATAAAGCCTTAATAACACCAGAAAACACAATGCAGCAGGCTCTTGTTGTTTATACTCTTGCTTAGTTGCTTGATGAGCCTGTGACACAGTATAAGCACAACATTCTGAGAGTTTTGAAGGGCTACACAGTTCATTCCTCTAAAATTTAATAAACACCTGACTTGAATTAAAGTCTAATAAGTCAAGTAAAATCTTTGAAAATCAACAACAGAGGTTCAGCTGGTGCCCAGATTTTTACATGCACCAAATTTTATTTATGTTTCTCCAAAATATTCAAGTCAGAATTAAAAAGGTAATTATACATTATTTATAGCAATGTGTTATATTTAAGTTTGTACCAAACTGGTGTTTATACCTTTTCACTGACCAAAAAAAATATTTTATTGCACAAATACAGTAATTATTATTTAGTTAAATAAGTAATAATAAGTATTCTTATGTGTATTTCTGATGTGTAAGAGTATTTTAGAAAATGAGTTCTGTATTTAAGCTGTGACAGAACCATAGGTGAGATGTGAACTGAACTGTATGACCTGAATCTAGACAGAACTCAATGTAATGACAAATGTGAAGACAAACATACTTGCGCAGGTTGTTGAGCACCATTATGTTGGCATACATATGGAAGAGGTAGTAGCTGTAAGGTGGGTTCTCCTCAGCAGTCCACTCCTCAGGCTTAGGACTCTTATAGGAGAACATGTGATCGCTGTGTTTGGACTCATCATCCACACTGTCAAACCCAGTCACCTGCAGGCAAAACATTTTCAGTGCACAGGAAAGACTGTGGACAGTATGATTTGTAAACCTCATGTAAAACATTTAACCCTTTACTGTTGCTCTAATTTAGGCTTTGGACTATAGGACTATATTCCTATTTTATATCCCTGGCATCATAACTGACTGTTTTGTTCATTTACTTTAAGCTAGTTGTTTTCAGACATATAGTGACGCTGTGTGAAATTTCAGGTGCTGGAGATTAGCTTTAAGACTGTAACTGAAAACCTCACACCTGAAACAACTGCACAGCTGGTCATTAAAGATCAGTGTGATAATCTGCTCTAATAATCAGCTCTAACCAACATGTTTAAACCAGCCCTATTGGACTTACATATTTTAGGAAGACGTGCATTTCCTTGTGCTTCTGGGGGTTAACAGTAGCCTCAAACAGAGGGAGGAAGATGTTTTCTAGCATCTTGGCAAAGTTGGGAATTATCTTCTTCGATCTGAAAATGTCACTGTGTGAAAAACGTGCAGAATGTTACATGAATATGAATTTAAAGTATTCTCACTTAGTGGCTGTTGGTATGTTATTTATTCTATCATAGCGTCATTATGTAAGTGTCCAAAAGTAGCACTTACTAGATTCTCGGCACCTGTATGATCCATCTTAAGTTAGGAGAATACACCTTTTGCTGGATGAACCATTTTGCCAAGCTCTCCCATTCCCCAGGGGAACGACCATAGATGGAAAGACGAGGCTCTGCATACTGGTACTTACTCTCCTCTAGATCATGAGCCACCTCCTATAAACAGAAGTGGCCATACGTTAGTACAGTTTATGCTTTAACTTCACTTTAAGTACATCAGACTGACAGTTTGTGTGGAAAAAGCTTGGAGAAGAATTCAAGCAGGACTGGACTAATAGAACTGTAAAGCATAGATGGAAACACTAAAGTCATGAAAGTGAACAAAGACATTACGGATACAAATTTTCAAATATTTGCAAATAAATTGGAGTATAACTATGTGAAAAGCTTCAGAAAGACAACCAAAGAGAACAGCGCTTATTTATATAGATCAGTTTTATAGCCTAAAGCATACGTTAAGTTTGAAAAAATGGTCTGTTTTACAGTTTTTTTAAAGTATAATTCTCACAAATGTCCATAAAATTGGATCTTGGGAAAAATTGGCAGACAAATGTTGGATATGGACCTTTTAACATGAATACCACTTAGTTTGACTTTTCGTTTCCCAACACAATGAACTTAAAACATTTAAAAATAAAGTACAACAACTTAATGGGGGGTCAATGTACATGATACATTTCTCTTAAAATCTTTTTTAAATATCAACAGCAATTATGTATCTAAAGTTGGTTCATTAGTTTACCTTTATAAGACGTGCAAAGTATTCCCCATTGATGTAATTGTCAGTTTTGAGGTAGATCTCACGAAGCTCACTTGCACCCACTGGGTTGTATTTGGAGTTGAACTTGTCAAATCGATGAAAAGTTTGCCTACCCTAAAATATATAAAACAGACATGTTTCTTATTGTAAGTAAAGCATGCTATATGCTGTTATAAGGCCTGCCAGATGCAGATATGTGATATATGAAGTATACATACAGCGTGCACATCCAGTGAATCCACTGTAAGGTCATAAGGATCCATGTGCAGGTTCTCAAACACCTGTTTGAGGGTGAGCTTCTTCCCACTCTTCTCCATTACCACTCGCTCCCCCTCTGTATTACAGGTGTTCTGGATGAACTGGAGCAGGTGTTTCTGATTCATGCAAGCTGCTGCGTGGATATGGGTGTCTACCTGGACAACATGAATATTCAGTCTTCAGTTTCCAACAAAGAAAGGTTATAATGGAGGTTTCATTTGGCAGGGATCACCTGAATAACCCTTATTCATACCTTCCTGACATTGTAGAAGTCTCTGTGTGGAACACTCTTTAGCTCCTTCAGTTCAGCAATCTCATTCAACATCTCATGCAGGTAGAACTTGGACATCAGGAAGTTCTGCCTTTTGTGACAATAGGTCTTCCTGGAAACAGGCAAATGAACCTTTTGTATACCTCAGTATAATCGCATAAGTATCATCATACTGAATCATACTATAATCATACTGAATTTAATCAAAATACATAGACTGACCTGAACTAAATTATTTAAAAATGTATCCCCCAAAGTTAATTATTTACTCATCATATGTATATGATCATATGTATATCATATGTAAATCAAACTGAGAATATAAACAAATTATTGTAAATACACTCAGAAATAAGCCATTACTTATTTTTATACAGACATATGTATACACCCCAAATTACATGTTTCATTGGTTAAAAATGAGTGAAAATAAATTGATACCTCTACAGGGAGTAAACGTAAATATGGAAGCACAAAGTATAAAATACAAGCTAACTGGTTTGAAGGGTTCAAACTATTATTGCATTTAAACTGTGCTTGTAGCAAGTAACAAGTAAGGTGCAATGAAGAGAGTGCTGCACTCACGTTGGTCCGTCAGCGATCATGGCGAGGACATGAGTCATATCAAGAACAAAGGTTTCCATATCGGGGTATGGCAAACTGTGTGGTTTCTCCTGAGTCATGGCCTCTGCATCATCATATACGTAGATGATGCCGTCTTTCATCTTTAGGATATAGTTCAGGTTCTGTGGGATGTCCTCCATACTGTATGGGTCTTGGCCCTCAGTTGGGCTGGGAATGCTATCTGTAGTCAACACAATATATATTTTTATTTATATTATTTCTATATATATAGAAATGCATGATAAAACATGTAATATAAATACCTGCGTTCCTTTCTTTTTACAAAAAGACAATTTTGTAAAACAATACCAATAGGGATCAAGAATTCTTACCAATCAAGAATTTCTTTACAGACGAGTTATTAGCACTTCTGTTTTAACCCAAAGCTCAGGCTAAATGAACACATGAAACACCAACATATTTCTAGGCTATTTTTTGGCCAAACTTCCCATGTAAATAAACAATTATTTGATATTTCAAGGCCCAAAAAAAAATTGTAAAAGAAAAGGCAGGCGATTAATTAAATAATACAAATCAAATAAAGTGTTAAGAGTTAAGAAGCAATTTGTTGTTTTGCACAATTATTTATATACATATGATTATGCTATGATATTGGCGTAGCAGCAGCATTCAAATAAATTTAAATAACAAATGGTACGATGGTACGAACTGATTCCAATCATGTGTCCCTAACTGATCTTGTTTAGGATAAACCGTACAGCATGCATCACTTTTATTTAATCTAAGACATTGGTTAATGGTTCTTTAAAGTTGTGCCATGTCTACCTGGCAGAACTTCTTCCTCCTCATTCCATTGCTCATTATTGGCACTTCTCAGAAACTTGGCAGTGGTCCTAGGGAAGCGATGGTATGCCAGACGAGAATATTTCTCTCTGATGAACAGTGCTTTCAGCAGGCTTTTTGCTGCCTGCTCATAGTCCTCCACTGTGATCTAAAACAGGACAGAAAGACAGATGTAAGATTAAATGAAATCTCACTAATTGTGTTCTAGACCCTGCTAATATGTTATTTGTGTTGAGACTTCTATTTATTATAATATGTCTGATCTTAAAATGTATTAACACCTATAAATAACATCACAAGATTGTCAACATTGTAATCATTTTTGTATGATTACTGTGGACATATAATTTTTGTATGATTATTTGTATGATTATTATCATTTTTGTATGATTATTGTGGACATATAAAAACTACAAAAACATATAAAAACTACAAAAGAACAAGATTACAGTACATAACTACATTAGAACAGAGGGGTCTTGAATTATGTGGTCAAGATTTTTGTTTCAGCAGTTTGGACCAGTTCGGACTCAAAACCAATGATGTTTGAAAGCATCTATGTATGAATGTATATACCACAAACAATGATACAACAAAAATATTGACAACAATGGAAGCCTGCTCAGTGCATATTCTTTGTTAGTTTAAATATTATTAACATGCGATGTAGTAATTTCATCTTGCTTCCAACTCTTACACCACTGGCCTGTAAGACTTGTTTCAGGTGTGACTAAACTAATAACTGTACTCACCCCTGCACAGTAATCTCCACTGATGGTGACTCGCTGGAACTCTGGGACATCGTCTAGGACTGGTGGTCCAGTGGTTTCAGGGGTAAGCAGAGGCTTGATTACAGACATGGCCCAATCAGCAGCACCGGGAATCTGGAGGGATATTGACTGTGACCGTATCATCTTCAAACTCCTCTTCCTAGATGGGCAAAACAACAGATAAAGTTAAATGACTCACTATACTGGTCTTTCTTTAGATGCCTCTTTCCCTTAAGTGTCCTCTCACCTCTTGACGGATTCTGCAGAATGTTCCTCAGCCAGTTCTTTACGAAGTTCATGCTCCTTGGCCTGATGTAGGCCAATAGGGCAGTCCTCAGGCACGGTAAACATGGACATGACATCCTTGGTGTTCTCCTCTTTTATTGCCGAAGCATACACTTTCTCCGCAAGCCTCTTCACATGGTCATCCACCTCACTGAAGGAGATCTTCTGGAACTGCCGTGGCATATCTGCAAAACCCAGATGGAGACTGAGGACTGCATTGTTTGAGATCCATTGTTTAAGTTGACAGTTAAAGTATCGTTTGCAATCAAATGGACTACAAAAGTGCACCTTTTTTTCTACATGGTTTCTGCCCAGTGAGTTTGCATGGCCATGCACCACTTTGTGGCTGAGCTGCTGTTGCTCATTAATACTTCCTTTTAACAGTCATTGCACTTCTAGCTGATTTGAGCAGATCTGACAAACTGGTAAAAATGACATCCTATGATAGTGGGACATTTAGCACCAAGCTCTTCAGTAGGACACACTGTACTGCCAGTATTTGTCTGTGGAGACTGCAGGGCTATGTAATTAATTTTACACACCTGTTGGCAATGGTGCTTCTACAGCTAAAGGAGTTAGCATTGAATATAAATGCGAGCAGTGAATAACACATGATGGATAGAATACATGGGGCTGAGGAATACACCATGGAATACAGAACTACTTACATTAGCCAAACCATATACTTCACATACTAAACTAACAAATGTGTTTTGGCTGGGACATTGCTTATTGGTGTGTAAACAAAAAAATACATTGAAAGTTTTAATATTTGACATATATTATGCCAGTATTTGACATATATTATGCCAGTATGTGGTTTTGAATGCTGCATGCGGCTTTGAGTTGAGTTTCCGTTAGTAGTTCTATTGGTAAATTGGCCATTTGGCCGACTGGTTAAGTTACTTGTCCCCCTCTGGGAAACCAGAGATGAAATAAAGAAAGAATAAAAAAAGAATATTTAAAGAAAGAATGTTCTGGAAAAGTGATGTAAAGTAGCTCATTTAGTGGATCATAGTATGTCATATATATCACCAAAAATATGATACAGTGTTAAATATCTGGTCATGTCATATTATTAATTATACTGCACCCAGTTACAATAAGCACACAATGTGTACAAAATAAAATACAAAGATGTGTGTTCCAAAATCAATTTAGTTTAACAAGACACAATCGTTTCACACACACAGTCCATCTTACAGAGCAGCTGAAGTTCCTCTAAGCACTTCTCACTTTTCCTTCTTGATAAAATCTTTCTTTGTTTCACATCTATAGTTGTGAGCAGAGCAAGTACCAAGTTATTTGGGGTATAAAAATGCTCAGGGCTAACATTTAGCCACTAGGATCCAACAGTTTCAATTTTCTCTGTACTTTCTGATATGAAAGTCAGCTGTCAGTTGTATGTGACATGTTCTTGTCTTTGTGCAGCTTATTGTGCAGCTCATTGCCACCAGAGTTCCTAGCTTATTTCTGTTATAAATGTTCCCCAGCAGGAACTAATACAATTATTAAAAGTTGGTAAAAATAATCAAAAAAGCAGAGTAGAAATCAATGAGGTTCAGCAGGTGATGCAAGATTTGCTAGTGCAATGCACAAATCATGGCTATAAATATGTCCTCAAGTGTCCACACACGTCTCAGTTTGTGTTTGTGTCCTGCCAGTGTATTAGTTTCTGTAAACATCATGACGTTGCCATCGATGGGGTTCCTGTGACACAGTCTCCTGCTGACCAACCCCTCACAAGACTTGCATTCTCAAGTGTCAGCCTACATGCTGCAGTCGGCTTTCACAGCTTTGTACACCACGACCCAAGCACCCGTCACGCTTCACCCATGTTAATGAGCACTCTGAGAAGTGTGAGGGGTACTGAGTGAAAAAGGAAGTACGATGCTGTTTACATGACCAGTTGGTCAATAACAGACAATACAGACCTTTATGGAAAGGGCATGTGAGTTTCACATGGTATCCCTCAAGATTCAAAGACTGCTCCATTATCCTCCAATTTTGTAGACTGACTGGATTACCAAGTTATATTAGTCCGTGAGAACTCTCCAAGGAAAGCATTTTTGTGAAAGTCAGATGAGCTCTAAAAGGCAGGCCCTACTGTGAAGGAAGTAGCTGAATTAGCAGATGTATGTAAGCGTACGGTTATACGGGTCTATCAGCAGTGGCAAAAATCCCAGTCTATAGGAAAGGATTCGTTGATGCAGGGTAGCTGAACATTGACATGGCCTGCATCCAGAAACATGTCCAGTCTATGCCGAATCACAACTGTCCCAACACACTGGCACTGAAGTACAAATACTTTTTGAGGCCACTGTGTAAATGTATCTGCCAGGCTGTTTTGTACTGTAAACCAGACTAGCAGAAACCTAGCAAGTCCATAAAACGATTTGTGCTCTAGTTGAAGTGCTCACACTACACACAGTTGAAGCTAGTTTACTCTTAGAGGGCTGTGATGTAAATATTATGAGGGGTCATAATGTTCTGACACACAGCTGGTCATGCATTTCAAATCAGGCCAAATCAGCAGTGTGCTTAGTGATAGGGCCAATGAGGGCACGGTTCCACTACATACATGCGGCATATATTTATCTACCAGTCTGTACAGTGCTTGTGCTCTGGTCCCATGCCAGTTCCCATGTACTTGAGATGCCGCTGGCATGGAGGGCTTGGTAAGTGTTTGATTTTCCGTGACAGTTCAAATCCTTTAAGGCATTTTTTTTTGGATTATAGTCTACATCCAGTTCACTGATGTTTGTTCTTCACACTTCTTAGCAATTTAAATGAAATAATTAGAAGACTAAAACAGTGAGTCACCTAGGCAATATGAGCAGATCTTTATAAGGCTTTTTGAAAGGCTGTTGTAAACATATTGGCTTCTGGATATGAAGGCCAAGCTGGATGGTTGAGTGCTAAAATGCCTCTCTATTGACTTTCAGTCCCTGTTGACATGTAACAGGACCCACTGCAGCACTGTCAACAATCTTGGCACCCTCCAATAGGAGGCCTGAGTGTGAGAGGGACGTTTACAGTCTGTTCCCAGCCCAGCCCAGCCCATCTAGAAAGTCTGCATTCCAAGCAGGCCATCTGCATGTTCCTAAAGAGTCGTGAACAGATGGGGTCTTTCTATTCCCATAATTTACCTGATTTAAATACTGCTGGTAAAAATGTAACCCAAATGTGGTCCAAAGGACAGTAAAAAACTTGTGTTTGGGGCTTGTCAGGCAAATACTATGAAAAACATTATTTAAATGCACCCAATCATACCAGGGCTAATTCTTAAAGGCACAGTACCAAAAAAAAAACAAAAAAACAACCAGCCTATTTCATTATAAGGAGGAACTGAAAAAGAAAGGTTGGAAAATGACCATGCATATGATAATGTATTATGACTGTAAAGCCCACACAAATGTAAGCAGTCTGTGAAAACATATCTGCAGCAATATAGTTTGTGTATTTTATTTACCTTTCAGAAAAAAAGAACAATGTGGGCCCTTTCGGTGTGACTACTGACTACTACTGTGCACAGTGATGGTTTTGTTGGTTTTATTGTGGCTGAAGTATTATGAGCGGAAGGGCTAACTGTAAGGGCTAAACCTCTAACATGACACTTTTCTGTACCAGACAATCTGTACCCTCTCAAAACTGTTCTGACCTACACAATAACAAGGACTTTGACTGCCTTGTATTGTCCCCAGGTCAGGTGTTCACACTCACTCTCTTACCTTCTGTGGCTGTCCTTGCCATACTTGTGTTTGCCTGGCTCTCTATGACGGGACTGTCTTTCAGTAGCTTGCTCGGTGCTGTGATCTGATAAGATTCGTGTCCTGTCTGTGTATGAGCCAGTTCCAGCCTTTCAATGTCTTGAGCATGCTCCTGGCTCTCTATTTAAAGAGGCTGACAGTGTCACATCGAGAGAGAACACTGAGCCTTTCCCATATGTCACAATTGGCACTTATGTCAGGGCATGAGTGTCAAATTGGAGAAACCTAAATTGCTGGCAGCTTCTAGAAGTGGGATGGATATGGGGGTCCAATTCTCTGAGCTTCTCTACTTGGAAAAGTAGGCAACAGAGTTTGAGCAGGAGGTGAGCTCAGTTGCTGACTTTGCTGAGACATAGTATCCTTGCTCTTCACATCACCTTTTAATTAAAACAAACTACTCAGCTAACCGGAGGCCGACGTTCTAACTACCGTGTAAAGGTCACTTAGTGGATTGTGGTTTGTGAAGTCTCAGGTATTTAGTCATGTCCCAATGAGGACAAAAAATTCTGATTGAAATTTCAGTTAAATTTATGTGTTCATAAATAATAGATGAGATACTTTATTAGGATTTGAAATTGATAGGAATATATAGTTGGGTACAGTCTGGTTTAAGGAAACAATAAATGTTTTTATTGGTCATTGCTTGACATTACAGAAATCTGAAAAATGGCAGAAATTGGCAGACATAGGGTTGTTTATACAGCATGTAAATGACATGTAGGTGTTTGGAGGACGTGACTATTTTTTAGTTAGTCAATGGACATTGATATTAAATCGTTCATTTTTTAGCCTTAAAACTGCACTAAAACCATAACAAGTATGTAATATGATTTTTCCACGTATGTGGTGTATTCACTCTTTATCTATCTTACAGTTTTCCTGTTTTAGGAGACTTGGTTCTGTTTTTGAAAGCCATCTGCAGACACGTTTCCACACTTCCAGAGTTCAGTATTAGAAGTAAAACACCGCCAATGATGTTGAGGTCCGGGCTCTGGCTTGGCCAGTTCATTGTTCTTATAACACAAGCAGCATTTTTGTTTAACTTGTTCAACTTTTTTTTCAGATCTGAAGTAAACGTGGAGCTTATTTTTTTT
Organism: Prochilodus magdalenae; assembly: GCA_024036415.1. Taxonomy (NCBI): domain Eukaryota; kingdom Metazoa; phylum Chordata; class Actinopteri; order Characiformes; family Prochilodontidae; genus Prochilodus; species Prochilodus magdalenae. The sequence goes on from JAMWET010000950.1 coordinate 1,012,153, forward strand.
GTTAAATGAATGTTTTAAGTACTGTTTATCTGGTGGTGATAGTTTGGTGGCCTTGCACGGTTGCTAGGGGTCCCATTTTTTCTCTGCATGTTAGGGCTGTACACGACTCAAAATTTTTCTCCATGTACATGATCTAGTAATCAGTAAATCAATTTGCATATGTTTCAGATCTGATGTCCTCCTCATTTAGAAAGTCAGCAGAGTCACAAGAACATATTTCTGAACTAAAAGAGACGTGGCATATGATGATCGATCTGAACTGGAGCCTGATTTAATTACAGGATATAGTGGCGGGCAGCAGCTCGTACTTATGCTAAACATCAGCGCTTATAGCTTATAGTCTTATTAATTTCACTTTTAACAGCTTCTTCAGTAGGAGAACCCTTCGTCTTTCATCTCTCATAAATAATGAACTGCTAAATAAAACCAAATTAGTCCATATTTAAATGATTTTTAGACGAAAAGAAGAATGGTAGATCTGAAACAATTTAATTATTTTTGAAAGAATTATTTATTGGCAGGCATATTAAGCAAACAGCGATTATGTCTAAAACAAAAGTCAGCTCCCTCGTTTGAAGCAGTGTTGGATGTCCGACTGAATGACGAGCAGAATTAGCTTTAAGTTGTTCAGATTGTCTTTTTCAAAAGAGACATCATTCCACCCCTGTTTCTCAGCTTCACAGCTTTAGCTTCCTTCAAAGGTGAACTGCCAGCACACGCTGTCCCATGGATTTAATTTTTTAGCAAGCATGCATCATAGCCCAGCCAGAACTTAAATATATATTTATTATTCCCCTTTTTAATAATAATAAAAATTTCTTTTTAAATTCTTGAATTTCTTGTGCATTTTGTAAGCTTTTGTCTGCTTTACAAAAAAAAAAAACAATAAATGGTCACTGTTGTCAGTCGACTTGCAGTGCAAGTTTTTTGAAAACTTTTAGGATATGCAGCTGCATAATTATATATGAATAATTTTGAAAGTGGAAAAAATAGGGTTAACATACAAAACTCTAGCACAGAAAACAGCATTAGGTACTGTTCCAAAGAAGTGCATTCAGCTCTATCAACCTTAAGGTGATTTTACTATGCAAAACTATATAAATAAAGTCCTATCTGCATTGCACTCTCATATCACTCTTAAGCCTTGCCCAAGCAAAAGGAGGCAAATTTGCCTGCACAAACAGAGCCCTGCCCTGCCTACAGCTTTGTACATGAAGCCATGCGCAATCAAGAGAAAAAGAATCCAGTCTTTTTCTATGGATTATTTGTGTCAGAGTTAGTTTGATCTAATTTAACAGGTGAACTCACTCCTGATAAGGACCATTTAAATCTGTTTTTTCACTACTTTTTATTTCACACAATCAAACATCCATCGAGATCAGATGTTACAAATACATACTAGCAGTATATCCTGTTCACAAACGTCCAACACCGTGCTGTTCAGCCAAGAGCTTAATGTTGCATTGCAGCTTAGCTGTAGCCTGACCTTGAATATCACAGATAGACGTGATGAGTTCTAAGCTTAAAATAAATGACCTTCCCTGCGTTCACTCCAAAGTCTGTTGTTCTTTAGAGAAGTGCTGTTCTAAGCCGGGTGACAATGCCTTCACATGCACGACCAAGCCCCTGGAATTCCAATGGCAAACACCAAGTAAAGGAATTCTTGAGACACCACAGAGCCAAAAATACTTGTAAATAAACTCCAGACAAAGTTTTGGCTTGCACAGAGAAGCACATTTACCTGTGTATGTTGTTGTTCACTCTGGTTGACTTTCCTGGAGCGCTTGTAGGGCTTTAAAGAGAATGAGTGCAAGGAGGGGTTTTTTATTTGTGTCTTTATGGCTCCAAGCCTTTCTAATATTTCCCGGGAAACAATTGGAAGAAATCAGACTCCGCCTAAACACGTAGCTCTGGCTATGTACCTGGCCTACCCACTAAGGCCAGTACCAACCTCTTTAACCCTCCCCCTTCTTTTTCTTTCTTTTGTGCACACACTCACTCTCATTACCTCCTTTTCCTTCCTTAACACTTTGAGATTCCATCACACAGCTGAAGTGAATTTCTGCCTCCTCATATTACTGCTGTCCTCATAAGTGCTTTGATAAATGCTTTAAGCTTTTATACAAGCGATGTACCTTAGGATGTTTCAATAATCCTCTTAATTAAATTAGTAATATACTGCAATTACTTATTTACCTCTGAAAGCAAATTATGGCATTCATTTTATTATAACTTCATTCTTCATTCTCCTGTCAATTTAGAATCGTATTATTCCAGCACAACTAAAATCTCTAAACAGAGTTTTACTTGTTGTTGAAAATCTGTGCAGTTGCACAACATTTTATACATTTACCCACCACCAAATTGGCAAATCTGTGTCACTCTAGCAAGTCCAAGAAGTGAGAAGGTTGTTCAGAAAATCAACACGCCGCCCGTGTTGAAAGCCCCATTTGTGGCTCTAACTGCTGTAAAATTTGAACCTTCAGGCCGAATTGCTTTCGTCACAGAATGGCTTCACTCTGTCTACCAGGCCCGCTAGCTTCTCTTAGCTGCAGGCTAAGAGTAATACTGCAGTGCACGAACAGGATACCCAGCACAAGTGTTAGTCTTAGAAGGGTGAGGAGTTGGTCTAGGTGGTGTAACTCAAAGTCTTACTAAGGTCCACATATTTGTTGTTTTGTTTGTCCTATTTACTTCTGGGTTTTGGCTAGGGAAGTGTAGTGTAGTTAGCGTTTAGTTTTTCTTTTTCTAGTACTGTTTGTTTCAGAGCAAGCAAGTTTTTATGGTTCTGGGGTCCACATTATGGTTCTCCCAGAGTTGTATTAGATGGCACAGCACAGTGTTTTTGTTGTGATTAGTTTTTTTTTTAAAGTTTGTTTGATCTGTTCCTTAGTATTTTATACCTTCATCGCCATGTTTTAATGTCACATCTTACTGATCCCACAGCACCCCAGTCAAAATGTGGGGTCAAAGTGGGAATCTAGAGAATTGGAATTCAGAAATGTAAGGGGACCTGGCAAGAGGAAATACTGACTTTTTTTCTTCCCTATTTACTACCCCAAGTGCTAAGACCCACATTGTGCTTTAATACAGAAAGCAAGCCTGATTCCCTTCAAATGTTGTGTTAACGAACATCAAATAGTTAAATATGCTAACAAAATGATCAATCTTATAATCCATTTAATACTAAGCACTTTAAAGCAGCCAGGTTTCTTGCACAATGGATATTGTTAATATGTAACATTTAAATAGCTCTGGTCAAACCAGTTTACACTATTTAAAGCTGATGTTTACCAGCACTAGAGTTTAAGCCAGGCATGTTTAATTCGGACGGAGGATTGCTTTGAGGCCTGGTAAACCATACAGTTTGATTACCTACCCATAGATTTCTATGATATTTCTTTGTAAATCTGTTGTGTTCACCTCTTGTAGAATTTAGCACATATTTCCATGTGAAAACGCTCAATTTTGTTTGCAGATGGACAGTTCACAAACATAAAAAATGTTTATCCAGTTACACGGAATGCACACTGTTTACTTAAAAGCTGATTAAAATCAGGAGATGCTTCCGACTTGGCAATGTCTCTTTGCACATGCTACTGGAACAAGGCCTTGCAAAGTTAGCTCAAAACCAGACTCTGAGCAGATTTATACTGATGCTATTTCGATGGTCTGCCGTAGCTCTTTAATCTGAGTCCTTGTTGAAGAAAAAACACCACTGACATGCCATGTTTACTTTAAAGAGAAAAAAACACTATGTTGCTGAACTTAAGAATGCTTCTGACACAATAGCTCATTGTAATGGCATTTTGGACTGAGTGAACTGTATCCTCTGTGACTGATACTGTCTGATCAGGCAAGGTCCTAAACAATTGTCCCCAATTCATTTTAACATGGATTGCTTTATTTCTCTGTTTTTCTCAGAAAAACATTCAGTTATTGCTTCTGCCCCTGATTAGGCCTTTTGGCTACTTGACATTTGCTGATAACAGTGGGGTGTCACTACTGTAAGGCCTACTGGCATATTAGGTCAGTAGGTTCATCCTCTGAAGCACACTAAAGCAGGGGGGCAGCCTCATGCCCTCCTAATTTATTTGAAATAAGAAAATGCATGCCTGTAATTTGTTGTTAATGTTTATGTAATATAAATAGCATGCTTCTTTTGTGTATTTAAACTGCACATACTATAGTAATGCTTTTTTTCATTGTTAAGATGGATGGACAAATATACAATCAGAAGTCAAATGCTCTCTACCTTTGGCAGCGTGCCCAGTGAACAACTAATATGATTAGGAGTGACAGTGAAATCAAGTGTGAGTATGAGTAACAGTCTAACCAGGTTTTAGTCAGTCGTTAGAAATAGACGCTGGCAGTAGCTCAATGGAAGGGCATTGTACTGAATGATTCACTGTAAAACTGATACATGCAAGATTAGGTATATAGTACGTTTCTAGAAATACATGACATGAAGAAAGAAAAAACCTTAGCAGAAATTATTGTTATAAAGATGTTCTGTTTTCTTGTTCTGACCAAGATATTACATCTAAGGAAACACAGCTTTAACTGAAGGCCTAGGCCTGATTTATAACCCCTTTACAACAGCGGTCATCACATTTCATCAGTAGAAGACTGACTCTCTAGTCCAGGGCAGGAGTGGGATTTCTTTTCCAACCAGGGATTATATGATGCTACGGTATTTAGAGCACTTATTGTTTGTCTGGGCATTCATGTGCATGAGTTTATTCATTAGTTCACAGTGAGCAGTAATCATCATGAGTTTTTGCTAGTAGTTTTTATCTTCGCACATGACGCTACTAGTGCAGAATAGCTTAATACATCTCATGTAACATGGAAATGTCTACTTATTGTGATTTGACATTTTTGCTATATGGCCCACCCCTACTTGCAGCCACTGAATTATACAGTTTGATACAGTGGTTCCCAATTTCTAAAATATAGCATCAAGCGTTTTATTAAATTAATCACTAAAAGTGTAAATAAATGTGTTTTATATGAATAAACACTGGCTGTGCTCACCTTTAGCATATGGGTGTAGCACCACTGTACATCTGTAGCACACCCAAACAACTAAGCCAGTTAACCAACACAGCACTACAGCAATTAAAAACAGGTGTGGTCTGGTTATTCACCGTGTTGATGATCAACAAAGTGTTGTTTTCCATACTGAAGGTGTAACCAGGACATTCCATCAATGGGACAATAAATCGCCACAGCACTACATGGCAGCTAAATTAAAAAATAAATTCTATCAGTTTACATGTTTGTTTTACTGCAGGTGTAAACCAGCGTATGTTATGTAATTTGCAGGGCAGAGTATGAATTCAGACATTACAGTCTGCTGCATGTGGTCTATGTGGGGGTGGCATTTGTCTTCCTGTGGCACACTTTGTAAGAGTCCATTGGCTGTGCACTTACCCTTCCCTAGGACTGGGGTGGACTGTTGTTTGTTCAGAAGGGTCTTCCTCTTCAACATGGTTAGGGGGTTTTGGTCCATAAGTTCTCTAATGAATGCCTGAGCAGACAAAAAAAAGAGACCTGCCATGAATCCCTGGCCTACTTTTAGAGGGGTGTGTTTTCTTATCTGCAAACTGCTGGTGTGGTTGCAGGCATTCATTCTACCCAGGCAGTAGAACACCTTATTTTATCTGTTCATTCAACTGGTCTCAGTCCAACAATAGATGAGGTGTGCTGCTGCTTTGTACAAATGTTGGACCGGCCCTTTTAATTTTTTATAGAGACTTCGAAAATTAGCCCTTGTTTTTATTGAGTAACATCATAATCGGTTATAACACTACAATATCAGTGCATCACAGGGCACTAATGTATTCGTACACCCCTAGTACACCTTTAGGTCACTGTGTGCTTCTCTTGTTAGGAGGGCGCTTTCAGCTTTTTCGGTTTCTCTATCTTTCTGACAACAGGAAAAGGAAAGAGTGGTTATACTGTGATGTTAGTGCTGTTCGCTATTTCCTTAGCATGTTCAAGTCATGTTAACACAGCTGTTTGATATGTTAACTTGCTTTCTGTTATATACAGAGGTCAGTAAATGTGCAACATGTTGTTAGATCTGACTGTCCTCAGTAGTGTGTAAAAGCATGCCTTATTTTAATTTGAAATTTGCAATCATTATTCACTATCTATTTTGCTTCCTAGGAGAGCCTTCCCTCCCCTGTACTTCACGGTAGTAAACTTTCTTGTTGGGCCACATTTGTTTTCTAAGAGCAGATTGTGATAACAGTGCTCAGTGCAGCGCTTTTATGGTTCATATTATTAAATTAGCTGCACGGGCTGAAACATAACATTGGGTTATGCAATGAGGAGAGTAGTGTAGGTATGAAGCGGTGGTCTACAGCAGGTTCAGACATGTAGGAGATGCTGAATAACAAAGCTTACTTGCAGCACAAATTGTCAATCAAATGTGGAAACCTCCTGTCATTTCGTTGGTAATCTGGAAAGTATGTACTTTTTTGTTCAAATTGTTGGCAAATTGGGCAACAACAGAAACTGTTTGAAAAAAAAAGACCACATTAATTTACAGTAAGAATGAAACTGAATTTTACAACATTTCTTACTCACCTCCTCTAGTGTGTAGAAACCTTCCCTCTCTCTCTGCACTCTGTGTCTGCCTCTCTCTCTCTCTCTCTCTCTCTGTCTCCTTTTCATAAAGGCACTCCTGTGCCTCCTCCTAAGGGCTAAAGATAAACTGCTTTTACAAGTTTAGTTCTCAGAGCCTTAACCCTCTCGCAGCCAGAGACGAACCAGCTTTAAGACACTAAAGGCATCAATACACTTTCTCCCACTCTCACACTCCGTCCTGTGAAAGCTTTGTATTGATGCGAAATTCCTCTGAACATGACTAGGACAACTTTATTTAGCAGCAAGGCGGAACTATTTGTTAGCCCGCATACTTCCCCATTTGGCCGGATCTGTCAAGCGCGTATCAGCAGAAGGAACTAGGCTTTGCAAAATACTCTTAACGCTCGGTTGTTCATATTTTTACACAACCCATGTTAAAAAAAAAAACAACTTTTAAATTAACAAGAAAAATAAACAATAACGTGGGTAAATTGAAATTCGGTTCAATAAAAAAAATGCTGATATTTTTAGATGGTTAATTAAAATGAAATTATATATTTTAAAAATTATTTCGACACAACGTATTAAAACATAAATAAATAAATAAATAAATAAATAAATAAATGTCTCGAGCCCTACATATCAGAAGAAGCTAAAGAGCTCCCTCTACTGGTTATATGTTAGTATTGCGTTGTGGGTATTTGGTTGGGTAGTTTGTTCTACATGTTTGAAGCTAATACCTTGGTCAAATGCGGGTAAAAAAGACCAACAAAATAAACTATTTGATTTAACATTTCTCCATAATTCAGCAAATAGCAGTATGTACACAAAGCCATTTAGAAACGTAACGACAACAGTGGTGCTAGGAACCATACGTCTAAAGCCTTTTATAGTTGCTTCGAATAAAATTATTTGAGGAAAGTGTTGCAAATACACAAGTTCCCAGAAGGACGTGGGGCGGAAATGTTTCTTTTTCAAAAAAAAAAAAAAAAAAAAGTCCTCCTGCGTGCGAAATAACCTAACTTGTTTTTCTCAGGATAATTCACTTTAGGTAATCATCTTTCAGTTAGCCAGAGAACGGAGCCCTATGAACACCAGACAAGTTTTTGTACATACGAGGCAGAAAATAGTATAATATTCAATTAAACTGAGATATTACCATTCTTTCACCATATCCACCATTGTAACCAATTTGTTACAATGAACAATTTCTCATAAAAACACTCAGAATGACTGTTTACAACATCAACTACTGAACTGTACAAAACCAGAATTTTCCTTTATGTCAATGTCTTACTTTATTGTGCTCTGCTGATCTGGAAAGGGAATGAGTAGAAAGTTCTGAACACATTGGCATTAGATGGCAGCACAACACTACAGATGTGGCGTCTATATAAGTTGGTTTGACATGCAGCAGTTTTGGTGTGGTCTCAATTCTTGTAATCATAAACTATGGTATTATAAAATCAGTTGAATCAGATACGCTCTGTGTATAATATAGCTTAATAACTGAAACACAGGACAATTTGTAAGATTTTAGGATTAAGGCACTGACCACTACTTACAAAAAGGTAGTAACTACTAGGAATGGAAGATCTTATGATAACGTGCTTGGTTTACTATGATCAGTCATGACTGCAACAAAGTACAGCTCTGTTTACTGCTTGACTTGACTAAATTAAATTTTTATTAAAGATTGTACTGTAAGTTCTAGTAAGATTGTACAGTAAGATTGTAATGAAGTTTCCTATTGCCCACAGGCTTTTATGAACCACCTGTGAACGCTGTATTTAAAGAAATTGCCATTTACATTGTTTATCACATTTTTAGATTTAAACTTTGTGCATACAGATGGAACAGTGTGCTTAATGCAAAAGGCTAATCTTATATGTTGACCATTGTTCTTGCACTTAATGCTGCCCTGGAAATGAGACAGACACTTATTCTTTCACTTGCAAATGTTTAATGGTTGATCATATAATTAGCCTTCACTTAACAATGATTCACAAGGACATGGGTATATCATTTGAGCAGTATAAAAGCACTGGTTAAATACCTCATTTCAAAATGACAATAGCTAAAATATACAATGCCCATATTATTATTTCATGTACAAAAAATAGTCTAATCTCCAAGATTACAAGTACATTATGGAGTGCATAAATATTTGGATTCATAACATACAGGTTACATTTAAAATTTTTATAGACATTAATGATGCAATAAACATACTGATCAAAAAAAGATATATTGCACAGTTCCCTCTGTATATACACATCCAGCGTCAAGTACGTAAGCGTCTTCCTTTGCCAGATATTGATGTCCCATTCACTTTTTGCAAAGATCTCCATGTGGGACTTTGTTGGTGAGTCATTTAGCTGGTTTAAGATTCCTTTTCTCCTTTTTGATCCTTCATTCGCCTTTCTAGGAAGCTGATAGTCCGGGATAAGTCCATTGCTCCTCTGGACGGTGAAGAAGGGGCACATCCTGCGCTGGGAGAGAGACAGAGAGCCTTGTCAGGTCCCAGAGCTCCCTCAGAATGAGAAATATCCCAATCCCATGCACCCAGAACTGCTTGACTGTCTGCTACACCGCTGCTTTACAACCACCCACCCCCCTCCCACTCCCCCCTCCCCTCGCTGTGATCTGACTCGAACTCCTGCTCCCCTTTCTTATGAGACAGAACTGCCTGACCCACTTTACACAAACACCCCTTCTTTCCAGGTGACCAGAGTCCTTATCCTCAATCCTGTCTCTCACTTAAAGGGTGGAGAAAGGAGTTCCAGCTGCTTGCACGTGTAGCGTTTGTCCCCCACCTTTGTGCCTGGAGAGGACACCCTAAAGTTTAGCAAAGGAGCTGTCAGTAGTATTTCAGCAAACTGAGCCAGCATGAGAGAAAAGGCTCAGGACAAACCACAGCTCGGGGTCTATGTCCGTTTTTGAGGTGATCCACGTCTCTGGGGTTGGAGCCAGGTAAGCTTTACATGACCCTGACCGCCCATTAGAGTGGTGGAGAGCTGAGGCAGCGAGCGCCTCCTCCTGCGACCGTAACCATGTGGGCTGATCTTATCTTGAGGGGCACTGTTAGTCCTCTCACGGTGCTGGTTGAGTCGGTGAGCCAAATCGTGCACTGAACAGGTGAGCAGGTTACAACCCCGCTTTACTCTCTCATTCACTTGACCACTGCAGAGAGAGGGTGAGAGAGAAAGAAAGAAAGTTAAATACAAAGAAAGAAAATATATATGTACATTTAAAAAAAACAAAAGAAAAACTTTAGGTAAAAAAGAATGTAAGAAAAAAATGATTGTAGGGAAGAACAGGAATAGAGAATAAGAAAGAAAGAAAAAAAGAAAGAAAGACTATAAGGGAAGAAATTATGGAGAAAAATAAGAATGACAGAAAGAGCAAAAAAAGATGAAAATGATAAAAGAAAAGCATGATCAAGGAAAGAAAAATAGCAACAGATTAAAGAAAGGTATAAAAACAGGGAGGAAAAAATGCAAAAAAGACAGAAAGATAATACATAATAAAAGCAAAGAGAAGACAAATCAGCAGATTATGGAAATGCTGTAATTGAAGTAGATCAGTATTATTATTTTCAGCCTGTCAGACAGAGTGTGATAGAAGTCTAAGACTTGAGTTTGTTCAGGATCACAGACTGTAATGTTGTAATGCAGGTAGCTCTCCTGGTGGATGAAAGAGGAAGTGTACCTGTGCTTGAGCGTGGGGGACCCTGTATCTTCGTTCTGCTGCTGAAATTCTCCTGAATCTTCCAAACTGTCAGGCGCACACAGCTCCCTCCTCAACCTGCTCTGCAGCCACACACTCAGCCTGTATCACACATAGACAACCAAATCAGTACCAAAGATTCACCAACACACGTATATGAACACAGACATATATAAAAAGAACTGATGCTTTGGCATACTTGTTTCCTCCATCAGAGTTGAGCTGAAGGTTTGCACTTAGAGCCCAAGGCAAGAGAGTGACCAGCAAACTGCAAAGCAAAGCTTTCTTCATTTTGGACTGGACTGACCTGTGAAAAGAGTTCTGTTGAGTATGAGAGAAAAGAACACACAATATATACCCACAGCGTGTCTGTGTATCACTAGTTCCTGCATGCTAAAACATGTAACATTCAGGGAGCTGTGACAAGGCAGAATGTGAGGAAACAAGTGCTGGGCTGCTTTGCTGGGGGTAGATAATGCTCCCTCGTGCAAAGTGATGATAACCACAATTCTGACAGGCAGATGTCTTCCCAACCCAAACCCTGACCTCTGAGGAAATGTAGAAAATAAATTCCCCTAGGAAACAGTTAACTTTGAGCAGCATTCCAAGTATACATACCTGAGAAGCTCTATTCTTGATTAGGAATTAAAGAGCTCTACTTCTGACTTCACAAATTCTGATGAAAGGTCCAGAGAAACAGATAGTTCCCAAATAACGTCCACTTCTCTGTATAGTAGTAGATAAGGATGTAGCTGTAATACTACCAAAGCTCTGAGTGTAAAAGGCAAACCTGGGAGCCTTTTATACTTTACAGGGGGTGGGAGGAGGCGGGAGCTAGCCTGAGTGACAGCCAGCCACATCCCCATTCTAAACTAACCAACAAGTCTACATGCCCTGTCTTATTGGGACAAAGTGTGTTCCAGGAATTCTCTGAGAGATTCCTGCTTATTTTTTCCAACATGATTAAAATGACTCGACTCAATAACACTCTCAGGCCGTCTGTTACAGTGCATCTCAAATCCTCACATTTTCATGGTATAATTTCTTCTATGCAAACAAGAAAGCTCAGAGAGTTTTGAGTCTTGGAGAGCATAAAATCTGAAATGCATATTTCATTGGTGTCCATTTACCAGACAAATATTCCTGAATGACAGTATTTCATAAATCCTCCATAACGGTCTTCCTGTGTGTGGAATGCATGTCTTAATTGGTCATTTAGAGTTCATTTCAGCTGATAAAGCTTGGAATAACCACTCGACCCCCGCATTCCAGCCACCTACGCATTTTGCTAACGTTTAAGGAATGTGGATGTACTCATTACTATATCCAGAACAACTAATCTCACACCAGCTGACTATGCAAATGATTAAGGAGCATACCCAGGCATGTCATTATAATTATGCATTTCAAAATTGCAAATGTAATGCAGTTTTACCGCTAACCACACCTGTGGTTTATCCCTTTGTGGAATTGATCCAAACTGTTTTATGGTCCAACACCATCCAGTTGAAACTGGACTAGCTTGTCAGTCTTGTCATTTCTAAAGCATACTCATATATTACATATTCATTTTACTGAGGAGACTTAGTTCTCCCATTGGACTCCTAAAAAACAGATTATTTACATTACGTTTAGAAGGATAGGGCACAGATAATAAGACATAGGCTGCTTTACCCAGTAACAGAGCTACATTAGTGTGTGGTAATGCTATGTTTAATGCTTTGTTTCCTTAGGAAGCTGAACATTCATTTAGGCTATTACTCTACTACTTAATACATTTCAACTAACTAGCTGAAATCCCTAAAAAATGTGAAACTTTAGATCGTGTGGAACAGTGATCAGAGAGGTAGATGATAAATAGACATTAACAAAGATGAAAGATGTAGAACATTGAAACAGTAAAAGAAATGCATACAGAGTCAAATCTCAGGCAGATAAACATGTACTTTATATGCGGATAAACATTTACAATATATTACTATAATTGAACAACTTTATGGTGTTATAAGAATGTAATGCAACTGTCAAGCTTGCAGTATTTCACTGTGTTGAATGAAGTAAACGTGATGAACAGTATGAGCAGTGATCCCAGGCCTTTCCTGCAGTGATATTTCAAGGGGACTAACTCTTTACAACAGTCCTTCTGACTGATGAAGCCTGCTTATGCTCTGTACACTTGTGTTTAGTTTTCAGATGCAGTGTTCCAGTACGCTGGCTTTAGTGACCTCGTCTGCTGCATCAAAATGGAATTGCAAATAGGCTTTGAGCCCCTTGTGACTATGGTAACATCACGTTAAGTACCACAGAAGTCCCTGGAAAGAGCGCAAACAACTGATAAAATGGTTTTTACGTGCTGAGAGAGTAACCATCTTTGTCCTGCCCTATTTTCCCTCAACCATTAAGTACTCCAATTTATATTCTCTCCCTGACTTTTAAAGCCACATAAATAAGCGCTAACTTGTTTTTCATTAGTGAAAAAAGAGTATATCACTAACAACTTTGTGGTCATATCACACAAAGCCTCTCTTTGAAATAAACAGCTAATAGCTTAATTGCATTGCATTGTCTGGCCATTCAGACCTCATACCAGCTGAGTTGTCTCTGGCCACTGCTGGTCCAGCAGGCCCACGGGTAAACAATGTCTCGTACTCACCATGTTTCTCTGGGTGTGAAGTGACAAATGATTGTTTGGATCCAGAAGGACATAGTGTTCTTAGGCTGCTTTGACTCCATTGTATTCCTCTGTTGTTTAGCTAGGATAAGCACAGTTTTTAAAGCCTAATGATAATGCTACTGACGCTATTGCCTGATGCTGGCCACACCACACTATTCAGTCACCTAACATATTTGCTCTACTAAAGGCCTTTTGTCAGAAACCAGAATGATCATCTGGTTATGCTGGTAATAAAACATATCAGCTGTTGGATCTTTTCTTTGTTAGCTATATGTATCTAAAATAATTCACAAAAATGAGTGAAAGTAGTAGAGAATGGAACTTCTAACAATGTTGCAAGACTTTTTAGTTTTGAGAGAATTAACCTCCACCTTTTGTGTATCTGTCCATCATTCCACTGTGAAAAGACAACTCTGAAGGGCTGTGTAGTTGTAAGAAAGGCATTCCTGAAATTAGGCAAATAAACAAAATAAAAGAAAGTCTTCCAGTCAATTAAAGGAGTTGCTGGTATTATCAGAACAATGGACTGATTATCCCTCACTAGACCTCTAGACCTCACCTCAGGTAATCCTTAAATAGAGTAGGACTGGGACATAATTGAACATGGGTTGATTGGCACCCCCTGTTCGGAAACCTTTCAGGGCTGCAGTGGATGTAAAGGCAATGGAGGTCTGCAGATTATATCATGACTGATTAATATCAGTGTTCAGGAATAAAAGACAAAAACATGGTTAGAGCGAGCATGGATTCTTCTTCCAGTTATAAATGAGTCATTGTCTGTTGTTGTTTTCCAAACATCATTATGCCATAGAAGCAGAATCACTGACTATCTTGAACTCTAGGTGCCTTGGAATCCCTGCCATAAATTTGATGTGCTTATTAACAAGCCTGTAGAAAACCCATTACCATTTATTGCCTGTGCCAAGGTTGTTTCACATTCAGTCAGCTCTCTTTAGGGGTTGTGATTTTTTTTGTGAACATTGGCTTTTGCTTAGCATATCTGTGAAGAGGTGAGGCTGACGCATTAGCCTTTCTATTTTTATGCTGGCCGTCACTGAGAGGTTGCGGAGCGCATGAGATTTATTTGTTTTATCCATTTGCTGATCAGTTTCTTTTTAATGTGGCTTGATATATAAGCATCCAGCTGAGGGTGGGAAATGGGCCTGATTAGAAGCAAGTGGCAAGTCCTGTGTTGTGTGAACACTGTTTTTGTGCTCTGTGAAAAATCACAAACAGATCCAGATAGCAGCATTTTTTTTTTACAATCAGAGTAGAGGAACAGCTTATCTAAAACTGGTTTGTTTCATGTTTCAGTTTGTGTCAAATTCAATTTTGACTGACAGTATATATATATATATATATACACATACACACATACATATATATATAGATACCTTTGCTGTCCACTGAAAAGCATGTATCTTCATTTTTGTATATTTTTACTTTTATGCATCATTTGAACACAGCAGCTACTGTTTGCACAGTGTCAAAACATAATGATGATATATGGACCAACAGAAATGCTCTAAAAATTTTTGGAAAAAACTGTCTGGTTCCATTGACTTACATTAAAGTTAAATTAGGTTTTTAGCCTTTCCTGTAAAGTTGGCATTTTGGAGATATCTATGTTTTATGTTGCAGAAATATCTGCTAAAGTTAGCATGTTAAAGTTAGCTTTGAGTCTGTTGCTTCGAGTCTCAGTGTTTGCTCTCGGCAAGAAAACATTTTTTGTGAATTGGTAAATAAATGGAAAAAGTGTGATTATGTCGAGTCTGAATTTGGCAGATTGTGCCATTTTACATATTGCTCCTTTAAGGTCTATATACAATTAAGCTTTATGCATGTGTAAAGCCTCACTGACCTGTTCCTCGTTCACTCACAATCGCATACCCTTTTAAGCTCCTTTCCAAATAAGATGCAAACACTTCCACATGCTTAAAACCATCTCTCTGTGGACACCCACAACCGCCTTCTGCTGGTTTCTGCTCTACAAGGGCCTCCAGCACCTCAAGATTACTTCATTCATCATAAAATCTCATTGGAATTAAGCTTAAACAGGCAACACCTTCATAACGCTGTAGTCATATAGCTTTCCTGGAAGCTAAGGTACATCACCAGTTCCTAAGAATGTGAAAAGTTTATCTTCACAGTACAAATAACCCATTCATACTGGAATTCTGCTGTTGGACCCTTCCGGCTCACCAGCAGTTTTTATAGGATAAGCTGTGAAGATCTACCGTCATGTAGGTGATTATTACGCACACCTTCCATAGCTGTTTTCTCTGCTATTCAACTTTTGAGTCAACACTTCATTTTAGAGGCATTTTCATTCTCTGGAACCACTTAAAGTTAATTCGCTGCAATGTTTTATCTAAACCGCCATTGTCTGGCGTTTTGATTATTTACACTTGTGGCTATGCCACAGTTTTGCTTGGTCAGTGATTGTTTCTCTTAATCTGATTTTCAAACAGAAAGGCTGTGGAGGCCGGCTGACTCAGTTAGGTGTCTAACAGGATGTGACAGCATGGAAATCTCATGCCTCAGAATAAATGTCTTCAGTAGGGATTCTAGGAAATTCCTAAATGATCCCCTCTGCATAGCGGCTGTCTATGAGTGCTTATATTTGTTGCGTCCATAACCTTGCTTTGCTCTGAAAGTCACTGTTAAAGTGCCGATCACTGTACCAATTATTCCAGTTCCGTTATATAAGGCTGCTAGGAAGGTCACTGAGGTGTTGCTGACTTCAAGGAGCAGACTGTTTTATTGCATGAGGTGTAGTCATGCATACACTCTCTACAATTAACAATGTCTTTGAGGGAGTGGGTAAATTCAGTGATAGCACTTGAATCTAGCATAGCGTATGCATGTTATGACATTAGAGATTTAAAACCATGCTTACGCACTGTAAAGTGTCGTGATTATAAGAATAATCAAGCACATGCATGCATCAAGCAAACGTCATGCACAGTGTCAGATTAAGGTGATCAGGGGTCCACTAGGTGTTCCATAGGCAACACTTTGAAATGGCCCCGCATGTCTCCCACACACAGGAACACAAACATTTGCCACCGCAACCAGCAACAGTCTGTAGTGGTGAGCTGAACTTCCCACCCTCTGTTTGCCATCAACTGCAGTGGTGGAATAAACTGGATGTAGTTTTTTTTTTCCTAGATTAACTTGCCATTTGTACTAGCTGTTTTCCATTAGATGCATGTTTTTAGAGAAGCACAGCTTCAGGTGTTGATGTTGGTGTTCTGACATGGTTCCAGGCCCAGTATGCCATCTATGCGCATCAGTTTTAGCTCAGTTTGTTAGGTGCGAGCTGTAAGAAGGGGGAGCTACTGTTGCTGCCGCAGTTGTGGAGGCTGTAGCAGCTGCTGATGGTATGGCTCTGCCTCAGTCTTGTTTTCATAATTTGATTCAGTGGCAGGACCTGAGCACTTTTCATACTTGCAGATAGTGTAGTCTGTGTCAGATCTAGTATTTGAGCTTGCTGCAGCTAACCCTCTTAGTGTACGCATAGCTAGTATACATTTAAGAGACATTTCCAACACACTTAATTGCACTGGCTCAAGATTTTGCTACATACAGTACATGTATATTTTTATTCTGATTAATCAGTGGCCCCAATCCCTGTGTGGGCCCCTACTATCCTATTGTAGGGTAATCCTAGGGTGCTAATATGGCTCTGTGCCCGTTGAATGCCTCACCTTACAAGTAAATGATGAGTCACGTGTAAATCCAAGTTTACATATTTGCTATACGTAATCCCAGTGTTTACGGAAAGCAATCACTGTGATTCATCTAAAACTGTGTTCACTTAATTTACTTGTGTAACTTGCAAACAAAGAGTACTCAACAGAGTGCATAAATAAATGAAACTTAAATGAGTCATTTTTCCATATACCATTAGACTGCTTCTCTAAAAGATCTCTTCCTCACAGCCTAATGAGAAGCTGGCTGCTAATATTTCATCCAGAGACATTAAAAGAGATGAGTGGGTATGCATACTGTTTATTTGACATTGTGAACCAGGTCCAGAGGTCTCACTACTTAATACACGAGTTAATAATGTACTCCAGTCATGTGTTTCAAAGTATTTCTGTCTCTCCAAAACAGAGAAATAATGCATTTTAAAGGTCCTTTTGAGGGTGTTGAGTTTTTTAAGTGTGTCAAGTGACCTAAATTGCCTGGTGTGAGTGTTAAGTGACTCCTGTTGCTTGGTTGGCACAGAAAACCTTAAAAAGCTGAGAATTAACTTTGCTGAAGTGATTAGCTGCCCTTAAACATCCAAACTTCCCATTGAACATTGTGTCCCTATGCCTGAACTTGCCCAGTGTAGAAGCATGTAAGCGTTGGAAGCCTACACAGTAGGATCTACATAAGATGACTTAGTTGCATCATCTGATTTTTGACACCAACTGACATATAACGAGAGCTGTGCTAAAATGACCAATAAAAACGTTTAGCTCCTTTTTTCTTTATTGTCCACTGAGATGAAACAAATGATTGCCTAGGCTGTGATGCATTACAAAACTTTATGTAATGACAATACTGTTTGCCAGAGAGGGTGTCAGTCAGAATTCCTGAGTAGTATGTTATTGGACATTTTTGTTTTATTCTCCCTGTAATTATTTTTTTGTACTTTGCCAAGATGAGAGCATGTTTAATTTACGTTTTTAAGTTCTTTGTGTTCTTGTGTTCAGTGGCATCCAAACAGTTACTAGTCTTCAAAAAAATACCCTGGGATCTAAAGCCAGTACTGTGGGTCCTGGAATTGGCACATTGGCTAATTATAAATTTGGGCAGTGCTGTTGAGCTTCAGAGCTGGTTTAGACCATTAGGTTTAAACAGGTTTGTATTATAGACTGCTCCTTATTATTGTAAATATGTTTAAAATAAAAAAAGAAGGTTTAATTACTTAAATAAATAGAGTGCTTGGCTGTAGATAGTATTTGACTGGTGTCCCACTTGAGTGCCACTAAGTAACCATACACAGTAGTAATATAGCACTCCCGGTTTTTGGGAGTCGACTCTGTAACTCCAATTTATTTGAACCAAAACAGAGCTAGAGCCAACGACAGCTTAAACATGTAACCAATTTCTGGGCAGCTAGATTACATGATGAAAATAGGTCTCTTATCTTTATTTCACATAATGAGGAGTGAGGGTCAACTTAAAGCAGAGTACTGGGAAATTCATGACTCAGTCAGAATTATACTACCTCAGTCGCCTTTGAGGAGCTGGATGAGTAAATGTTATCTTACTCCTCTGTTCACAACACTGGGATTGGCTTCATATTCACAAGCTTCTTATTCCGTTACACCTTAACCAATGCAGTATCCTGTTTGGCCTGTGCAAATCATAAGTACAGCATAGTAACAGAATAGTAAGTGTTTTAAAACTTACATTGTGTTTATAATGTTAATGCTACAGACATAGCTTACTATTACTACTTACCCCCAACAGTATGATGGGGGTATGATTCAGTATGACAGTATGATTTAATGGTGACCTACCTATAGGATGTTTTGACAAACTAGCACAATTAATAAGAACAGGAAAGATTCAGATATGTGATCTTACTAGCATGGTCACATGACTATTTTTGTTTTCACAGTGGCTATTACTGTTAGAATTACTGTAAGTAGGTGTAAATAAAAACTAGTTATTTTATCTTATGTGCTCTTTAAGAGATGTCTAGCTAAAACTATGTAGGTAAATATCTTTTGTGAAGATATGACAACTAGCACTTTAGTGTAATGTTTAGTGCGCACCTCATTAATGTAATGAAGCAAGAATCTAGGGCCATCCTAAAGAGTACAAGATATCCATAATGAAAAGAATGAAACAAAACAACCAACCAAACCAAAAAAAGGAGTAAAATGTGCTACCAAACCAAAAACCTACTATGAGCATGGGGTAAAAGCTAGAAGTACAAACAAAAGGGGTCTCATGAGCTGTGCAAGACAAACCAAATGATCAAAAACACGGATTTAAATTAACCAAGCACAGAAAACAGAGATTAGTAAATGGGCGGAGCTTCAAACTGCACACAGGTGAGAGAGATAAAGAGGCAGGACTGGAAGGTAACAGGAACCAAAACAACAACAAAAGCACATGGCCAGAGGCTAGACAGGTGTTAAACTAGATACATAACTGCAGTAGCAGTGTTCAGTGTTGGAGGCATACTTGTTAAACATGCATAAACCACTGTCTCCTTATCAGTTGTATCGTCATTAGGTTTATTTAAAGTCAGCAGCAAGGACAAACAAATAAAGATACTTTTATTCTCTTATTTTGTTTCCACATTTGATAATAATAATTACTATTATAAGGAAAATATAACCTAGTTATTTTACTTATGTGCTCTTTAAGAGTCATCAAGCTAAAACTGTCTAGGTAACATTTTGTTAAGAGAAGATTTTAAAACTAGTATTTTAATATGCATGGTTCATTAGTCTTATCAAACATTGAGGCTGGCTTCAAGTGCAAGTTCAAGTTACCATTAGAAAAATGTATTTTTGAAAAGTGTATATTAAAAACACAACTATATAATATTATAGACTACATTGGGGTATAATGTCAAATCAGAACAGCTTTGCATTAATGTGGTACTGTGGCAATGTGGTACTGTGTAAGCAGTACAGCTGTGTATTGTGGCATTAGTGAAAAAAACACAGGAATTACTGCACTTTAAAGGCGGATGCCTTTTTTATTGAACAGGCAGTGAAAGAGAACCACCGCTCAGTGCTAGATGAAGCAAGCAGGCCACTTCTAGCCACATACTGTATCCTCTTGTACACTGGAGGTACTAAGACCTACTGCACAACTCACATCTCACAGCCCATCATAGAACATCATAATACATGCATACATCTACCACATAACATCAGCAACTTATTTGCAGCATCAGTTGCAGGACACTACAGTGTATTCCTCCATCATTAATGATCTTTAGCAATTTCACAGTCTTGATTTGATTGCTACTGTATGCTTCTTAATGGATAGGTTATTAACTGTGATGCTTTTATGTTGCACAAGACAGAGATGTAGGTGATTGATGTCATAGAATCTGTTACATGCCAGTCTGAAGAAGCCAGCTGATGTAGAGGCGAGCAGGATGAAAGCAAACACTGACAGTAAAGACAGGACAGCTGTTTTGTCATTGGGATAAAGATGTAGGAGTTCCACATTGAGAAGCATGCAGTGCTTAAACTGTTGGATAGTTTAGTAACTATACTGCTTTAATGTTTTGCTGGTGTAATGAGGATACAGAGGGGGAGATATTACATTAATAAGCAAGTGAATCTATGCCTGACTAAAGAAGTGTCAGACTTCAGTTTATGTATCCCCATCATGTTATGTAACTAGGGTTCCTGCACAGTCCTTTCTGGTGAATATCGTGTAAGTTGTGTTTTGCTCAAAACTATGTAATCACAGAATCTGATAACAACACTTGTTAATTTCTTAAACATGTTGTTTGTTTCGCAGGTGGAAATATGTGAATTGACATGTCATGGCACAATAATGTTTTGGGCTCGATGTTGCTGTGCTACACTCTGTATATTTAACTCTTCTGTCTGAGGATCGACTTCTGACATGCAAGCCCTGCACATGCTGGGAACAGAGAAACCAGCTGAAATGTCTAAACACATTTCTCAGTGACCTGCTGCATGAATATCTGCATTCGATCGTACAGCTTTTGCAACTTTCATTCCTCATAATTTTCTAATCATGACACGAAACGTTCAAGTTTCCTGGATTTTTAGCAAACCTTTTCAGGTTTTCAATCAAGACGATGGCATTGTGTTCTGCATTTTCTAGATCCTGAAGGAATTTCAGCACTCTGTTTGAAATGTGGGGAGGATTACGACAGGAAAGCGTTGGGTTATTTTAAGTTCGCATTGGCATGTGAAGAGGGCCTTCAGAGTTGTGTGTTTTGAGCACAGAGGTCAGGCGCTGATCCGTGCCGAGCGCAGGCGCTGTAATCATCCTGGGGGGCAGTGGCACGGATGGTTTTAATTGCTTGAAGTCCATCCTATCAGAATGCGAGGAATTCTGCCATTTATAGAGTGAGGGGAAAAAGCATTTGTGGACATTCCAAAACTTCCACATGTGAGTTGAATTAGACCCCAGTAAAAACACCTGAAAATCCATTATCTCCAGAGGAGCTCCACCATGCATAGTCCAGAGACACACTGTATGATACATGTGACTGTGTACAAACTTATCAGGCTGTTATCTTAGGGAAGTGATTCAGACACGTGTGTTGATCTAAACATTTACCTTATGTGATGTACAATCACTTTTTATTGTCTTTTTAAATGGTGTTAATCACATCCTGATATCCTCAGTGGGAGTGAACTTTTCTTCGTTTGAGGACTCTGGATCTTCACTGCAGGACTCCAGACAAGATAGTAAATAATCTGATGGAACATAAGGACAGTGTTTATGAGTGCATCTCCTGTGTCTATGAACTAGTGAGTCACCTCTGCCATTGTTGATTTTTGGGAGCTTTAAATCAGGTCAGTTGGATTCAAAATGTGTGTGTTGCTGCCATTAGAATCTCGCTGTATTTGTCCAAACCATAATTGATGTGTAAGTTGAGAGTGCATGAGAGCAGCAAAAGGTGCTTTTCCCCTCCCAACTCAGCAAAGATGGCACACTTTAGTGTGAGTTAATCACTTGTAGCGGAACAGGCCTCTTCAGAATCTGCTTTGTGTTAACTGTCCTTATACTATTTCTCACACTTCATCTTTGACCACATTCCTCATGCACATCTTGACCTAATCCAAATCAGTCCATTATTTATGGTCTGTGACTGAATTCAGTCTTCCAGATGACTTTTGACTCAGCACCTACGGTTCTCCACTGTCGTTTGTGCAGCACATCTGAAGCAAAGTTGCATTCAGATAAGGTTCCCATTGCGAAATGAAATAATTTAAATAGCTGCCAAATGACAAAATAAATTATTATTATATGCTATTATTCAAAATAGGTTTTAAAGTGTTCACAAATGTCAGGATGTGTGGGCCAAAGCTTCAGTCAAACGATCAGAATATTGCATTTATAAAATACCCAAGCTTTACAGGTGAGACCGAGGTTTACATGTATGGTGACCCTGTGCACTTTACATACTATGAAACATACTGTTGCTGTAATTGTAGGGTGTATACCCAGAACAGTGTAAGACAACCTGACATAATTTCTTTGATCATAATTAATATGCTTCAGTACAAAAACCATTAAGCCTTAGTTAATCCAACAGATCACTTTGTAATTGGGGGGATTACTGATCAGGTAAATCTATTTTAAGGTCATGTAGTATATTCTTCTGCAGACTCATTAATAGTAGTGTCACTAAAGAGATGGTATTGGTCATGGCATTAGAAATCGCACCAATCAGATTCCAGTATAAGGCTGATGTATGTCTGAGCAACAGCAGAATTGCTTATAGTGCAACACAGCATAAAGAGAAGTGGAGTAAGCCTTATGTGGTGTTGTGGGATAAAGTTAACATAACAACCAATATTTAAGGATTAGAATCCTCTAATCTGATGTCCGGTCCTGGATTCTTTACAGTTAGTTTTTCTTTTTATTAGGCTTTTTTTTTTTTTAAAGAAAACTCTGTGTGGGCTAAGTGAACACACAACACATACTAGCTCCAGTGCTAGGCATAAATAAAATGCATAATTGTTATTATTATTGTGGTGCCGGCATAGAATAAGATAAACATAGCACTTTAAGCAAATGATCTTTTGTTGAACAGAGTATTTCAATCATACTTCACTGTAGGAACATAAACCCTGCTATCTAACCCACAGCCCAGCACAGAATACCACAAACATCCTCGCTGCATCCTTTAAGCTAGCAAAGAGGAATTGTTTATAACAAATTGTGTGTCATGCTTCTCAAATGGATGAATCACCATGGCTCATGCGTGTCATTAATGGTCTAAACTGGCATTTTAACATCTTTAAAAATACTTGCCTGTTTAAATAACATCAATCAAAAGTAAAAGATAAATGGCTATTTATCTTAATAGCTCTACATAATTAGACTACAGTGTTTTGGTGCGAGTCCAGCAGCAGCTTTCAAAGTGCACTCAGCATGTAATAAATTTGAAACACAGATCAACCAAAATCAAAATCTTAATTTGGCCGATTGCTTGTTTGGAGCAACAGATTTGCTAAATCTGGTCTTAGACACTTCCAATTATGCACCCACACTAATTGTTATACTAAAATTACAATCCCTTTTTATTTTAAAAGCCTTTTTTGCAGTATATGTGATTTAAAAAAACTCACATATTCCATAAGTCATGCTGTAGGCTCTATATTTCTATTTCTTTTTACAGGAACATATGCTGTCAGCATCTGTAAGTGCTTGATTTGAAAACAGCTTATTGCAAAAGCTTAGTAGATATGCATGAATTTAGTGATGGAAAAGAAAAGAAGTGGTACTGTGCCATCTTGACTTTTGAAACATGCTTTGTGTCCTGCCTCTCTATCTGTGTCTCATTACAGCTAAGTGAATATGAATATTAAAGATTGCTGTTTCGCCCTCGTTCATCCTAGAACAAAACCAGCTTTGAAGTGTTGACGCTCCTTGGAGTTTATGGAGCCAGGTGGGGTCATTTGGTAATTAAAAAGCTGCTCTCCACATGTGAGTTTTAAATTGAAAACACGTGTTCGGTGATTATTTTTGTCATTACGCTTAATTTACAATGATTGTCCTGGAATGCATGACTTAGGTATTTTGTAGATGCGTTATTGTTTACTCCCCAAAAATATCATTTGGCTGAAATGAGACAGCAGATACAGTCTGAACATGTGTGTCTAATCAGAATGACTTAGTGTACATGGAATGTACGGTATTAGCTTTATGGTGACTCTGGTGTCAAAAGTCAAAAGAATGGCAAGCGCGGGGGGCCAGTGATCACGCTGCTGGTTTCTAACTCATGCAGGTTGAACAAGAGGGGCTTGAAATCGAACTTGAAAAACAAGAATGTTTCTTACGGGTGTGCGCTCCTGTTAGGGATAGCAACTCTGTTCACTGCCTAGGTTAAGTAAGACCAGGATCTTTGCTTTAGGCTCTGTTTGTGGCTTAGCGAATCTGTCTTCAGCTTCGACATGTCCTGCACTGATCTTGAGGTTTTGTGAATGTAATATTCCGTAATTATTCTTCTGGAGTTGTTAATCACCACAAGCCTCTTCCCTGCTGTAGACTGTTTTTCGTTAACACTCACAACACATTCTTCTAGTCAAAGCTCAGTATCTACTGTTTTGCTGCTTGGAGTGCGTGGCACCCCACAGTTTTCAGATTTGGGGAGAGTAAAGAAGAGTGTCTGTAGCCTGAGGCAGCTCGTAGGCTCGCGCCTTTCGCTGACCTTCTGGCCAAAACGTGGTCGCTTATTGGAATCAGTGTGTGGGGACCAGAAACGGCTTTACTGCGCTCAAGAAACTCTCCTCTTCCGCAGCCAAGCAAGCTGTGACTACAATGCAGCTGCGTCATCTCTGAAGCATCCGTACACAAGGGAGGGGGCATTGGGGGACTGTAAAAATAGAAAATGAATCATTCGGATTTGTGCAACTTGCCAAGTTCGGCAGTATGTCTTCCTGCAGGACGATCCTTCTATTCCCTAATACCTAATCCCGGCAATGCCGTTGTTGGGAGATTTAGTTAGATCAAAAGGAAAATCCACCTTTAGATCTGTTATATCTTGCTTGGGCAGAACACCTGTGCATCTTCCAAGATAGAGGGAACGTTTTGCTTCACTTGAGCAAGCAGTTTTAAGAGGAACTTTAAATCATGTGCAGTATCAACAGCGGCTGATTTACTGTAATATAACGCAATAACCCCAGGCAGCTATTGGGTTTGATTTAACAGCCGTGTTCAGTTTATGTTTCAGAGTTGCTAAGTATCATATCATATCATGTTTAGTTTTTTTTTTTGACACCATGCGGTTTCACTTTGTTACCTTGAAGCCTTGAAGCCTTTCAAATGAGCACCTTCTTCAGCCGGGATGTGCTCTTTCAAGCACCGACTGATTCAGGCTTCTGCTGTCTCCATGGAAGCACCCTCACATAGGCACAGGCAAACAAAGATGAGAGCATGAATAATAAGAGCAAGACTTGCACAATCATGAACCTGACGTGAGTGGACAAGGATTCTAAAACTTTCCACAACCCCACCGCTGTCCTTGCACGAGACGAGTGTCTGTGTGCCATCAGTCAAATAGATCTAAATTTATAAGCAAAGTAAGCAATAAACAGTTTGTGAATGTAATGACTGTTCAAGGCAAAACAAACCCAAAAACAAAAAACAGACAGACACATCGGGCAGTTAGTACATCTGACACTCCGCAACGTCTCCTCTGGTTCGAATTAGATGTTCATTCCTCAGGGCCCATGGGGTATAATAAACACAACTTATATGATGCCAGAAATAGTGCGGAGAATGTTATCTGCCTGTTGGGCTCTTGCTGGAGGTGTCTGATGGCGGGAGTGATTAAACACGTTGTCTTCTTTCATTCTGTGCTTTATGGCTGTGGAGACTAGATGCTGCGTGGAGGAACACAGCCTACAGCTAGCACCTACAGATATGCTGCGGGTTGTGAATGTCGATTGAAAGCTGAGTTAAATGCACAGGCAGATTTAGTGATTCTGGGGCCCCAGGCAAAGACAGTAATGGGGCCCCTGGGATGCAGATGTTTAAGTCTGTTCCCGTATAAAGTTTGTGTGGGTTTTATGTATTAAAAACAGCCATCATTCATTTTTTCATGACAGTTTTCCTTCCTCTCTTTATCCTTTACAGTTAAACAAGTTATTTTTGTTACTGTGCATTTATGTCAGATATATGTAAATGTGATCTAATCTGATTGGCTGCCTGACTAGACTGAAACACAGCATAGGGGAGCAGGGTTAAACTGCTGTAGGCTAAATGGGCATACAAATTCAATGCACAAAAAATAAGTCAGTAGTGATTAAAACATACTTTCTGGATGTAGGCCACTTAAATGTTCAGCCACTCTTGCATTAAAGCGCTGCGCATTTCGATCAGATTTAGTTTATGTCCTCACTGGCACGATTCTAGCATGACTGACAACGAGGAATTCCTATAGACTGGGACTTTTTGTAGACTTACTTGTTTGACCATACGATTCCATGCACCTGCAAATTCAGTTGCTTCCTTCACACTATGGCCAAAATACTATACTGCAAAATACTAATACTAAAATATTAAAATACAATCTCTCCTTTTTTGCCCATTATTAACATCTGCTTTACAACCCATTTTCCACATATCAAATGAGACACTCACTGCACTGTACCCATTGCGCTTTTGTAGCCTGATCATCCTCATGCAGCACCATGAGCCTGAAGTTACTACCACCTTAAACATTCAGGGTAGCTACTTTTATAAGTTAATGTTTTTCATGACATCACAAAAACAATAAATTAAATATGGGCAGCTGAGTTGTATATATTCTTTGTATATAGTTGTATATAATCTTGTTTAAAAAAAAGTCATTTTATTTATTAAAAATCATATCAGTATATTGACAGATAATGGGCTTTGTTTAATAAGCACATATACATCTATTCGCCATTTTATTGTTATTTTCTTGTACTTTGTACTTCTACAATTTAAGATTGTAGTATATCTGTTTCGCTGCATACATTTCTAGCTCTTTCATGTGATTGTGAGGGCCCCCCAGGACCACCGCAGAGCAGGTATTATTTGGATGGTGGATCATTCAGCACTTAAGTGGCATGTCAGTGCGCACTGTACTCCACTGTAGCACTGCAGTACTGAGAGGGATCCAACATCTAAATAAACTACAAGATGCATGTATATGGTAAGTACAGATTTAATGGACAAGGAGTGTAGATAAATGGAGGTGTGCTTCTTTTGAAGTGCCCAGTGGGTGTTATAGAGTTGAATTAATGTAAACAATTGGATATATTATATATATTTATTTCAGATTAGGTTGTTCACCATCAGGGCATACAGTACATCTAATTTGTGTTTTCATGGAGCCCTTGGTTCATGGGAGGCCCTAGGTGGCTATCTACCTTTGCTGAGTTCAAAGCCTTTTTTTTATTTGTCATAGATACCATAACCTTTTTTGCACAGCGTGACAAAATTTAACCATTTCTGAATTACAGCCCTGGTTGAGTAAACATGCCTTGTGTACTGTACGGAATGACTGACATTCTTTTGATGTTTATTAAACATTCTCTGCACATGCTGATCTAATTCGCAGCAGCCCCCCTGCAATCATAGGAAATCATTTCTTCACCCCCTGCAATCAGAAAGATAATTGTGGTTGATTTATATCCATTTCAAGCACAATATTAAAAACACAGTTGGAATCTGAAAACAGGGCTGAGACTGCATGGTTTTATGTGTTACAGCTGGAATGTAAATGTTTGGTCGAATAGGAAACCCATCTAGCACGACAAACGATCATTTTTTCTCTTTGCTACAGTAGTATCTTATTGACAGAGTTGTTTGTAGGTCATTTTAGGTCTTGCACACGTTAATCTCATTGCTCTGTTTCTTTTTCTCTTCCTCTTCTAAAACTCTCAACTGCTGCACACTTTACATCAAGGATCTCTCCATCCACAATTCATTTGAACACTTAACCTAGGTTCTTGTTTTCTCAGCATCATCTTCTTCACTATTTCTCTTTGTTCCTCTTATACTTAGATCTGTATATCCAAGCATGTATCCACAAGCACTGCATTGATAGATGCATCAATGCTTGGCAATTTTGAGGTCAGCACCCAGAATGTCTTCTAAAGGAAATGCAAACACACCTTTACAGATGGAAGCTTACTACATCTTTGGTACACAGACAGACACATCTCTAACAAGGGCACATTGAGCCAGCATGCCTGCGCCATTGTTTAGTGTGTTTTTAAGTAATGCCAATATTGTAGCATTCTAAATGTTTATACAGGTATTAAGAAATGTGGATCTCAAATCAGCAGAGCGCATTCACATTTTTATCGATGTCGTATATTCAGCTCAGCAGTATTCAAGCCATCTCGCTTTCTGCAGGAATGGTGGTGTAGTTTGAGCCCAGCAGATAGTAAAGCCTGAACCCTGGTGTAATCAGGAATGTAGCATGGGGGGGAATCCAGAGGAATGGCTCTCCAGCTCAAAGACCTTGACGATGGAATGCCGGAGCAGCATTGTATGTGTTCAGGGAGGCTGTACTGAGGACTGGAGAACGATGGGCCTCAAAGGCCAAAACGTGGAGCTTCACTGTGACCGCGAGGCTGGAAGTGGCAAAATTTAATACGGAACGCGGCCTGGACACTTCTTCTGTTTTTCTCATCTATAGATATTTCGCAGTAAAATGCACGGCCAAACAGCTGGATGGATGTTTCCTAACACTCCGAACCTGTGAGCCACATTCTTTTTTTTTTTCTATAATTGGTGCACTTTCCTTTTTTCTGCATCCGTAGCACAGCATCCAGCCCAAGCGTGTGTTACGTGCTAACTTCAAGAAGAACTTCAAAAAGTATGTCAGACCACAGGCCCTTTTTCCACCATTTGATTAATGCTGAGTTAATGACCCCCCACAGACCAGAGAACCAGGCAAAAAATGCAAAGCAGCTTAAACTAGTGCAGCTTGCCTGCTCAAACTGTTTATAGGGCACAAGTACATGCTGTAAACACAGAGAGCAATGGAAACATTGATGTTCACTATGGAATGCAATATGGCAACACAAAGGATGATGGTTTGGTTTATGGAGACAGGTTTTTTCGCTTATGTGTCAACAGTATTTTACTGCTCTTGTGTTTTTATATGTAACAGAATGAGGAATAAGAACAAAATGTGTGTTTATATTAGTAAATATAAAAAAGATAATGAAGGGCATAGGGAACTGGCTTTGCATATGTGTAAATGCACTGTTCCTGTGTTTCAGCATCTGGTGGAAATAATCTTTACTCATGCAGAAAAGTCAATAACACATGGAAAAAAGGATCTCCTATCCAAACCACCTATCCAACACTAGAATATACAAAATGTTTTGTTTAGTCTATGAAGTGGCTAAAACTATTGTTAAGACCTAGAAAACCTCAACAGATTTACACCGGATTAGCCCAAGTTGCACACAATTGCCTTCACTTCCATCACTGAAGTCAAGTTCATCTTGAGGCCATTGTTGACTGGATGAGGGACACTTATTTGTTTGTGTTGGATAAGCATCCTTATATAGATATATATTTAGGTAAATTACATATAAAAGTTTCAAAACGCTTAAAAATGGAAAAAGATATATTACAAAGGATATGATGCCCAAATGCAAAATTCCTTAGGTTTTTTAATGGTGTAAATCTATTTACAAACAGAATCACCAGGAAAATGTTATTTGGTGTAACCAGATATTAACTAAATATTATATTTTAAAGTTATTTACCACTACTGAAAACATAACACACAGTTTTTATAAGCATATCAAACTCATAGCCTTGACAATGGACATTTGAGGAAGTCAGAAATGATATACACAAGTTATTCAGTCACTTAAATGCTTATGTACTTGCCTTATTTAATCTCATTGAAAGCCTGATAAGCCTAAGCTGAGTGTATCCTTTGGTTTTCTCCAAAGATAAACATATCTGTATGTAGGAAAAATTGTAAGCTTTGCAAATTGTGCTTGTGGTTTGCATATGTTTACATGTATATCTAAACTCATTTTTGACTATTATGCACCTGTACTACATGTTGCTTTCAAAACTCATCAAAGTGCTCCACCTTAGTTTACAGCTTTTTTTTTTTTACAGCTACAAATTTGCAGCAAAAATAAACCCTGTGATTACGGCGAAACACTGCCTGAACAGAATAAAGGTGTGCTCCCTAAGAGTCAACTTCCTGCATGGTGTGGTCCCCCTGGGTCAACAAAGGATGTTAAAAGCTACTAGAGGCACCAACAGTGTCCTCTCAATTCTAAGGTGCCTGGATGTGTTCACCCCATGATAGGCAAGCATGGTGCAGGTCCTGGGGGGGCATTGTTCTGGAGGACCCCAGAATGATTAAGAGATGCTCCTAATGCAGCACCCTGTAGTGAGGGTTTTCACTTTGCACCCAATACACTGTGTCTGGGAGCCTTTCCACCACAAGACAGAGCCCTATACCATTTGGTGGAGGCCTTTCCATTGCTGCAGGGGCACCACATAAACTGGAGAAGGTTTCTTAGGTAGTTGGGCATCTGATGGTCAGTCAAACAAGAGTTCTTTACATCTTGTAAAGCGCATTGGCAGAGCTTCTGGACCAACCTTGCTTCAAAGTCTGGCCCTTGTCACTATGCAGCTTCACCGGGATTACAGAATCTGGTCCATAACAGAAGATGCATCTTAGTTGAGATCTTAATTCTCTCCTCCATGGGGAACAAAATCAGCATGTCAGTAGATTCAGAACTGTTGTAGTTAGCCCTTCCTAGCAGTATAGATCTCTTACGTCTTATAGAACCACTTTACATCAGACCATTTCCCCAACCAGAACAGAGCTGCAAGCTCCCGTGAGGTGTTGCAGGACTTGCTGGCAGCATGAGGCTAGTTGCCGCTTGCTGACCCAGCTGGGGGATCTCCACCACCTGTAGAGTGCCCTCTCTCTTAATCTCTAAAATGTTCCACCTATCCTGCAGTCACGTAGTAGCCTGTACTCTGTAGGGCCAGCATGAGTTAGTCTGCCCATCCCTGATGTCTTAGCTACTCCATGACTGGTGCAAAAATAGGGTCTGCCTTCTGCACCATCTGCAGCTTCTACATGTTAAAGCCCTTTCTGTCCGTCTACCTCTCAGTCATACTCCCTTTGCTTACAGGTGGCACATTTACCATTAAAGTGATCCACCTTGCTTTAGATAAAAGCACAGATGAACTTCTGTTGGTCCTCTCTGTGACATCAAGCCATTGATTCTGGCTGTATTTTAAGATTGATAGATGGATGTTTTGGTGGTTGCTTTGATGTGGCTTGTGGTGAGATTTAAGTCTATTAGAATGCCAAGTTTTGGACTTGGCTTAATTTAATTGAATAACATTTTGGCTCATCCAATTAATTATATGCTTCAAAAAGACAGAGTGAATCTATTAGATGTAATCATCTAATGAGAGAGCCAGATATATCTGTGCATCT
The DNA here is from genome assembly GCA_024036415.1 of Prochilodus magdalenae. Taxonomy (NCBI): domain Eukaryota; kingdom Metazoa; phylum Chordata; class Actinopteri; order Characiformes; family Prochilodontidae; genus Prochilodus; species Prochilodus magdalenae. The sequence goes on from JAMWET010000950.1 coordinate 1,043,310, forward strand.
GTATCATCTGCATTGCTATGGTAATCAGTGTGTTTGTTATATATAGAATTTGGCCCAAAAGCAGCATATAGAGATTGAACAGGTATAGAGATTTAACAAGTCTGAAAACTGATGCCTTGGGCATTTGCATGTCATTGCCACATAATATCAGCCAATAGTCACAACATAACTCAAACCTAAAACCTGAACCAATTAAAGACTGTACCACCAACCCAATGTTCTGAGCTGTCCAACAGTATTTTATGGCTTACAGTGTCATATGCAGATCTTATATCTAGCTCTATATAATTTATTACTTTTATAAGTGTAGGTTTAAAAAACTAAAAAAGTGGCCAATGCTATAAAAGAATGATTTGAGACAATTTAACATAAAAGCATCCAGAGTTCTCTTTTTTAAGAGTGGCTGTTTTTCTGACTTCGGGAAAATGCTCGAATTATGTGGTCAGTTGAATTAAATTGTGACATAATAATCCATTTTTTCTATTTTGTTCTAGATGATCATAGAGATATCATATTTTTATTGCTTCAGTGTGTGGTATTGATAGTCACTCGAATAGTTCAGATTTTTTCCCTAAAAGAGCAAATTCATGACATTTCTCTGTGGAAAGAAGTTCTGAAGCTATCTGCTTCGGAGGGTTGTAAGCTTGTCAACCATGACGAATAGAGTGTCGGTTTTGTTGATGTTCCTATCAATTATCTTAGAGAAATGCAGCTGTTTAGTTCTGCATAACTCATAGTTAAAACTACACCGGCTTTGTTTATAGAGGTGATTGTGGCTTTTAGGTTCATTGCATTCTCTTTTTAAGGCTTTTACCATCATAGTTTTTCTCCATGGTGCTTTTTTGCTCAAGGTTGACTTTTACCACTGCAAAAACATCCATTACACTCAAAATTTTCAAGTTAATACTATCCAGTAGTACATCAACTGACTCTGTACTTCTGGTTGATGACATAGCTATGGTTCCATAAACTAAGCACTTGTACGATTGAAGAGATCAGGTCAGTAAGCACAAGAAAGAATAGCAAGGGTAAGTCCGTAACCGTGACATAAGAAATGTCCTTTAGAAACGACCTGATCCCAAGTGTGTCTTTGAGTGTCCGTAGTTTCTTTCATGTGCTGCGAGAGACCAAAAAATCATCAGTACAATTAACAGGTAAAAACAGAATTTGTGAACACTCTTCAGTAAGAAACACAGATATTTAAAAGTGCATTATTTTAATTAAAGCAGCTGTTTCCTCTCCTTTCTTATCAGTTCTGCATGTATTAATAAAGCTGAAGTTTACAGGTGCTGTCTCATTAAGAACAGTAGCACTACTGCCTTTTGATAACCATGTATCAGTAAGATTCAGAAGTCTGCTGCATGAACCAGTATATCATCCCAGTTGACAGTGTACAAGCTGGAAAGGATATTAGAAAGGTTATACTATACTAATGTAAATTGCCATAACCCTCAATGCATTGTTAGTGAGCTGTACCAGGAGAAGTGGGACAGCCAATCCAACACCTCATTGATGCGGAGTATACTCATATTGTTTCATTCTTATTCCATGACAGTACTACTGGTGAAGGACTGTGGAAGGGTTAATCACCCTTCACATATTCTGCACCTTATCCTCCGCCTCCTATTCAAGTGCCATGGTAAGTTCGCAGGCATACTGGCAGGTATCCTTAGTGACTTTCTCATGCTGCTGAAGGCTATGCAAATTGTGATCTCAGTTCCAGGCTGCAAGGTGGTGTTTAAACTCAAAAATGAGGGTATGCATCCTCTTCTGCTCTGAGATAACTTGTCCGCATTCTGTTGCATTAGCTTGCCTCCCATCCTTGCCAGTATACTCCCACTATATGTGGGTCATATTGGCCCTTGTTTGTGCTATGACCCCCTGTCCACTAGAAGCCCAGGGTCCACCAGGTGTTCAGGGCCACTACTAGATCAAACTGATACATCAAGCTGGTGTCCGTTACTTTCACTATATAGATCCAGTGGGAGAGGCTTTGTTTTATTATGCTAATTGTGAAGATGTTGACTTCATACCATCCCGCTGACATGGCATCATGATGTGTTGGGTTTGTCCAACCCGCCCAACTCATCTAGCGATTGGTCACATCTGTATCTAGCACTGCTGCTTCCCAGAGTGGGTGCTTACACACCATGTTCTCTGCAGGTACGGAGTTTTTGGAGCCTCATTTTATCACAGAAGAGGCATGTCAGTCCCACAGCTGCTGAAGAGTTCATGGGGGAGGATATATAGAGCAAACATGGCGGTCGTGATGCAACTGACCACAGATGCTCAGTTGGGTTCGAGTTCATTAAGGAGCCAAGGTAGTACTTGCAAGTCTTGATGATGCTCTTTCAACCAGTGTCAGGCAGCTAGCCGTATCACATTCCACATTTTCCTGCTGGGAGATTCCCTAAGCCCCTGGGAAGACAATCAGCATGTATGAGTGTACAGTGAGGAAAATAAGTATTTGAACACCCTGCGACTTTGCAAGTTCTCCAACTCTGCAATTTTCGTCTTAGGTGCATGTCCACTGTGAGAGACATAATCTAAAAAAAAACCTGGAAATCACTATGTATGATTTTTTTAATAATTTATTTGTGTGTTACTGCTGCAAATAAGTATTTGAACACCTGCCAATCAGCAAAAATTCTGGCCCTCAAAGACCTGTTAGTACACCTCTAAAAACTCCACCTCCATTCCACTTATTATTCTAAATTAGAAGCACCTGTTTGAGGTCGTTAGCTGCATAAAGACACCTGTCCACCCCACACAGTCAGTAAGACTCCAACTACTAACATGGCTAAGATCAAAGAGCTGTCCAAAGACACCAGAGACAAAACTGTTGACCTCCACAAGGCTGGAAAGGGCTACGGGCAATTGCCAAGCAGCTTGGTGAAAATAGATCAACTGTTGGAGCAATTATTAGAAATGGAAGAAGCTAAACATGACTGTCAATCTCCCTCGGACTGGGGCCCCATGCAAGATCTCACTTCGTGGCGTATCCTAAGAAAGGTGAGGAATCAGCCCAGAACTACACGGGAGGAGCTGGTCAATGACCTGAAGAGAGCTGGCACCACTGTTTCCAAGGTTACTGTGGGTAATACACTAAGACGTCATACAGTAGTTTAAAGTCATTCATGGCACGGAAGGTTCCCCTGCCTAAATCAGCACACGTCCAGGCCCGTCTTAAGTTTGCCCATGAACATTTGGATGATCCAGAGGAGTCATGGAAGAAAGCTTTGTGGTCAGATGAGACCAAAATAGAACTTTTTGGTCTAAATTCCACTCGCCGTGTTTGGAGGACGAAGAATGATGAGTACCATCCCAAAAACACCATCCCTACTGTGAAGCATGGAGGTGGACGCATCATGCTTTGGGGGTGTTTTTCTGAACATGGGACAGGGCGACTGCACTGTATTAAGGAGAGGATGACCGGGGCCATGTATGGCGAGATTTTGGGCAACAACCTCCTTTCCTCATTTAGAGCATTGAAGATGGGTCGTGGCTGGGTCTTCCAACATGACAATGACCCAAAGCACATAGCCAGGATAACTAAGGAGTGGCTCTGTAAGAAGCATATCAAGGTTCTGGAGTGGCCTAGCCAGTCTCCAGACCTAAACCCTATAGAAAATCTTTGGAGGGAGCTCAAACTCCGTGTTTCTCAGCGACAGCCCAGAAACCTGGCTGATCTGGAGGAGATCTGTGTGGAGGAATGGGCCAAAAAAAGTGACACATGACAAGCAGAGCTTACCTGCCTAAACTGAACATTTTGGCTATTGAACATTAAGAATATAATGGCATTTTGAGTTCCTAAGCCTCTCAGCATATAAACCCAAAATAGCCTCCAACTATTGTGATACAACTCCTCCAACAATTTAGTTACATTGTCATTAGAGACTAGAGATATATAGCTTAAATATTAAATATGCTTTCCCTGAAGAAGAAAAAAAAGTCAAATGTATGTACTCTCTCTCGTTCCTCAGCGCTCTTTAATGTAGCCTGAAGTTTGACCTCTCTTGTTTTTTATCCTCAGTATTTGTTGCTCTTGCATTGCTTCTCGTCAGTGTTTATTGGGAGTGACAGCGAGCATGCTCCCCGCTCGTGTTTCATGGAAAGCACCACAACAGGACTCAGGCAAGGGGAGGGTAGAGGGGTCTTAATCAGAGCCGTGCATAGTGTGTGTCTGCTCACACAGGAGGAGAGGAAGCACCTGCCTGTGGGTGGCTATCGCAACCGTACTCTGAGGACTGTGGGGGAGGATGGAGGCACAACAAACACAAACACAGCTCTAAGGTGAGACTGAGGATAAAGCCCATTTCCCCTTCACCTGATTTACAAGAATATTGTTAGCATTCAAAGGATTTTCCTGCTTCCCTTTATTAGGAAGTATTTTCAGTTATTCACAGCATACTCATTGTTGTGCTGTCCTTAGCACAAAGGGTTTACTAGAAGTCAAGCAGTATGATGATGTATGAAATATTAGTGACTAGAAATGTTAGTGTTCTTGTAAAATTAAAATAGTGAAAATACATAATTAAATTTGGGGCCCTTTACATGATCACTTAACTGGCAGGTAAATATTCAACCATAAATGACAAGATGAATTGTTCAGTAACTACCATTTATTATTTGATAACTTCTAATGCTCTAAATATCTAAAGAACTCTTTGAATCTCTTTTTATGTAAAGGTGCCACAGAATAGCTTTATTCAGATGTTGCCTGATGTCTACATTGAAGGCAGTGACTTTGTTTGTGGCTGTCCGCTTTTTTTTTGGTGAGCTCATTAACAATTTGATAAGCTCTGCTATGATTTACTAGTGTACAGTGAGACCCTGCGATGATCACACAGAAGCATCATGAAGAAATAAACACAGACAGAAAATAAAATGAACCTCTATGGGAGTTAGCTATGCTGGTTACTTGGAGCCTGCTAGTAGCTAATGTTATCTATACTAACTGCTGACTTTTGATCGGAGCATCAACACAAAGTAAATAACAGTTGGTGGTCCTACTGTTGAAACGATACCTTTTCTTTACTGGTGCTCTGTTGTTTGGTGTGGAATGTGAGCTGATGTATGTACATTTCGTGGGCTTTAATATTAATAAGTGAAGTCCATTATGTAACAGTGTATTTTAGAATCTTGGCTTTTTGGCATATGCGGTATTTGTAATTGAAGGAGAAGACCGTGCTTGAGGTCAGTTCTATGTACTGAATTGTTAAATTTGATTTAATCACATATTTAACTAGATTAAATAGACACATACGACTGGCAAACCATGAGACACCCAATCAATATGGACTATGTGCCATTTCAGGGGCAGTGAATCTCAGGGCAGCGGAAGGTGAGATGAATCATTTTCACACTGGCATACTGCTCTACTGAACATCTGCATTGTGGTTTATTAAGTGGCCAGTGATTCCCTCAACACATTCAGGCACTCAGCAATGATTCATGATTAGTAGTTTTAAAAGAAGCAATGTCAGACCGCAGAGGTTACATGGACTGGTTTAGTCATGCAACAGAGCTGATTAAACAAAATAGAAAATAAATAAATAAATAAAGCACTCCAGTTTAGTTACAGGCATCCTAGCAATAATATGTCTGGGCAGTATGTAATTAGCAACCACCACCAGTTACACTTATTTCTCCTTATGCACCGCTCCCACCCTTTCCCTTCTGTGCATGCAACCAACACACTGTCACAAATGGTTGGTCTTGTCTGCATTGACACTGGCATGTGCTCCCAACACGCCAACCACAAGAGAGAGACCCATCTCTCTTTTACAATCAGCCAAATTGCCATGAAATGAAAGTACACAAGTAAATGTTGGCCCGGAATGCGGTACTGTCAGTTGCCGTATGCTTTCATTTTTTTTTGCAATGCAGATTGAAGTGTTTAACCATCTCGTACAGAAGGGACGCGCCCATGTGTTTCCAATTGATGGTTCTTGTGTGTGTGAGGGTAACAATGGTATTCTCTCCACATAAAGAGGCAGAGGAACGAGCACTCCAGGGACAACCGGAATAAAACCCCTGCCGTTAGCTTAAGCACTCACGCAGGACCCCAAGCAACTAAACTAATTAAAACTTCATCTGTCGTTACAGTTTTAGTTCATTTTGATTATTCACATTCTTCAAATATTAATTCCATACGGAACCCCAATGTTGTGTCATACAATCACACTCCTAGTAATGTCCTGCAGTCTTTTTATGTCCTGCCCTATTCGTGCACCATTCAGACACCACAACTCATGAGTTGCTAAAAATATTTGTCCTTAAAGCAAAACATATGTGTTCAGTTGCGTAAGTGTGCACACTTGAATATGTTGGCCCAGGGGAAGAGAATATGCCTGTCGTTTGCCATTAGGCTTGCTGATCCTGCTTCAGTGCTGTTCAGCTGTGGTGCGAAAAAAAAAATTGATGAGGCTTCCTGTTTTGAGTAATCGTCACCAAGGATGTGTTGGGTACAAAGACAAGTGGGCTATGGATGCAGGGTTTTATGTGATGCTACATCATACAAATGAACTGATTTCAGCATTTGTGAGTTTTGAGTTGAGGTGTTGATTCTTGTGGTTTCCCACTATGTGATGCCCCATAACCAACTGGATCAAACATAGCAAACATCTATTGCTCCATTACATGAGTTTACCATAGTTTGCATGTATGTGCTTGCTTTGATTACAGTAGGGAGCAGAAGCTGTGACATGCAATATCTCCACAATGACTTGGACACTATATGCATTTCAATCTTAACCTCTGATCCAGTAAAAAAGAAATAGGTGGTGGAAAAAAGGAACTGATCACAGTATGACTATTACAAAAAGACTATTAAAAATGGAAACATTAGTGCTGACGCCTGTAGCAGTGATTTCTTTGTGCACTGTAAGTCTTTGAGTCTCTAAGTCCCTAATTTTTGAAGAAGCTAAATGCCTGTGTGAAGAATCAAATGTGGAATCATTCTTTTAGACACTGTTTGGTGCCTTGGTTTTTAAGTATATTACAGATGAAGTTTGTATGTTTTTGTATATTAGTCTATGAAGTGTCTTACAAATGTACATCAGTGTTTTTTTATTTGTTAATTTACATGAATTTATAATATTAATATGTAACCAAATATGTAGCTTTTTATTTCTGTATGTTCTCCATTTGACCCCACTTAGCTTCTTACATTTCATTTTATTGACCAAATTTAAAAAGTCTGTTGGTGTCATTAATCACTCAAAGAAGAATCTAGCATGTGCTCCAAAGACCAAAACTGCACAAAAAGCAAAACTAACCAGCTTAGTACTTTTAGGGTAGCATCTATTAGATCACCAGTAATAAATAATATAGGATCAAAAGCACTGCCTGCACTGATCAATGGTTCTTTGAGAGATAAAAAAAGAACCACTTTGTTTTTTTAAAGAACCATTTTTTAAATTAATTGTGAACAATCTTCATGTAATGTAAAGTTCTAAATCAGTTAGGAACTATCCATTGAATTTTGTTTCTTTTTTTTTATTGTTTTTGAAAACTTCTCTGACTTACTCTAGCATTTATCTTATATATATATAAATATATATATATATATATATATATATATATATATATATATATATATATATATATATATATATATATATATATATATATATATGCCAGGTGTCCTGTTTCCATTTTCTATTTTGAATGCGCTTCAGAACATTTAACCTTGACTTCAGTCTTTCACTAGACTATAACTGGCATTACCTCATGAAACGGTTATGTAACAATATAAAAGTTATAATCATTTTGTGATGTGGTTTGTTTGGTTCATGGTGATAATTGGTGACAGTTCCTGTTTTGGGTGTTCATGGTGACACAGCATGGGTGGTTGGAAGTTTTCCCATACACATTACAGACATCTTTGGATACAATCTTTTTGTTTTGACATTTTGTTATTGACATTTGTGTTGATAGTAAGATGGCGAGGAAACTGAAAAATAACGTTACATAATAATGTAGTCCCAATAAAAAGGCCAATCACAGCAGACCCTAGTTAGATATAGTATTTGCTATATTCTGGATATACAAATGCAAACATAAATCATTTGAAAGATATTACTAGTTAACAGGAACCTGTCTCATAAAGCATAAAGATTCAGATTAAAAAATCTATTTTTGTTTGGTTATCTAATATACATCCAGTGCATATCCTCTATATATTTACAGTTATATTCGAACAGATAGACACCAAAAACTCTTTTTGCTTGTCTATCTCTTACATTGGCCAGATATGCAAACAAACCCCCCACACCACTTCCAAAGATCTGCAGGAAGATTTCACTATTATAGAATAGTGAAGCATCAATCCACCATGCAGAGCTTCTAAACAACGTCTATATGGAAGGGTCATCAGAAAGTAATCCTAAGAATGACCTCATCACAAAACTTACCGTCTACAGAAATCAACATAACACTGTGCTCTGTACTGGTAAAACCAAAATGAAACTCTTTTGCTACAGTCACCAAAGGTATGTCTGGAAAAAAACAACTGCTAAGCATGAGGGTTTTTCTGTCATGCTTTGGGGTTGGTTATGTGGCAGGCAGTGGTCCAGGAAAAGTTGGAAGAAGAAAAAAATAAGATTCCACTGTATATAAACAAATTCTGGAAACAAATGTGTCGATGAACTGAAGAGGGTGGGTCACAGAAGATTAAACCTCCATACACCCCTGACCCCTGAAAAAATCTGTATCCATAAACATCAATATTGATTCTTTCATTATCTTAAAAAAACACAAATTTACTATAGTATATTATCCTGCCAGTAGGTTTTAAATATGTCTTTGATTATCATTATGAATACATATTTATTTTTGCATACTTATCCAGCATACTTACTTATCATTAAGTTTTTTAATTGTAAGTGAGTTCAGTTACAAGAAAAAGCAAGTGAACGTTATGGATTTCTATGTCTGATCATTATATATTATATTATATTATATTATATTATATTATATTATATTATATTATATTATATTATATTATATTGTAATATATTATATTAAATTATATTATATTATATTATATTATATTATATTATATTATATTATATTATATTATATTATATTATATTATATTATACAAACACTATCTAAGTAAACTAATAACTAAATAAATTTCCACACAGTGTAAATAGCAGCCAATGTGATCAAATGGGACATAAAAGTAAAAATCAACAAAAATGGAGATACATACTTTCTTTAGACATTGACGATATACTTCATATACTAAATATTATTCCCTTTATAATCACAAAGACCCTGAGATGGAAAAGCAGCCCAACACCTGTGTACTGATGTGACTGTGTACTGATGTACACCCAGATCTTTATGTGCCCCTAACACACGTCTTCTGAGGTTATCTCTATAAACTTTAAGGTTATAAGATTTATCTCTATATAAAAGGTGTTTGTACCCAGACATGGTTCACACAAATTAACTCAGCTTCGTGTGCTGACTTTATTAATCCTTCATTATTAACTTTGTACTCTTATTTCATGCATCATTAATTCTGACATGATATTCCACAGATTTTGTTGGTCGTAATGAAACACTATCAGCTCTTTCCGAATGAAATGGGGTTAATGGTAAAAAATGTGTGATTTTATAACAGCGTGAGACAAGGTTGGTTACTTTTTGCAACAACGTTTTATTGGTTAAATGAAGCCAACCACATGTATAAATCTCTCCGATTTTTCTAGGGACTGAAATTTACGGCAATGTGTCAGTGAACGACTTTTAATGTACTGATCTGTTGTTGTTTCATTTCATAATTTTCACCAACTGTACGCCTCGTGTTGTATGTTGGTACTTTAACCATTCCTATAAAACTTAAGGCCTTTGCTCTTCATTCTGTTCTTGATGATAATACATCATTGATTAGGACCATCTCCCGCATATTGATAAACAGGTCATTAAGACTGATGTGAGGATTGTACCACTGGCTTTTAATGGGGACCGTGATGTAAGTATATGTTCTAGCTGTACAGAACTTCATTAACTGAAAAACATCTTCACTGAAAGAAATGTGAGAAGAATTGCACAAACTGCTCGTAGCCAGTGTCCTTAAATGACCTTCCATTTAGTTTGATTGTCATTTTGGGATGTTTTCTGTTGTCTATTCATGACAGGCTGACTGTCTCCACTGGTGGTCACTAAAGCATGACACTGCACATTTTAGAAGCATTAAATCAGCTCCTGTCTCTCATCTAAACAATGCCACATAAACTGACCGCATAATGGGCTGGATCAGTTTGTTAGAATGTGAATGAGTTTATTGAACTCAGTCTAGGGGGGCCGGTGATTACTGCTCAGCTGTGCTGTGTTAGAATAGCACCAAACAGGGAGGAGAAGTACTTATAATGCATTTCTCTGTGTGCAATCATCATCAGGCAAACAGCAATCCAGTATGGCCTGGATCATGTCCCATGCAGTCTAATCTTATCTGCTGTAGACAGAAAAACTTAGTCAAGCCCTGCAACATGAACTTCTGGATGTCATGCCAGCTTGATTGCTCTTGTACTCTTGTCCTCTGTCTCTGATCCACTTACACCAGCACAGCACACACTAACACACCACCACCACATTAGTGTCACTCATAAATCTGATGAATCAATGTGATGGACCAGTTAACTAGTCTCAGCATTATTGATTTCTTTTTCTTGTTTTCAGATTTTGAGACTATCTAACTCGCTAGCACACTATGTAGCGCTGAGGGATGCAGTAAAATTGCAGAGCTGTGGGTTTAATTAGATCATAACAAAATCATTGTAAATATCTATGGTGTTTTTGCTGAATAGGGCTTTATGTATGTGTGTGTGTGTGTGTGTGTGTGTGTGTCTTTATCTCCAGGTTAAATCTGCTATATCAAAGTATATCTGTATGTGTTGCTACATGACACTGTTACCCCATTCTATTCTCTACATGCTTCTTTTTTCAAGGATTCAAGGATTCAGGGACTTTGTCATTCACATCACATGTGGTACATGGGGTGGAACGAAATTGTAGTACTCAAAGACCCAGTTACACCCAGACAGCAATACTTAAAATATAATACTTAATAATACTTATAATACTTAAAAAATAAAATATACATAAATATATAAACAAATATAAAAAAATATAGAGAGAAAGAGCAGCAGGGAAATCAGCAGCAGCAAGCCTTCGCATTACAATAAGGTGCTGCTTTCCATAACTCCAGCTACACATGCCTCAGGCTATGCACGTCAGTTTTGCTTTTACTGTCTCAACAGAGTAATAGGCAAAGCTTCCAGATCCTCAAAATGAGCTCCTAATTGATGAGCAATGCATACACAAATTACATCCCCTGGCAACTAATGAGGGAAATAAAACATAAGGATGCCTCCGTTTACCTTAGGTCTAAAGTTAAAGTGATGTCATTGTGGGGACACAGTGAAACAATATAAACTCACGAGATTTTACAGAAATGATTAATTAACCTGCAGCATATTAAAGTACTGCATTATTTAAATAGGTGGTCCCCATGTTTGCCCTGTCTATGATTTCTTTAGGATTGGCTTCCAAGAATCCTTATATGTCTTCACTTTTAGGAGTGAATTCCACTCAGAATCGGTCGTGATATGCCGGAAACAATTTGTTTAGCTTGTTAGAGCAGATCTTATCACCCTTACACAAGTGACACCAGCACAGTTAGTGTGCTGGCGGTCAGTGGGGCTCAAGGGGCAGGCATTTGAACTATGCAGAGGCTGAGCTCCCCGCTGGGAGTCCGACTGCAGCCCCGTCCTGCTCTGATCTGCCAGAACTGCCGCAGGATGTTTCCAGTTCCACTTCTCATTCCACTGTGCATAAACAGGACATCGATCAAAGATCACTGAAAAGTTTTGTCTGGAAACTGTGAACAAACTATTACATTTTCAACCAAATGATTCTGAGAAAGGACGAGGGCATTTTTAGACTGCCCTGTGATGCGTATCAGAAGTAGGCAGATGGAAAACAACAACAATGAATTTGTCATCATGTCATCATGTCAATATTTACACAAAAAAACATTGTTTCCCATCAATTCAGCAAATTGCAAATGCAAATTTTAGAAAACTCTTTTAAGCATTAACTGACTTGGCAATTAATCGCTAACTGGCAAGCCTAAAATCAAAGCTTCAAATCTACTTCACCCCCAAATCTGCAAATCTGCCTCAGACTGGCACCTTAGTAAATATAAAAACTTGGTTCTTCGTAGCCTAGCCGCTGCAACCATACCTGGGTTCCCTCTGAAAAATGTTACAACATGCAGCAGCATATTTGTGAATCTGAAAACTTTTGTGGAAGGATTTTGTGGAAAGAGTGAACTGTTACTCATTTCTCAATCCAAAGACAGAGGAGAAGATCTCAGTTAATGTGTGGAACAGCTCATTACCAAACTGAGAAAGAACATCTGTAGAGGAGAGGAAGAACTGTTAAACCAAACATTTTGTTGCCACTAAAGTCACCATTGGCATAGCTATAGCAAATGAGTTAGCAGCCAATCCTGGAATGGAAAGCCAACATGGCAGCCCCAGAATACCATGGGGTATCTCCCACCCTGGATACTAACAAACCTAACTTAAAAAAATATTAATTACAAAATAAAACTGCCAGATCTAATAGCTGACTGGCTAGTTATGTTATAACTATTACAACATGAGTTATGTTATAACCATTATAAACTACTACACTATATTATATTTACATTTACATTTATGGCATTTAGCAGACGCTCTTATCCAGAGCGACTTACAAGGTTAATCATATTAGAGGGTGGGCCAATGTAGTGTTAGGAGTCTTGCCCAAGGACTCTTATTGGTGTAGCACAGCATAGTTACCCAGACCAGGATTCAAACCCCAATCTCCCACATGTGGTGGTGGTTCCCTGGTGGGTAGCTGTGTTATCTGCTGAGCTACACCAACAACTATTATATTATAAACTATATCACTAACAGAGCACACAAATAAAATGAACACTGTGTGACAGCACCAGCATATTAAACTATGTTTACACTGCTACTGTGTAACATGGTACAGTATATACCCCCCCTCTAAGAATGTGGTTGTATTTAAACCACTGTTCTGACCACTAAATATTCTGGCATCAGCGTAGAAGAGGTGGGAAACGTATGCTCACACATTACACTACTGCCCAACAGCCCTGTACAAAATAGCACAACAACACTAGTACACATATTAAAGCTAACCATAGCAACTTATTTACATAAATCTGGCGTTCCCATCAGGCTCCACCTGTAGCTGCATTTCATTGCCACGCCTTCTGAAAGTCCCTAGGTAAGGAAGCCAGTAGGGGAATACTATTGAATGTTTATAATTACATGCCCAAATACTAAGAGCTTAATAAAATATCAAGAACATAACGTGATGGGTAACTGAGTGTTCTATACTCTAAAATGACTCATTACTGGTACAGGTGAAATATGTGGCGTATAACCGATAAATAATGCATGAATAAATGTAGAAATAAATGAATACAATAGCATACAACATTGATATGATTGTCTAATTTTGCAACAGATGCTGTATATTTATGCTTAGAATAGGGGTGAGTAGAATAGGTTAGATGATGAAGAGGATGCACACACACCCACACACGTTTCTGTGAATTGTAGGGTCATTGCACAGACTTCCATCAGTTTCCTGGACACTTAATCAAAACTCCACCCTAGCCTTAACCTTAACCTTACTCTGACCCTACAATTTAATAATTTACATTGTGGAGACCACATTGTGACAAAACCAGGTACACACACACTCATCTGCGCATCTGAATGCTTTTGAATGTGTCCTCGCCTGTGTCCTTTGCACTATTGTTTGCAGACGGCACTAATTATGGAAGGAAATCAGTATTTGCAGTATACACACACAAACAAACCCCTCAAGGTCAGAAGACCAGTGCAAATTGGATCTCCAGACACGGTCATTGGCCCACCTGCTCTGGCAAAGAACAAAAACACATGTAACAGTTTACAATTTATGTGTCAGAATGATAGCCAGAATGCATCCTTGGATCTCCTAAGGTTAAGTCAACATAAAATATTAATGCAGCATTGTTGAGGTGTCTGGAAAATTTGAAGATAATAATGAATAATAATGAAGAACAACAGTGGTTGACAACATATGAACAGTGTTCCTTTTTTTAAAAACTGGCCTACTAAACGTTTTGCCAGAGTTCTGTAAATTCCATAATCTTTCTGGATGTGACAGTATCTCTATAACAGCTCATTTTCCTATCTGTAACATGTCAGCTCTACTATGTTCTCTGCTTCTTGTCCAGTGTCAAATACAGAAACAGCTGATGTTGCTTTTTATGTTTGTCGCTGTTCACACAATTTTGCAAGTCAAGCAAATAGCTGTTATTATGAAATTTCTCCTTAAGCAGAATTTGGAGGTCAGCTGGATGTGCAGGGATATTTTAGGCATTTCCAGTTCTTGAATGAGATAGTTAGCCTGGGCCAGCTGGCAGCCGACCCAGAGAGGGTCAGAGGTGCCTGTATAGAGTTCCCCTATTCATCTTCTTTAATATACACATAATCGCTAGCAGCAGGAGACCACTAAGATTTATGTTGTTGCGCTTTCCATGCCAGATTAATTTTTGTAATGTGCAGTGGGACATGATTAGTGCTAATGTGAGATTTTAGACTTTTGGTAACTTGTATTTTCTTTGGTAGCTTGTGTAATATTTCAATCCAGACAAGAAGATGATTAATAACAAATTTAAAATCACTATAATGTGGTTTTAGCACTTCAGCAAGCAGAGAAAAAATAAAAATAATCAATGAATGTGTTTTTTAAATCCAACAGATTTGAGGTAGGAGTTAGCAAATACAAATCTACACTGCAAATAAAAGTGATTATTTGCAAGTATTTTTGAATAAAATTATTTTTTTGTGAGTATTTGTGAATAAAATCTATTTATTGTAGTCCATTCATGGTGATGGAGGCAATTTATATTTTCAGGAAAAGCTAAAATATGTCCCCTTTATTAAACAAACAATGATTGATCTTGCATGTATTTTTTCGACCTGGTGTCCAGTTATAACGTTTGTGAATGTTTATGTACCAAAAATGTTTTTTTGTGTGTAAAAAGGCTGTTTTTGTTTCTATGATTTTACTGATATGTGTAAATGACCTCTGTTCAGACCTCGGTCCTTCTATCCTTGTTTAAAAAGCGGTCTATAGGGAACACCACTCATAATTTCAGCATAAATGGATGGAACTAAATTGCTGCAGGCTGAATAGATAGAATAGGATGTGTGCTGATTGTCTTAAAATCACTAAAACAATCAATTCTATTTAGTTTCTATTTATGAATCAAACAGTCCTGTGGATGCTGAACAGTACATTTTGAAACTTTAACCACTTGTACTAACCAAACTGTGTACAATGTAAATATGTACATATTACATCAAACACATTCACGTGAGGGACATGCTGTTCTCCAAGATTTGGGCCATATGAAGATCCTAAAAATAATTTGACACTGAATACGTCCTTCTTTATACTGGAACTGGATTTGAGTACACTCTGTTCATACTAATGCTATGTATGTGTGCTTGCTGAAGATACTCATAACATTCAAAACTGTGTAACACTCATTGCTCTAGTGTTTTCAGGTGCCATACATCGCATGACGTTGAACTAACTGCTCTGATTATTTGAAATCAGTGCTTTTACTAGAGTCCACCTATTATACAGCACCATGGACAGTGTCTAGAGGCAAAAACCCTCTTAACAGTATACCATCACAGTTTATAGTAAATGACGGGAATGGACAACTCCTATGACTGTTGTCGCCTGTTAAAAGCACCATCTTTCTGTGTTTGGTGTAAATCTGTTTTATGGGGCAGGAGGAGGGAAAATATTGATCAGAAAAGCCCAAACAGTCTCTTAAATCAAAGGACAAAGAAGTCCAGCAGAATGCTAAGGCCTGCACAAGATTTTCCGGTTCATTTATAAATCTCTGTGTCCTGTTTGTTTTTCCTGTACCAGTACAAGGCAGAGTGAATGAGCCACACATTTCACACTTATTGGATCAAGAATTGGAACTCTGGCCTGAAATAGAGGGGTCAATATGGGTCATAAAACCAAGCCCAAAATAGGTGGCCATGCTAGGAGTCATGAGTATGAGTATGATCCAGCCCGAGCACAGCGCAAGCTCTACTTTTTGGGTAGGTCAAGAGTCTGTTCTGCTACACATCTGCCTTCACAGGAGTGAGGGAGAGATTTATTCCTGCTGAAATGTCAGAGAACACTCTGCGTGCCATAGTCGCATGACAAGGATATTTTCTGTCATCGTCTGAGCAATCACATTGTCTTCATTATGAGATTGTAAAGCAGTGAGTAAGGAGAAAAGCATGTGGTGACTGCACACATTCAATTAGATTCATGCCATTTTCAAATAAATAGCAGTAAATACTTAATCTGCTGCAGGTTTAGGCTGAAACTTAACCTGCTATATTTTGTGCTCAGATCTGCAAACAGTCCTTTATGCATATTCTTTTTTGGGCCTCTGAACCCCGAGGGCATTCACACATAATTACACCTTACACCTCATGCTTCAGCAAACTAATGCCCTTTCACCTCAATGAACTAATGTCTTTTCAACAGACTGCCTTAATAAACCTTGCTCGCTCTCTCTCTCCTTCTTTCTCTCGTGCTATTTTCAGGCTGTTCATAAAGGATGCTGGTAAACAATGCTCTGGGTGCACTCCAGCGCTCCAAGCCAGGCGAGACGTCTCAGCCAGAGGAATTCTAAGGAGACCCAGATTGTGGTGAGTTGGCGAGGGAGATGCTAGATGCTCTATGGGGGGTTGGTTGACATTTTTTTGCCAAGGCGCTGGTGTTTTATATTTGCTCATTTCCGCACATTCCTTAGCATTAGAGCAGGAGGAGCAGGGAAGAGGAAGGACTGCAGCTAATAAAACGCTTCCATCTTATTGACACATACACCATTCCTACTCTGTCCACTCTGTCCCGCTCGCTCATACCTTGCCTCAGGACTCATGAATCACAGACAGATAGATGAGTCGGTCTGTCATTGTAAAACCATTTCCCTGCTTCTCTATTGTCTCTGTTAAAACCTGTACATTTCCCTGCTTCTATTGTCCCACCAGCATTTTTACAAAAACTGTATTAGAAAGGTCAGAGTAGTCCCGGAGCATATTTATAACCGAAGAGAACAATTGAAAAGGGGTGGGTTTGATACCCCGCAGGCTTTCCTTTCAAAGCGTTTCAGGCTTGCGTTGTGCACTGAGATTTTTTAGGGTTTGATCTCTGCCTTAACATAGTGCCCCTGAAGAGCGGTGACGAGGAAAAATGAGCTAACGGGTTCAAACAGCTTTAATTTACAGTCAGGGTATTTAGCAATGTGTGACTTCACTGCATAATGATGATTAATTTACAGTTGGTTAAATCCAGAGGTCATGCACTGACATTGAAACGATGTGTGTCCTGTCTTTAGCATCCCATTATTCCTCCTTCCAGATGTTCATGAAAAAGGAGATGCCGGCTAAGTCACAAATGACTCCCTACTCCCTATATAGTGCCCTACAAGGGTCATAAGACTATGCCTTCTACTACCACTTGCTTCATCAGCAAAGCCATAGCATTATCAAAACAATCCTTAAATGTTCAGCGTGCTTATTTGTGCAGCATGTTCGATTTCTGTTTTTCACTTGTACTTGTTTATTTTGTGCTCTGTCCTCTGGATTTATCTGGGTTCTGTTCATTTTTCATTATCAAAGAATAACATAAGATAATGATAATGCATTTGGTCATATTACCTACACTTGTAAATTACATAGACTTGTAAATTTAAAAGGTTGTTAAATGGTGTTTGACTTGGATTAGCTGCAAACAGCAGTTATTGATCCATTCCAGCTAGTGTGTTGAGTATTATGTACACCCTTTTAAAGGAGTTTACAGGGATATGTTATCCAGGGGATGGATGGATGGATGGATGGATGGATGGATGGATGGATGGATGGATGGATGGATGGATGGATGGATGGATGGATGGATGGATGGATGGATGGATGGATGGATGGATAGATAGATAGATAGATAGATAGATAGATACTTTATTTAAACTGTACACATCCAGTAGTACATATACAAAGTTCACAGAAGTAACAAAAGAAGCACAAGATAGAGATAGAGGCAAAGATACAATATAGAGTATGAAAATAGAGTCGTTCAGTGTCTGTGTAATGGAGGTAGTGGTATACCATTTGTTGTGCATACTGAAAAGATGACTGATGTCAGCCATATAGACAGTGTAAATTGAGAAGTTGGCTGGTGTCAGCCATACAGACAATGGCATTCAAGTGAGCTCATTCCAGTGAGGAACCTGCCATATGCCATGATAAACATTCCATGAATATTTTCTGTTTTGACACATACTGTATAATGTGAATAATCCTAATAAACACGTCATTATTACTGTTTGATGGTTACCTTGTTTTTGTGCTATAGCACAGTGGGTGAATTGTTGTTTCATTAATGATTTTTAATAAGTAATATTTGGTTTCTTATCAGAACTGGCTCTACCTAATAGATATTTTTAGACATTACTTTTAGATATTATTCAAAGTTATTGTTATTTTGCCAAATAAGATCCGTGTGGGTTTCCTCCAGGTGCTCCAGTTTCCTCCCACAGTCCAAAGATGTGCAGTCTGGTGAACTGGAGATGTTAAATTGCCCTAGGTTTGAGTGAGGGATTCAAGTAGATGTTATACGGGACTTTAAGTAGAGTCATTTACAGCAGTAAACGTGTTTGAGGAAACGCAGCTGTGGTGTAAAGTTTGGTTTTAAGCACAGATAAGCCCAGTTGATGTTTTACACAGTGTGCTTTCCAGGCTGATGTCCTTCTAGACCTTGAAACGCACCACTCACCACTGTCACTGTTAGTAATATGAAGTACTTAACTTTTTGAGGGCTACTACTCTGGCATACTACTTAGAATGAAAGTATGTGATTTGGGACACAGCACTCCTCCAACTCTCCTTCCACACAGACGCCACATTCCAGAGGTGCTGAAGTGGAGCACATTGCTCCTGAGAGGCTGCAGCACCCCTCTTTGCCTCTCTGCCTCTTTCTTTCTCTCTCTCTCTCTCTCTCTCTCTCTCTCTCTCTCTCTCTCTTTCTCTCACTTCCTCTCTCTCTCTCTCTCTCTCTCTCTCTCTCTTGACTGCACAGCTGCGTGTAAGCAGCGGCGGCTTTTTTTAACAGTACGCACGGCGGAACTGGCCGATGGCTTCCAGATCAGCATCAAGCCTGCGGAATGCGTGCGAGGCCCCCAGCGGAGCCGGCGGGGCCCAGGGAGGCATGATGGGATGCAGGCGCGGGTCGGAGCGCAGGAGCGCGTGCGCTTGCAGCTTGTTGCGTAAAGCTTGAAACGGTGCACGTGGCGCACACATTTTCGCGCGCGTTATTTGTTGTCGTGCGAATAATCGCTTTCGAGGGTCACTGAGAGGGGATTTTCTGCAGATTGTCCAAACCCAACGTGTTCTAGATTACAGACAAGTGCACACGAACTCGTAGCTGAAATAAAAAAAGGGGGTGATTGATGCGTTCATTTATGTGCGCCTGCGCAGGAACGGCGTGTGTGCTCTTTAGCACTCTGCTGTTTGGTAATGAACAGGCTTCTATTGCACACTGCACCGTTTTCCTTGGACATACATCAGAGGAACAGTTCCTAGGAATGCACAGAATCTTCCATTTACATCACTGTTGACGTCTGTTGCCTTTGCTGCGCAGTCAGCCAGAGGGACACTGTTGCATGAAATAGATGTTGCTTTTATGATTGGCCTAATTGCACGATTGCATGTCAGCCTTACACATGCAATCTGGTAGAGTTCCACGCAGCAGAGCTAATCTAGGCAGACCCAAAACTGTTTGTTGACTTTCAGCTCTAAGTACACCATGTCCGTTGTGTCCAGCTGTAACCGGTGTAGTGATACTTGTTTTGACCAGAAAAGGCACCAGCAATCCAGGATATACACTGCTATAAAACAGTTTCACAGTGTGTTACCAGTACCACTATAGCCCCTCATCTGATTGAACTAATTTATGCATACACTTACTCATCATCTTGTTTATCTTTTTAACAGTTTATCCACAAATAAAACTTTGGCTCATGAATGTAGTAAGGTCCTAGAAATGTTTTAGCATCACCCTATATTGCTATATTTGCATCTTTACTGGGTACTGAAGAGCAAGCCAGAGAAGTAGAGCATAAGCCCTGCAAACAGCTTTTTACCTACAGTACCACCAGAGAATTCCCAGTTAGATGCAACCTCTACCCAAATATCGCAATTAGGTTGACAAGACGATCAGTATATCATCTAGGTTGATAACATCAGTATAACCAATGATCTGATCAGCTCACCGACCAGATGCTGTCCAAAATCTTCTGTGGCACTAGTTTTTACATAATACATTTCTCTACTACAATGTAAAATTTTATAATTGCACTTTTTGCTATTTATTTATTTACTTATTTATAGTTTACTTTGGTTGTTTTGGTTTTGTTTTTTTAAATGTTTTTATTGGTAAAAACAAGACATAAGGACAGTAAAAGACTCAAAGAAAAGAAGGGGTAGCAAACAAACAAAGAAACAAACAAAAAATATACATATATAAATAAAATAAAATAAAATAATAATTGAACACATTATAAAGCATAAAACATCAACACAGCTCTTCCTCTAACCTTCTGTACATGGCAATGTAGGATATGATATCTTTTTAATTATATATTATCCGTCCTTCTATCAGATGAATTCTCTACTCATTATAACAGATATTTACATCAATGTACTCCAAGAAAGGTTTCCAAATCTTATTAAAAACATCTGTTTTCTCATGTAACAGGCAGGTCAGAAAATCTAAGGGCATATGTTCCATAATTAATCTGTGCCACCCCACAATTGAAGGGACCCTGTCAGTAATCCACTGAAGAAGTATATTTCTTCTGGTGCACAGCGTTAAGATATTATAAAGCTTTATCCTGTGTGCATCAACTATAGATTTACTTGGGAGACCTAGTAAAAGACATGTTGGGTCAGGTTTCAATCTCACCCCAAATATTTTCTCCATTTCTTGTAAAACATCACTCCAATATTTGGATAGGCGAAGAGGGGATATTTGTACTTGATGCAATATCTTTAATTGTAAAGCTCTTGCCCTATTACACACTGTAATTCTCTTTGTAGCGGTCCAAATATTTTTCCACAAATCTAGTTAAAATCAGTTGACTTGGATAAGTCCCACGTTCTATTTTTCAGTATTTCTTATTAATAATCAGTATTTCTTATTAATGCATTTTACATGCATTTTTCTCACCATGATGTTAAGGTTAATCAGTGTAGTTTTTACCATGAGGCTGGCAGGTTTGCTATTAGTGCTTAAGTCATTAGAAACTGTTGAATCTAGTCTGATCTAAACCACTTATACTGACCATACAAAATGATCCAATGAATGAAATTGTTTAAACTTATGCTAATACATTATACAAGAGCATTTGACTCAACCTAATTCTAATTCTAGATTAGGCAGAGTTTTAAAAAAAGGACAGTACCACATATTACATATATATAATATGTTTTTTGCATGATTTCTTAAGTAACTTACTGACTAATGTAATTTACAGTGTATACATAGTGCGCCTGGGTTAATTATTAGAATCATATTTAATCAACATTTAACCCTTTTTCAGTCATGTTTTTGGTATGAGGGGATTACCAGGAGGTGGGTAGGCTTCACCTAAACAAGCTTTGATGCAGCCTTAATTGTGGTGTACAGTCGTATTCAAATGCTTGTGTGCACCTGGTCAAATTACATGTTTTGTTGATTTGTCAATATGAATAATTACTAAATAAACACACAACTGTTTACTTGCTTAGATTTAAAAAACAAGATTTGGGGAAAAAAATTTAAACCTATGGCACATTTAGATTTTAGGTTTTATTGGTCTAGTATGTTAAACTCAGTTTATTTTATATAGCTTATCAATATTCAAACTTTTGCATATGACTACTAACATATAAGAATATATATGTTTCAAAAGTATAATAAAACATGGTCAGTCATGTGGCAAAAATGAAAGCTTTAAAGTGCAGACCTCTTAGTCAAGGACAGCTCTAATAAAAGGTCATTTCTTCTCTCAGCACTGTAGCTCAACCTCAGTCTCTGCAGATAAGAGCTTGACCTACTGTGCTGTGGGTTTATACTTTTGGGGAAAGAACAGGTCAGGCCTTTGAGTTACCTTTAACTAGAACATTGGTCAGCTGGCCACATTACAGCACAGCCAAATAGAGATGTGTTTCCTAATTGATGCAGATAAAAAATAAGGCCTGTTTGGCTTGTGTTCGTAAATGTGTTTGTGATGAGGAAATGGAAAATGATTTGATCCCTATGCTTTATTAATAAAACCACATGCGTTCTTACAATTGTGCCTCAACGCAACTCAAGCTTGTGTCTAAATGTTACATCACCTCAGGCCATCTTAGGTAATGGCATTCATGTACAGGCCAAAGTCAATTACTGCAGAGCGATATACACTCACAGCCTCATTTTTCTCATTCCATGCAGCGTATGAGCTAAACTGCAGCTATTCAATCAATCTAAACATCAAATTCAATTTCCTCATGTTATCTGATGACTGAGACATTAACCTCACATTCTGTATTTGCTCCCCAAGGTCCCGAGTCTGAATTTGTGTGTTGATTATATTTAGATTAGGAGCATTTTTAGTCTCTGATAGACAGGAAGAGTTTATGGAAACTATGAGTGTAAGAGGAACCCAGTCATTGTGTCCTTGGAGTACAATGGTGTGGTGTGAGGTGGCCAACCATTAATAGTCTCGCTTGATCAGTAACACATTTATTCATGCTTACGCACTACGCTACCATCCCCTCTCTTTTTTCACATTGTAATGGTGTCAGTCGTAGAAGCTATAAATTATGGATTCAAAGCTATTCTCAAGCGAGCTATTGAAAGTTATGAAGCACCCCCCCAAAAAAATTCCAGGATTTCCAATAGAATTCCAAGAACAACAGCTGTTCATAAATGCACGTGCCTCTTACAGTTTGTCAAATATGTCACTGACTAATGCTCTAATGCTTGGCTACACATGAAACTATTCACTTCTGCAAACATAAGTAAATTACAAAATCTTTTCTCCATGGGGCTAAAAAGTTGCATATTTAATAATGTTTTTTTCTCTGAATGCATGTTGTATAACACCAGATCAGTCCCAATCCTGAAATGTAGTGAAAAAAAAGTTCTCATTTTGAAATCTTCAAAAGTTAAAACATCATATTCATATTAATCACTCAAGTAAATGATAAAAGTACAGCTGTCTGTTCTCTGACTTGTGGAGACACCTGGTGGCCAGACTTGGTAATTCTGACTCTTGTACTTAATAAAGCATTAATATTTGTGGGGATGTAGGGTGTGTGTGTAAAATAAATATATATTGTCTTTGGCAAAGAAGGGATTGAGGCACGTTGCAAGTGCTGAGTACCCACCAGGTTATAGACGGTGTCATAAAACAGACAGGCAACAACGGGAGACAAGGCAAGGACCAAAAACACAGGCTCAAGATAGAACACAGACTAACACAGAAAACCACGGGGTATAAGAAGCAGCCTTAATAAGTCCATGATCAGCTGCAGGTGTGAGCAATGGGTGGATCGGTTGGAGCCTCAGTTGGAGCCAGCACGTGTAAGAAGCCTTGTGCAGTACCACGCAGGCCCAGAAGAGGGTAGTATATGACACTTTTTAATGGCAGTTTTACAGCGAATGGTTCAGTAAATACTTCTAAACCTAAAACTACAAATTAGTAGAGGAGCAGTTCAGCCTGCTAGCCATCTTCTAGCCTTCTTGTGCTGTTCTAAATGACCACTAGTATCTCTAGAGTAATATAGCTTCTATCATACTGAAACAAAAATAATACCGGCAAGCCAGATCTTTTAATATAATATCGATAAATATCATGGAAATATGTCAGACAATGAAAATTCATGGTCTGTTGGAATGAGAATGTTTTTTATCAGATTTGCTTTAAGCGGAAAGGAGAAGTGATGCTCGATTGAGTTTAGTTTGTGCTTTATGTAAATACTGATTGTGTTTATATTACTGCACATATATACATATATACTGTATAACAGAACTTTCACTCTTCACTGGAGTATGGCAATGTAAAGCGCACACTGATTTGTTTGTGTGGGATGTGGAACAATTTCTGTCCTACAAAATGAATTGTCATGGTCCCCACCCCATAGCTATATCAAGCAGGCACATCCAAATGTTTAGAAGCAAACTTTTTAAAAATAAGAGACACAGCACACCAATAGCTGGCTATAAAAATAATGAACCATTGTGTATGCAGTTGCCATGTCAGTCCCATTGCCACAGATGTATAAAACCAAAGACTTAGCCATGCAGTCTTTACAAACATTTGTAAAAAAAAAATGGGTCTCTCTAAAGAGCTGACTGAATCTGAGTGCAATAATGTAATAGGAGGCCATCATTGCAACAAGTCTGTGAAATTTCTTACATTTACCTTTACGTTTACGGCATTTAGCAGACGATCTTATTCAATAACCATGCCTAACATTTCGTTGGATACTGTTTCCCAGCTAGTATAGGAAGGTTAGAGTCTAGAGAGAAACTTCCCTTCTGTGAAATTTCTTCACGATCATCTGGGAGAGGTGTTATTGAAAAGGGAATGTGTTCAGGAACCACAGCAACAACAATAACTGCAGAGCATCAGCACAAAAAAGTGTGTGGCAATCTTCAAGGCATGGGTTTCCATGGTATACAAGCCTTATATCACCAAGCACAATGCCAAGCGTCAAATGCAGTGGTGTAAAGTGCCGCACCTGGACTGTGAAGTAACAAATCATGCTTTTTTCTGTCAGTCTGATGGATGAGTCTTTGTTTGGCAAATGCCAGACAACATCACCTGGCTGACTGCACTGTGCACAAGTTTGGTGGAGGAGGCATAATGCTGGATGGGTTTTAGGGGTTGGCCTAGGCCCTGAAAAGCAACCACATGATACCAGCCATTTAAAAGCTTTGGACAAATTTATGCTTTTAATTTTGGCCTGTTTCTGTTGCAGCATGACTTTGCTCCAGTGCACAAAGCAAAGTCCATAACAACATGGTTGGGTGAGTTTGGGGTGGAGGAATCTGACTGGCCCCCACAGAGTCCTGACCTCAACCCCATCAAACACCTTTGGAATACACCAGAATGGGGATTGTGAGCTGGGCGCTCTCATCCAACATCAGTGTCTGGCCTCACAAATGCTCTTCTAGATAAATGGGCAACATTTTCCGCAGACACGCTCCAAAATCTGATAGAAAGCCTTCACAGAAGAGTTATAGCTGCAAAGGGGTGACCAATTTCATATTAATGCCTATGGATTTAAAACCTCTGGTGGATGGAATGTGCAGGTGTCTAAATACTGTACTCTGGCCTATACAGTGTATACACAAGCACACACATATACACACACAATACAAGGTACATTAGTTCTCCAGGATCGGTCTAACTGTTTATTGAAAAAAAAAACAAAGAGAAAAGAATAAGTTTAAGATCTTTCTTCATGGCACCTAAGAATGAATAAGCATACATAAAAAGTTGATATGTACTTTTATTAAATGTTCAAAAACAAATATGACCTCAAGTCTAGACATTATGCAGTTAGTTTGATGCAAACAGACACCATACTGCTCATGGCTGAAACATCCTGAAAATGTCAATGTCTCATAAAAAAGAAAATTTGGTTACTGAAAGCACTCCGGTGTTGTAACAGATTAATACTGCAGTTGTGTGTCCTTGAACGAGACTGGCCTCTACACAGTATTCTGTTTTGTGTAAATCCAGTCAAACATGTTATTCTATACAAAATACAAACATATTTCTACACAGTCCGTTCAAAAGTATTTCATTCACTCCTTTATAATTAAAGTAATACCTTACTGTACACAAACTACACTGTACTGTTTCTGGAGGCCTAATTCTACTGTTATGTAAGTATTATTAAATTGAAGATCACCATAGATAATAGTTTGTATACTCTCTTTGAGATGTTTTATTTGACATTACTTGGTCAATGGAGATTCTTTTATGCTTAAATTGAACATACACCACTGGTTTGATTTTTTTTTTCCAAATTGTGTTTTCTGTGGAAAATCTGTCATCACTTTGGCAGAAAATACATCTAAATCAACATTCACATAGAGTGTAGTACTTCAAAAAAATTCAAATGTATAAAATCCCTTCAAAGCAGCCACAAAAGTGACATAATGCCCTGGAACGTTACAGTATGACTGGAATGAGAACAGATAGCTTGAGGTTAGACTCTACTATGCAGTCACACAGGTTGCTCACAGGTCCCTTTGTGTGGAATCAGACACGGAGCCCATGAAGGCAGTGTATCCACTTCAGTAGTGGCTATATTTACACACATGTTGGATCAGCATTGCATTAGTGCTGAGAGAACATGAAATGAAGCCTCATTGGGTCTGAGTGGGTCTGTTTTTCCTCTCCTGCCAGTCTTTCTCTCTCAGGCTCAGCTCTGCTTCGGTGAAAGCTGCAGGGCCCCAGTTAGTGATCTTCTGTGGGCCTTTTGAACCTGAATGGACACATGAAAAACATCAGGCATGATTATTCCAGCAATCGGAGGTGGTAGATGTACAAAACATCTCCTAGCTATGTAAATATAGCTCTCCAAAGTGTAGCAGCAATTCCTGGTAGTATTGACAGCTTTTGAAATGAATAGCAGCTCATTTATAATAGACAACACTTTTCTTTTTTCTCCAAAAAGAAATTATTTATCATAATTTATATATTTTATTTATTATTAGCTCTTATATTTAGTTTGTATGTATTATCAAGTGACTTGCAACAAAGCCCTCCAGATATAAAGTCTTCACCTAAGTTAAAATACAGCCTAAAAGTACAGTCAAATTTACCCGAAAGTGCAAAAGATCGAGGAAGAAGTAGGGGCTTGGATGGTGAATGGTCTGCATTATGTGTTTTCATCAATTAGCTCAACAAGAGTACCTAATCACTGCCCAAGCTCCATGATTCTATCACTTCTTACACTACAGATCAAAAGTTTGGAATCACCATTCGAATGTTGTGATGTATTCAGTTATTTTAATATGATGGTAGTACTATACAACTTTTGATTTTAGCAACCAGTGGTAAGCTATGTGTTCAGAATGATGAACATGATAAACTGTTGATGATTCTAAAATGGTTCAACCAGCTGTATAACACTGCAACTGAAGTTATTATATAAATATCATACAAAATGCTGCATATAGAAATACATTTTGTGCCTAAATAATAACATTTCAAGGTCTAGATTTATTATGGAATTACATAACAAGAAGTAATGATATAGAAACATGACATGAAACTCATCAATGTTAATGTATAATGAACTGAAGAAAAAAGATGTCATGAATGAAGCATGCTGCATAATAAGGAACAGCACACCAAGTTATGTGGTCATTACCAGGCTGTATAAGACGTATGAGTCCCTCATGATGTGCCACCTTGTCTTTCCAGCTCCTTGTGTTATTGGCAGCATCCTCTAGTTTCTTCATTACTTCCTGTCCAGAAAGATATATGCACAAAATCAGCGTTAATGTGGTCACACATTTCTCTGGCAATGTGTTGCAATATTGGGACACTAGAGGGCACTCCAGACGTTAAAACCTAGTCTTGGGCTGGACTACAATGCTAATGGTTTCATTACTATAATGCAGCTTAGTTCAGGCTTAGGCTTAGCCCAGGGAAACTGACTAATAAGGACAATGTGTATGTTGGGACCCCGTAAACCCCTCCATTAGTTCGAACGAGTTATTTATTACCACAGGTTGGATCTTTAAACATTAATGTTAAAACATTACACAAGTACTTGCAATAAACATGAGATCTACTAAACTGCTGATATAGAACATTCCAGGCTATTCATATTGATTTTGTTCTGCTCCAGCACAGCGGAATGATAAGAAGTGAGCACTTTACAGCAGAAAAACAATACAACGTGCATGGCAGTGGGTATTTCATGACCAAGTCAGGGAATCACTAAACTAGCATGACAATAAATGGACAGCATGCTTTTCTATCTCCTGTTAGGTTATTATTTGGGAATATAAGGTTTTGTTTTGATGGCAAAGATATGCTCATGTGTGTAGTACCTCATACTGCTCCAGCGCCCCCTGTCTCTCGGTCTCCAACTGTTGTAGCTGCTGCATGGCGGCATGCAGGGCGTCCTCTTTAGCCAGCCGCTCTCGCTCCAGCTCCTCCTTCTCAGCCTGCGTCTGCGATATGGCCTGCTGCTGTCGCAAGTGGATCTGCTCCAGCTCAGCACGCTTTGCCGCCTCTTCCTCCAGCAGTCTGCACAACAACCGCTGACACTTAAGAAGATCCTGCAGCTCAAACAACTGAGCATAAATATTTTTACAGTGCACAGGATACTACTGAGTGTATCTGTAAAGATCTTCCAACAATAAGAGGTTTTACTCCTATAAAAACTGTATTACTAAAAATATAGTTTTAGTAATACAGAAATTGGGTTTCACTTATTCGGAGGAAACGAGTAAAAAATGCCTTTACCGCTCATTTATTTGTTCTGCTCCTGGCAAATCTCCAGCAGAGTTTTAGAGTGACTTTAGTCAAATCTGTCTAATTCTCAAGTTCACATGATCCTGGTGGCTTGATAAAGTGAGTCAGGTGTGTTATAAATGAGGAGTTTGTAAAACATGTAAAACTGGTCAATGTAAACAACTGCTACCAATGAAGGGACTCAGCTAATTTCCCATTAAATATGCTAGAAGATGACCACATTACTGTACAGCATGGCATTGTTAATCTTTCTTTGTTTACCCTAGGTCTCAGTAAAAACTTTGGGTGGTTGCTTCCATACTTTCGAACAGCAGTATATATACACACATAATCCCGACTTGAGGAAAAGGGCGCACAGCGAGTGTTTTAAAATGCTGAGCTGGTAACAGGTCAGCACAAAGGCAGGAAAAAAGCAGGTCAGTGTGGGATCATACAGGGAACAGGAACTGCACTTTACAACCAGGAACCACAGCACTTTAAATCCTTCAATGTCTCTGTCAATTCTCTTTCCATCAGAAATAACTGGTGGCCTGTCTCAGGGCTCTCTGATCAACTGACAGTAGTTTTTCCCTTTGTCTGTCATGCCTTACTGTGTCCCCTATAAAGCTACCTATTGAGAGAAGACATGACCATTTTCCTTTCCTGTTTAGTAAGTAAAATCTGAATGTTTACTTTTGCTCATTAGCATAAGGAAACACCTCAGTGTTTGAATAACTGCTGGTAAAATTACCTTTTATTTTTTTTATTTGTGGTTGTTTTAACAGCCATATTTTACTCCTTTTTTAAGATGATACCCTGTGCTTCTTAAAGGGCAGCTGTGAAGATGTCCCTGTCATTTACTCCTCTGTGAGGAACAGAAATGGTGTTGATTCCATTTTTTGAGTGTTGATTTTGTATATTAATCATCACTGCTGTTGTGCAGTTGTCTCAATAGAGGGAGCGTTTCCGATTCCTATTTGTTATTTCTGGAGATTCTTATTTTTATCATTGTCAACATTATAATAACAATGGCTAGTATAATTTCAAAGACCATTTCCCTTCACAGGCTTGTGTTCCTAAATAAAAACAAAAAAATCTGTTTTATTGTTATTACGCACTATGGAGTAGGTAAGGTTATTTTGTAAAAAGCTTTTTTGTTGGGCTTTAAAATTAAATGTTGTTAATGTAATTTCCCCTTAGTTTTATGATAAACATGCTGCTTGAAATAGTAATAAAAACTAAACTGCAAACTAAAAAATGCATCTGTAATTAGTTGGGTTAAAATTTGAGTGCTGTGTGAAACAGAAAATGCCAACCCAGTTTATCTGTTCAAGCTGTATAATATGCAGTTTGTTTTGCACAGCAGTGTCTGTCTATACTACTATTAACGATTTTGTCCGGTACTCAAACATTGTTTTTTGTCTATTTGTCTTTGCACTACACTATCTATTTATATATACACATATATTCTTGTAACTGCACTGGAGAAGGAGCTGAACTGTATTTCGTTATACTGTACAACCCTGTATTGGTATAATGACAATAAAGTTTAACTGAATAGAATCAAATTCGCCATGGATCATGTCCCCAGTGATGTACAGCATGGGAGGTTTTTAGGTTGTACTATAAGGAGTTTCACTGTCTGTGCTGGATGTGTTAACTTATGGCTTAAATGCATCTCAGACCACATCCTGTGGCGATAAGATTTGTATCCGTATCAAATGCATTTTAGCTGCATTTACATTTGAATTTTTATTCTATTATCCAAAATGCAAAAATCCATTTATATTTTTTTGCTGTTATCCAGATATAATCTCGAAGATCAAGACGCACAAATTACATGCCAGGTGTAAACAGGGCCTGACTGATGAATGAATTTGCGTGTGTGCATCCAGTATGAATGTATGAGTTTATGTGTACCTGGCCTGCAGTTTGCGCACGGTTTCTTCATCCTGCCTGGCCTGCCTCTCATCTTCCAGGGCTTCCTCTAGACGACGGTACATATCCTCCAACTCCTTAACACGCTGCAGATACTGCTCCAGCTCACTGGACTTCTGCGCCACCTGCTCCTCCATCTGCAGCCGTACCTAAAATAAACATACACATATGTGAATATTACTACAGGCTACTGTTTCCAAATATTTGTCCAATATGTGGTAAATCTCTAAGTAATCGGCCAGCGACAGATGTTTCAGCTCAGTACTCAGTACAAAAAAAAAAATTCTAGATTAGAAAATTGGCTACCTACATTACAAATTTTATGAACGCCAGTGCTTCTCCATTTGCCTGTAATCTGTTGTGATCTGTAAATACCCACTTTTAGCACCTTTCTGGTTTAGTCATTCCTT
This sequence comes from Prochilodus magdalenae, assembly GCA_024036415.1. Classification (NCBI taxonomy): domain Eukaryota; kingdom Metazoa; phylum Chordata; class Actinopteri; order Characiformes; family Prochilodontidae; genus Prochilodus; species Prochilodus magdalenae. The sequence continues at coordinate 1,074,336 of JAMWET010000950.1, forward strand.
TCTTGCCAAAAGTTTTTGAATGAGCCGTAATCTCCTCAAACCTTATCAGTCTTCCGTCCTTTCCACAGCACTGAAAATGCTTTTATTAATGACGACCATGGATGCTTGGGTCTTAGCAGCATTGTACTACTTGACTTAAACATAGATTTTGACATGTGTCATTCAATCGTCCTGGCTGAATGGACTGTCCTGGAATGGATCACATCTTGCATAAGTAGTAGAAAACGGTTGATTACTCTCTCTGGGTAAACCTCATTCACCTTTGCTCAAACTTATTCATTATCACTCTTTCTTTCTTTATTTTAATGCAGACAACACCTAGATGTATCTGTACCCAAAAATAAACTCATCAGTCATATGGAAACATGCTCGTTAGAAATGAAAAACATAGCTGGTTCTGTTACTCTGTTACCTCTCTGTAATATCACCAAAATCAAACCATGACTCTCAATCTTCTGCTAAAAGCTTTAATTATCTCTCACCATCCGAACTACTGTAACTCTCTTCTTGCCGGCATTGACTCTGCTGCTTGTCTTTTTATTGATACCCAGTCCCATCATCACAATGCACCATTTTCCGTATCTGCTGTGGCTGTACCTGCTACAGGCACCCGAGAGGTTGCGGCAAAACGTTGTTCGAATCCTATGCACTGATGACAGTCACCGGAGACAGCAGGAGGTATGTGGTTAAGACTTTGGAGCTCTGCAAACTGTGTCTTTGCCAGGCCGTGTTTATGTGTATTTTTGCAGAACTGTAAACCAGCCACTCTGTATGTAGTGTTATGTATTCCTATGGTTCACCCAGTACAGATGTATATGTCTTCAGATATTCTGCACTCCAACCCAATAGTTTTACTTTTAAATCACATGAGTTTGGGCATAGAGATAAAAATAATTTGAAACTGAACTACATGCTTATCTTAATGTAAGTGCTTCCACCTTCACAGAATAACAGCAGAAGTTACTAAAATGAACTTCCTAAAACGTTACAAATTCAGATGAAATAGGCTTAAGTCATCAAACATCCCATTGGTGCACGTCCTGCAATGAGGATGTGATGTCATTCAAAGAGTTGATTTACAAACCACAGACTAGGGTGGTGCTGGACATCTGAATTGGGGAATTTCCACTCTCAAAGCACTATAAAGCACAACTAGACTCTACATAGAAAAACATTAAAGATTTAAGAGCATTGAGACTGAAGAGGAGGTAAAGTAAATGAATGATCAGTTCCAGAATTAAAATCTAGTGTAGTCCCTTCACATAGTGCACTTACAAATCTAGAACCTAGAGCTAGCCATAATCAGCAACTTGTGTCTGCTTTCCATAATATAATGAGTGGAAGCATAGGGAGTTATCTCCTACGATTGTGTGGTCATGTGATATTTCACACAAGTTTGGCAAAAATTTAAGGTAAACACAAACAACAGTGGAGGAACTTCACTGCTCTGGTTTACCCTTTACTCTGCATTAGGCTTTATATGTGAGTCACACACAGCGATTCTAGCTAGTAGTGTTTTTGATAGCAGTGATCTGACACCAGTGACAGCTTGTGATGCCTGATGTTTGACCAATCAGTGTTTTTCACCATTACTAGCTCCACTCATACATTCAGGTACGGTATGTTTGGTACCAGAGTGAGAGGGGTAACCTAGTTCAGCACAAGTACTCAGATGCATTATGGGTCACTTGACAATGCAAATCTCAGATCATAGATTTGTAACTTTATCACAGTGCCCGACTAAAAAATGACATTAGAGTCACTGAGTTACACTAACATTCTGTATTGTGCCATTTGAAGAGTTACGCTGATTTCTCTATTCATGGTGCCAAATTGTTAAAACCATAGACTGGGATGTAGGTACATAAATAACTATCATTACTGTATCGGGTCATTACTGCTTGCTTTTTGCTTTATTAAGTAGATCTAGAGTACTAACTCAAAACAGTATTTAGATGCTACAGCTGAACAGAAATGTTGTGAACCAACCCTGTTGATCTATGTTATGCACACTGCTCATTAAATGAAATGGTTGATGCCTTAAATAGCACAAAGAATAAAAAAAATGTCACGTGATAAAATACTGGCATTGAAAAATTGCACCCGTAAGCTTATGAGAAATTGTGAAATTCTTTAACACTAAAATAACATCCATTAGAGCTGTTTTTATCAGGAATAGCATTAACTCGTAATCTGCCCTGTGACAGGATAGCAGTTCTGTAATGGGCTGGCACCTCTGGGGGGTTTTAGTACCATCTCTGAGGCACAACTCTGTAAGATTATAAGACAGAGCAAATGCACTCAAACTGTGGAACACTGTGTAGAACAGATTACTTTTTAAACCAACTCACCAATGAATTATGTTTTACATTTTAAATACACTGACAATTATTTTACCTTTCTTTTCAATAATGTTTCATTCCTTTACATACATAACCCTCGCTGTTTTAGGACCCTTGAATTGATTTATATTGTCTGTAGTTATGTAAAACTATTGTGAGCTGCACTTCCTGCATGAATGGTGTTACAAAAATATTTCCTGCTTTATAATAATTATTATAAACAAACCACATGTCAGAAGAAATATTTGTGATTATTATTAATACATTAAATTATTTAGGGATTACTTGGTGATTTAATAATATTGTACTGTCTAATAAAGTCTAGTGGTACACGTTGGTAAAATCACTGTAATGCTTGACCTCTTGGGTTGTAATGCACCTCATTTCCATTCAACAGCATTTGAGTGTTAAGAAGGAGTGAATACCATTTTCTCTTTTTCCATTTCAGCTCGGTAAAGGTCCTCCAGCTCGTTCTGGGTCTGCAGGCGCCTGCGCTCCTCCTCGGCTGCGTTAGCTGCTGCCTCCTCTAGTTTCTGTAGGGAACAGAGATAATGATAATCCAAAAAGTTTTTTTTTTTTTTTTTACATTAACTTCACGCAACATTCTTTCAAGATAATATACTGTAAGTTCCTGAGTAAAAATATATAGTCTGGTTAGTTTTCCAAGAAATTTTCCATTTTAGCAAAAGTATCTCTCTTGCTAGTCGGACCTCTTGGTCTTCATGTGCTAAGCCATTAGATTTTGTGTAGGTTTTATGTATTAGACACAAAACAGCAGATAAAAATGATTTTATTTTTTTGGTTTTAGGGAAATCAATTTTACGCATACATTCAGGGACACAACTGAGAAAACTGGATGCAACCTCCAAAATGCCTACACCTAATGCATCTGGTCTTACTCTACTGCCATTCTTATAGATGGATTATCTACATCTATAAGACACTGGGAAACCAAGAAACATAAGTTAATTTATTCTGTGAGAAAAATATTTTACCCAGAAATAATAAAATTTTAACAAAACATATGTGATACAATTACAGAATTATACATTCTTAGAAATTACATATAACTGAAGCATTTTTCCATATATGTCTTACTCTTTTATGTTGGTCAGAGTGTTAAGGAACTTTCAAACAGTGATCTATCACTTCCTGTTTTACAGCGGTATATATGAGGTGACACAGAGGTCAAATGCCCTCACTACAGAAAACATAAGAGACTCTACGCATGACATTTTTCACAGTTTTTCAGCCCTTTTCTGTCCCATCATTGTTAGTCATTCCCACAATACACAATCAGCCCTGAATGAAGCACCACAAACTTTCAGATATGCACATTTGACCGAGAGCTCCGATCCTCTAAACCTCAGAACACATCAGGAAAAGAAAAGAATGTGGATGCAGCACACAGCACACATTACAGATACTTATGCTGTTCCCACAGACCCACATGTTTATCCTCTTTCTAAGTTGTCAACCTCGCCTGCAATTTAGCCGCCATGCTTTACATTTCTTTTATACCCATGGACAAGTTCTGTTCAGCTTGCCTGTCATTGATTAACAGTGTTTTCAGGCATGGCACCAACATCACGCCTCACACCAACCACCCAACACTACAGAATACTGAGTTGAAAATATTCAACTTTGCACTAGAAGAAAATTGGAAGACTAAAGACTGGATTGCACCCCACACTAAAAGAAAATCTGGGAAGACAATTGTTTGAGATCAACCAGATCTAAGGAGGATTTTTGCGATTGCTGGCAGCAGCAAATCTGTCTCAAAATCAGGTCGATTATCCTGTAGTGTGGACCAAACATTGGTCATTCTTCAACACTGGAAATACCATAGACACACAATCAAAAGCCAAATGTTTAAAAGTCAATAAGGGAATGGCTATTAGGAATAGATACTTGCCTAAAATACACATCTACATGGCCATCTACAGGCCGTAATTGAAAAGTTTCAATCAACTGGCACTGTGGTAACCGGCCTGGATGAGGACACTTTTTTTTACATTTACATTTTACAAGGCATTTAGCCGATGCTCTTATCCAGAGCGATTTAAAACCGTGCTTAGTGTTCTACTGGATGATATTTTCCAGGTAGTATGCTTCCAGGCACAGTGAAAAGCATGGCAAGAGAGAAAAATTGCCAGGAGACCATTTGGAAGGCATGCCAGGAAAAGGCCTATCTTGTCATGTAACCACAAATGCAAGCGCCTGGAGTTTGCTAAACACTAACAGGACTAATAGGACTCAGCTTTTTGAGTTTGGTGTAAAGAAAAGAAAATTGCACTACAAACTTGCTCACAGATAAGTATAGTGGAGGGACAGTGATGTTCTGGAGGCAGTTTTAGGGACTGGCATGGCTTCGTTAGGGTAGATTGTATCATAAACTCCACAAAAAAAGGACATATTTAAAGCAAAATCTAAGTAAAACTGGGTCATCACATGATCCAAAACATATGACCAGATCAAGCTTCTGCCATGAGCATCTCAGTCCCCTGATCTAAATCCCATAGAAAACACATCAGGTGAGTGCATAAGTATGAAACAAAGACACAAGTGCACAAGAAAAGCACCCTGGGCGATGTGGAAAGACTCTATAAAGAGAAACTGTCTCTAACTCCTTGCTCTGTATTCTCCAACTTTATAAGAAACTATAGTAAAAGATTAAGTGCTGTTTTATTGGACAGTTAAACAAAGTATTACAGGCAGGATGTTAAAAATTGTAACACGTTTTTGATGAGGGAATTGTTTTCTCAGTTACAGACTTTATAGGTTAGACCCTTCACATTTCTTTCAGTGTGAAATTAAGTTAATTCATCAAAATAAGGAGTCACTAATGATAATGGATGGGAATTCCATGTTGTAACTTCACAGTATTTTGTGAAAATACTACTAAATTGGGACTTAAACATGCTGCGGCCGCTATGCCTACCGTCTTTAAGCATTTCTCATGAAGGATGACACTGCACCTTTAAGGGTGGTGGGAATTAAGAAAGGCAACAGTTCAGTTCCTCTGAGTTGATCATTAGACCTTTACTGAGCATACAGCACAGCGGTAATGATCATTAACAGCAAGCAGAGGAAAAGCAGGACAGTAATAAAGCAGCATGCAACAAAGAAGGTGGCCAGCAATGAACTTGAACACTGCAGGACTTCCCAGTAAACCAAATACACATAAACCTGAAGGAGACAGCTCATTTACCCAGAGACCTTCCTGCTGGGCCGACCGCCTTTTTCATAACTCCAAAAAACAAACACCTCACAAGCACTGCTACGCTTTCTTTTTTCTCTCCACTAAATAAAGCACAGCACAGGCAACAGGGACTAAGTTATTTTTTTCTGAAACAATTAAGCTGTAAACAAAATTCACAGTGGTTTGGTGTGAAACAGTCAGTTCTAGAAAAACTTGCCAAGTCAGAATTGTTCAGGAAGCAATGTGGTGGCGGTGACAGGAACCAGACATCTAAAGAAACAACTTCTAAAATCGGCCTCATAGAAAGTTATTACATGAAATAGTCATGAATGGGCTTTCTTATTTCTGAGACACAAACGTATTAAACGATTTTAATAAATGTATTTACAATAGTGGAGGTACACATGGGGTGAGCCGATTTAGTCCTCACATAATCCTTTAACTGTTTCATTATTGTCAGCATTATATACCAAACTCATGCATAGATTAATTGCTGGTTTTGTATAGTAAGTAAAATGTCTATATTTTGAATGTGTTGAATTCCTCTAAAAGCCACTGTAAAAACAACTTCACATTTGCTGGGTGGTGTAAATGAGTAGCACTTTCAAACATAAAGCCACCATTTATCACATTGTCTTCACTTTCACTAAAACCCTCAGAAAACATGGTGTCATTGGCATATATGGCTACAAGTAGAACTGACTCACGTTATTCATACTGGTGCTTTAGTCTTAATGCTTAACTGCAACCACGTTCCCGCCTCATTCACTAGCATGTGTTAGGGTGTGATTGGAAGTGTGAATGCCTTTGGCAGCCTTGCAGTGTGAGATGTCTCAGGTGGTAGATCTGCGAAACAGGCCAGGTATTGTCTTAGCGTGATCTCTGCAGGGCTGGAATGAGTGAAGCTAGTTATCTCCTGGTGCTCTTATTGTCCTGCACTCTGTAAGGGCTAAGTGGGGTGGGCAGTGACTCATCAATGGCAGATTGTTCTCCATTCACACTCCAGCTCAGGGACACTGGGGTCACACAAAGAGAACTTGTCATAGTAAGTCCAATGATTGTTCCCATTTCATGCTGTCTGCACAGTAGCGCAGTGGTACTCCACTCCACATTGTGAAATATTTTATAATGCATGTGCTGCTTGCACTACAGAAGCCAGTGTGTTTCAGATTAGTGAAAAGTGTGTATGTTACAGTCAGCAGTCATGAGTTGTTCTAGCTGAACTATGACAACAAACCTAAAAGCCACTTACTGTAGATGCTAATAACACTAATAAGTTATCAAGTTTATATTTTAGGCCTTTTTTATTTGAAATTGCCAGCTGCCTGCAATGTTTGCATTAAAATTGCATGATCAGCAGAAAAGGTCCAGAAAGACAACAACTAAATTCTTGTTACATTAACAGGGAAATTTAAGAATGTTTTTTCTTCTCCTGTACAACTACTTTATGAGATTTTCTTCTGATTATGGTGATTTACTATTCTATTTACAGTCACTAATGTTTTTTGCCTTTTTGTCAAAATGTGTCCACTTGTTTGAATGAACTTCTATAAAGTAAAAAAATGACATAAATTTACACAAATTTGTGCTTTTGCTTTTTTTGTTTCTTTGGGGTTTTTTGCTTCACTTTAGTCAGCATCTTATGCCACCGCTAAACATTACATGCTAAACCTATAATCTACAACTGTTATGATCCACCTCCTTTAGCTTTCTTAAAAAGACTTTAAAATCTTAACCAGAATCTTAACCTGATTTTCCTACTGGATCATTATATTCCACTATTGAGTGGAAAATTATTCAGGATAACAAGAGCTGAATACAAGCACGGGTTAAGCCGGTTTAAATGACCAAGTGAAATACACCCATCCTCCTGTCACCCCACCCCCGTCACACACACATTCAAATCAGAAGCCCCCTCTCTGGGGTGGGTGAAACCAAACACTGGGCCTAATCTGACCTAAGTTCTCATGAATAGCTAATTAGCAAAAACGTCTACTGAAGAGTTTCTTCTGATGTCCTGTTTAATGAATAAGGAGAATGAGAGAAGAGCTGAAAGTTTCAGTGGAATTTACATGAATGGTAAATACTTGTGGAAGAGAACCACTGTAGAAATATACATTTGTGACTGGTAAATGTGGTCACCGTGTTGGTTCCTGTTTTGGATGCTTGTTTCGACCATTTGGAGTGAGCCTACAGTTTGGTATTTGTACTATATTTCCGTTAAATTCAATCGCCGAGACAAAAAGAAGTTAATAAGTGGGGGTTGATGTGAAATGTATCATTGTAGAGAACCGTAGTGGCACAAATTCCTTTCTAATAATGGCAAGAGGAACCAGAGGTCACAATGTCCACAACATGAATACAGTCATTTTATATGCTGTGCAAAACCAGCAGGGAACATGTACGCGACCTCTAGGTTGTATTTATACTATGCTGATAATAATAAAATAGTGGTAAATGTGGAAGAAAAAGTTTTCTCTTTTTTGTGGCTGTGACTGTAAGTATAGGGCAGGCATCTTGGTCTCGAGTTCTGGAGAATCAGTGTCTGATATGTTTCCTGCTCAAACACATCTGAGTCAATTATTTACCAAGTTGAGCTGGCATGGTGCAGTGGGGGAATCTCTAAACCTGTGCTAGACAAACAGAACTGATGACCCCTGGTTTAGGGGAACAGAATGGTGATCACTTCCTGTAATCGGAGAAGCCTACAGACCTTCCTCATGGTCTCCAGCTCTCTCTGCTTGTTCTCGTTGGCCGTCTGCAGCTCTCTCATTCTGAGTTCCAGCTGCTCCTGCTCAGCCTGCTGTTTCTGCCGCAGCTCACGCCGCTTCTGCCGAGCCTCACGATGTGGAGCCGGCCTACCCACCTTCAGCAGAGAGATACACGTCTGAATGGCTAAGAGAGAAAAAAAGTAAAGAGAGTAAAAAAACAGTAAAGAGACACGATGAAAAAGAGTGAGAGTTTTTTTTTTTTTTTTAAATAATAAAAGTCACAGAGGTATTTAACTTCAGTATGCATACTTCAGGTCTTTTGTGGGACATGACCTAGTATCTTTTCATTTTTGGAGACAATGCAGATGATAAAGTGAGAAAAGAAATATCAAAGTGCAATAAAATCTATTTTGTTAGTCTCAATAAAATGTTTTAACAGTTTTTTATTATCATGGCAGTTTATACACCATCATCAAAAGAATAGCTGCACCCAGAAGGAAGTGACGGGTTGCAATGCTACTGGGAAGGAAGATAAAGACTACCAGGAACAATAAATGATGATACATTTAGACTGATATGGGCGGTACTTATGAAACTACACATTCAAAATAGTTTCTCTCAGAATGGCATCGGACCATAAAGGTTCCCAATGGTGTCCTGTGATAATCCATCCCATAAAGCTTAAATATTCTTACACAGTTCCTGCAGATTTTGTGGTAGGGTGGAGGTGGAGGAACACCCGGCCAGGACATGTGACGCGTGACAACAAACTATTCATCTTGGTGCTGACCACGTCAGTCACTCGTAACTGAAGATGACCTGCTGCAATTCCTGAGCCTTAAAGTCTGACACGAGTTTGACACCAAGACTTTGGTGATGCTGGCGTGTTGTGAAGGGCAGTCATTGTAATGTGGGCAATGTAGTCTGTGGTGGGTTGTGCAACCTTCTGTCAGTGGTGCTGGCACTAACAGGAAGACTCATTGAGGGCATCACTTTTCACTGAATATTTATAATCCTGGTACAATCAGGTACAGCGATAAGGCCTGTGCTTCACGTCATGGCCAAGCATGCAACTTTAGTCATTCGCATGTCTCAGAATGTCAAACCTACACACCAAGTTTAATTCCTGTCAGCTGATTCCAACTGAGTGCAAATATTTGTGCAACTGTTCTTTTGATGATGAGTGTAGATGAACCTGTGATATAAGTGTTCGGTAGCTAACAATCCAGAAAAGTGGGAAGGTGTTTTATGTTGAGGGTGCTAAAATGTGAATGGAAATATGCATGACATGTTATGATGTCAGGCAATTGGTTTTTTTCTAATTTTTTGGGGAATATAAAATAATATGCTATACTAAGTGCTATACTAACCTAAACTCTATGAAAAAATGAAAACGATTGTGTCACGCCGATTGTGTCACTCACTGTGGGAGACATAGGACATTATTACGTTAAAATAACTGATTAGGTTTAAAAAATATATAAACATAATAATACAAACACCAGCCGTATACAAGCACACAATGGTTTTCAATACATTCTAATTATTGTAAAATGCAGTTCTTTTCTTTTTTTTGAGAGCTGCAGTTAAACAATTCTGAAATCTGGGAGAGCTGAAGCCCCCTCAGTACCCCTACTTTCCTGTTCATGTAACAACGAGTATGTACAAATATGTACAAAAGGAAAACTGCAGCTATTATATTTGTGTCATGATGAGGTCATCTTACATCACTAGATTTTAATGTAACAATATCATCAGTGCATAAAAAGAAATCCTGTATGCCTCATTAAACTGAGTCACCAAGGCCCTTTCCTACCTTGAATCCATTCCTGTTTCTTCTTTTTATCCGATGCACTGATCTCGAAACTTTTGTCTGAACACTTGACATAGAAAAGGCATTTCTTTCCTTCCTTATCCAGTAACGACTGCAGAATCCATAGAGGCAGATTTGTCAGCACAGCATCATGCAGGAAAAGGAAGGATGTTAACTAAATAACAATACTGGTGTCACATAGGAATATCTCATCATACGGTAAGACCTCACTCCTCCCACATACTTGTTGGCCTGAACCACTGTAATCCACCCTTAAATTATTCATGTGTATGCTACCTGTTAAAACCTAATAAACTAGTTCCACTGTAATTAAACCAATGAAGTGCAGAAAGATACATTTACACTAAAGCTTAGGTTAGGGTCTAAAGTAAACACAGATTTACTGGTCAGTTTTAGGTGGATAGGTAGCATACTGGGTAAATATCTACAAACCATCTGTCAGTCTAAAGAAAGTTCTGATCTACATCCGCAAAGGGCTACTCTAATTCATTCATAATGTAGTTAATTTATAAACCTGGTTCCACAGACGGAATTTTAGAAATGTATGCCTTGCCTCAACACAGCAGTTCCCATCCAGCAGTATATCTCCCTTTTTCTCTGCCAGGTCTTCACTCACATAGTATGAGATAGAACTCGGCCGGAGCAGAAACCACCGCTCGGTCCAGTTCTTCCGTTTGTGGCCTTTTTTCATCATGTAACCCTGAAAAACAGAAAAGAGCTTTATCATCTCAATCAGCTACAAGTATTCAGTCTCACAAAACAACATTCTTCAACAACTTCAGTGCAGCATATACACACTGTGTATGTTTACAGGAGCACACAGGACAAGGGTTACATAGTGTGACAAACAAAACAGTGCAGTCTAATACAGACTACAACACAGTCATTACAGCAGTGCTCAACATGGCTCAAAGGCCAACACTAAATACAACACAATGCAATAAACGTGCAATAAAACAAAACAGTGTAAGTTTTGTTTAACTGTATAATGGCCTTGAGCTGATTAACTGCGCACATGACGGTTTAGAGAAAGAGACTGACATGTAGTAAAAGAGAACTGATTTTTCAACATATCTGCATGATTAATATGTAAAGGTAGTCATTCAGAGTGGCTTGATCAGAAACGCTAGAGAAAATAAATTACATGAATATGGTCCAACAGAAATGCTCCAAAAAATAATTCTAACAAATATTTTTACATTAACTTTCATTACAAGTTAATAATGTTTCTTATCTCCTATGAAGATACAGTTTTGGAGTTTTTATATTTTATAAACTTTTAAGTCATTCTGGACCATTTCTATTAGCACAGATGTCCTGAAATTCAAAAACACATAGATACAAGGTTTTGTCTTGAGAACAAAACCTTGTATCTGTGTGTGTGTAGACATTCTGACACCTGGTTCATATTAGAACTACTATAAAGATAATTCAAGTCTCTGGGTTTCCCTACAATGAACCAGTTCGCATCAAAACAAGATTAAATCCTAACAACAGAATTATGCAGAACCCGGGGTGGAAATTTCCCTGTGGGGATGAAGAGTTGGACAGTGTTCGTTATGTGAATGAGTGTGTGGAAACATGTGTACATGCAGAAATAGAGTACAAAATTATTTATCGCTTACTATTTAAAAGTTATGGCCATTTATAAAGGGCATGGAATTAATGTCATGCTCAGCGACTGATTTCCTGTTAGTATGCTCTGTCTGTGGTAGCACATCTGGCCTTGGCAATAGGATCCTCTCCCTCCCCCACACTACCCCTCCTGCATGCATACTAATTCAAACCAAGGACAGAAAACAACACTGCTATCAGTAAGCTCTATTGATGCCACCTGCATTTTTAGAAACATGAATTCATTCTGGCTGCTACAAACTCACAGACGTCACTGTCACACAGCAGACAGTGCACAGTTGCACAAAGGTCACTACGCAGCCTGTATGTGTTTCAAAAAGACGCTCTAGTCATACACCACAGCGAACGCATATTTAATGCTAACAAAGGCAATAGTGTTATTAGATGACGACATTAAGACTCTAATTTCAGGTATTTGTAGTAATCATGCTTTTTCAATCACCACCTCTTTGTTTATTCTTAACATCTACGAGCAACCATCCAGCATCAGCAATAACAACAGTTTTAGTGCAAAGAAGTAATTAACATTCTATATATATATTTTTTATTTTTTTTTATTTTTTTAAAAGACATAACTGACAGTAAAGGCTTATTTGTCTGCAGCAGCTCTGGCTAACTTAGTTTGTTTGATTTTATATTTAAGACATACACATACATTAATACAGTTTGATAGTCAGTAAATGCTCAGAACTCAGAATGCCAGTTCAGAATTATGTAGGCATGTCAGAATGCATAGTGACTACCCGTAGCGTCTCCCTGGCAGGGTAAACAGTCCGGCTCCTGTGCCAGTGGTGAGTGACAATGCCAATCAGAATGGTTTACTTCTGCACGTTCAGGCAAGCGCAAAAAAACCCCATACACTTCTCTTTTCTTGACTGGCCTCTGAGTGGTGAATGGAAAGTGCGAAAAAGCGAACAAGCTGTCTAACGCTTATTTTAGACAGTTACTTATTTTACATATTGAGAACTCAGGCTTTTATTATGATGGCAGATCACTGACATATCATGTCTGATATTTATGTCATGTCCGGGGTACGTAATGTATTACTTATTCCTACAGTTGAGGCAGACTCCAGCTATTAGGCTCAAATATTTATAAGTTAATTGCTTATAATAGAATCCTGCAAAGGTGGCCAGTGCAAGTAGGAAGCAGAGCCCATTTATAACATGGTGTAATAAACCTTTATAGCAAGCCCTTTTAACATACTTAAAAAAATATAAAATAAAATAACCTTCTTTCTTGGAGTTTTGGCTGGGACCAAACCATAGGATTCGATTTAGGATCACATCTCCAATCAAAATGACTTTTATCTTGATATCTTAATAACAAAATATAAACAATATAAACAAAAAGTCACAGGATGTCTTTGTTTTGCACAAAGTAAAAAACAACCATGAAAATGAATAGACAGGGGCTGTAACAGACGGGACATATCAATGAAGACTGCAGGTGAGCTGGAACAGGCCTTGCTAGCAGTGGTCATTCAGTCCACATTTGAGGTGGCCTAAGAAGACTGTACTGACCCATCATCGCTTACTGACATTAGTAAAGTGACACATTTTAATTTATTTCACTAAACTTCATTTTAATGAAATACTATTAAAATACTACAGTAGTGTTTACTGTTGTACCGCATCATCTCACCGCTATCTTTACATTTGCAGCTGTTTTTGAATTTAATATTGAGATCAGCATAAGGATTGTGGCTGATGAAAGGTTTATGAAGGTTTGGATCCTTTATACTGCCAAATCTTAATGGCTAATATTAACTTCTACCTTTTAAATGTTCAAAGTGGTTAGATAAATTTAGCTTGGGGCTAGCACGATAGTTCACAGCTAGCACATTAGCAATGACATTTGCTAGCCACTAGTGGAACTAGAAGAAAGCAGTTGGCTGTAAACCTGAGGTGAATTTCCTGGTTCATATGAACATTCATTGCCAAGAATGCTTTAATGCTATATCAGTTTCATCTGTAAGTGACTTACGTTTGATTCTGAGTTTCTGTTTGTGAGAGCAAAAACATTCTTGCTGTTTATAGACCATGCCTTTCACAATGAGCGAGTGCATTTACTTTGTGCAGGGATCAAATAGAAATGCTGAGTTTGGTGCTATTCCTATCGGGTAAATGGGCTTGTAGTGTTTGACACAAACATTTCTAAAATAGTAAATAGTAAGTGACAGCTGGATATTACTTTTCATATTCCTCTTTTTGACAGATTTTGACCGATGTTGAAATTTAGGATGTTGTGCTAGGTTTTTGTTCTAGAAACAATTATTTTTCAATTACAAGACTGAATAAGAAATTACAACAAATGTATACTACGTATGTATTATGTAATTAAATATAATTAATAAAAGACACATTTTTGGTGTATTATTTCCATGAAGCTCTCACTAGATTTCCAAGAAAATATTGCCTTTCAGGAGGTTTTATATGGCTTTTTCAACAGATTTTACAACAACTGTTTTCTGAATTTGCTTTTGTGCTTAAAAAAATTCCCACACTACAACCATATTACAACTGTAATCCACAATAAACTTTGGCACAGAGAACTAGATTTAATTTTTTCCTTTTTTTCCAAAACAAGGTGAAATGCGGACTTATCTGAGACGAGCCCAGACCCTGATGTATGGCCTTCCCCTAGCAAAACAGTTCAGTTCTTTTAGTTTCATGTCTTCATATTGTGGCAAAATGTGTTATATGACAACGGTTTTCCAAAATACTCCATGTGGCTATATTTAAAACAAGTAGCATGACAGTTTCTCATGCAGTGCCCTTTGAAGCTCGAAGGTCATATACATTCAACAGCGATTTTCTGTCCCTACAAGACTGAGATCTCTCCAGATCCCCTGAATCTTTTCACAATATCATGTACAGTTGTGAAGGAATTTTTGAAATCCTAGGTTAACAAATGTTAGTTTTTTTTTTTTTTAATTTCTCTTGGTAAGTTTGTCATACAGTAGTAAGCTACGATTCACATTTGCTGGATGCTCCTTTTCTACCTCACCTATCACTTGTTCATTGTGGAATGTTTCAGAATGATGTAACCTGAATGTTCTGTAAACTCTTCACTCTTTTTTGCCCCAACACAACTTTTCTGTTGCTGGAGTTTAATTCAAATTTTGTTTTCATTTACAAAACACAATCAGGTTGCTCATCCACGACATTAAAAAATCACAACTTTGTACTTTTGTCAGTTAAATTGAGGTTCAAGAGAATTAACAGATCACAGAATCCTGTTCTTATTGAATTATTTCTGGGAACTTTTCTGGTGAATAGGGTTTTTAAAATAATTGCTTGCTTGAATACTTTTAGCCTGTATTGCAGATTCAACAATATCAAGCAGTTCTACAATGAACACCGTTAGTGCCTCAGAGTAAAGTAAATGTGTTGTTGAGACCTGTTTAAGCACATCCAAAATGAGCTCCTGGAACACCTCGTTGATGCCCATGGAGAGGGTCTGGCGATCCATGCCCTTACTGAAGTGGCCCATGCCCACCAGCTCGATCAGCTCCCATGCAGTCAGGCACTGCTGCTTGCTGCTCAGCTGCCCTTTGTAGTCCTCAAACTTCTCCTCAATCCAGCTGCCTCCCATTGCTTCTGTCAACTTGCGCAGAAAATACTCAATCTGAGAGACAAAGGATAAAGATTAAACTTTTGAAGCCATTTGAAAAAAATCTGCATTTGTTCGAACAGTTATTAATTTACTTTGCCAATATTTGTGGAATACTTCAATTAATTTAAAATATGGTTATTATAAAAAAAAAAATGGCTAAATTTGGTAATGCTTTTAACCTGAATTGATTTGTAAGATAAATAACATCTTTAATCATCTTTAATAATTTAAACTGATTCTTTTAATAGTTTAGATGCTATTAGAAACAGGTTGAGATAATAATACTAGTCTTTAGGAATACATGTTCTGACTGAGTTCATGGAAGCACACTGGACAGCCACATAGCTTTTTTTGGTAAGTATTACAGGAAGCTGAGTAGTTCCTTGTTTGACAGAACCGTTGGGTAACAACAGCATAAAGCATATTTAGTCCATAACCAAGAGTCCCATGTGTTTACTACAACTTACATGAGAGTAGTTTAGCAGGATACACACAGCGACTGGTTTATTATCACAGAGTAACAATAACCACACTGTGTGTCATAATGAAAAGAAAAAAGTCCAAAATTATATTGAATAGAGTCTGTTCTGTTAACTTCCATTGAAAACTAATAATGTTTTTACTGCTTCCCATAGCCCTACTTTTTAGAAGGTTCAAAATTTTGTCTTGACAGCAACCATATATGTAAACAAACTGTTAAACCTAGACCAAAAATGTTTTAAAGGACAAAACAGACAGTGACAAATTAGGCCTTAGAAAGCCTGAGAAAAATTATTACTCTATTCTGTGGTAAAGAAAACCTGGTTAAAGGCTGCCCTAATACAGGCTGCGCTTGTACGGGTATTAGATGGTATTGTTAGTATGTCAATGACTTGCTTTTTTGTTATATTTCCTGAAGTTTAATCTACTAAACAGGAGCTGTATTGGAAACTATTTTGACCCTTCATGCAACAATCTACGATAGATTATGTCTGACCTCTTCTGTGACGATGACCAAAGGGTACCGGTCTTCAGACAGGAAGTTGAAGATGCACCAGATTTTAAATGCATCTTCATCAGAAATGAGCAGGTGGTTTCTGTTGAGGTTTTTTCTGGCACACAGAGTCCAGCACATCCTGTTGAAGTCCACTCGATCAAAGTTGTCCTGGACCTGTGGAAGCAAAAAACACGAGCAGCAATTAATTAGCTTAATGAGCTTACATCTGGTTCTCTTTATTTCTGACAGATTCATACATCAAAATTACTTGAATATCTGTCACATGGAACAAACAGTACTGCAAGCTTTCTTCTAGCACAGAACGGACTCTCTCAGGGATAGCTTTGGAACATTTTGACCAAAGTTGCTGATAAATGGGGCCTAACTCACTGGATCCTCTAATGAGAAACAGCACAGCATTATTACCAAAGAAATGCTCTTAGCCAGCCTGCACTATTATCAGCCCGTCCACTCGATCAAACACTGACAGCTATCATACATTTATAGTTAAGAGGCATATGAAATGAATATGAGAAGAATATGAGAATGATGAAACCTGGTATAATTAATGTGGGAAGGTTTTTGCTAAGCATTACACTAAAGCTGTTGACACAGTTTGTTTGCTTAGTTCACAGGCTCCTCAACAACCCCAATCAATAGCCAGGCAAACATTCAGACAAACATCCTGCTGTTCCTTTTTCTCATTCCAGCTCCTGACACATTTTTGCCAGACTAATGGCTAGTTGACTGCAATAAACCACTAATAAAACAGGAACCCTCTGGTCCTCCATGTACAGTAGTTTCAGGACACTAACATCACTTGTTTTAAAAATGACTTTGCTAAGACATTATAGGAACTTTTATCCAGCTAAATTATGCCTTGAGAACACATCCACAGTTATACAAAGCTAGAAAACATTTATCTAACTTCCCATATAACAAATTCACATCAGTCCAAATGCATACATGTTCATACCAGTGTTTTCCAGAGATTTCATCCACGAGTTAAAAGAATCTGACAGAAACCTCTTGGGAATAAAATGTCTGTGAGAAAGATTACAGGCACACTTCAAAATCCAACTCCAAAATCAAGAGTAAAAGTAGAATGTAGTTGAGACGGTGTGGCCCTTCGAAAGAGAACATCCAACAAGCACAGCTGAGCAAGGTGTGCAAACACTATCCAAAAGATATTAAGCCGTCATCCAAACAAAATGATATACAACAAAAATGACCTGACTAAAAGGCACAGACAGTCATTTTTGTCCTGCTAATGTTTCGGTGCTTTACCTTGCCTTTTAGTTTTTTTACGTTTTAGTTAACAAACTGGAAATTTTACAGTTTCAATTATCATCCCAATTCTGAAAAAGCTGGGCTAAAATGGCAATATGAACAAAAATAAGTGATTACTGTGGGACAATATTTGACTTCTTTATCTTATAAACGTCTCTGATTTTGGTAAATATACTTTTATTCCAAACAAGATTCCAAAAAATATGAAAAGAAGTACGTTAACCACTGACTGGTCTGATGGAAACTCAATAACAGTGTTCTCTGTACATCGTTTCATTTCAGATTAGCTTGAGCCCAGAGAAGTTAGTGGTGTATCTGGTGTTCACTGTGCATAGTACAGCCTTAACCTATATTTGTGGATACAATAACAGACAGTGTTCAGGGGCAACTCTTTGTTGAAGTACTCAAAGAATGTGCACTCATGGTAATCTCTAGCACAGAAGCATGCCTACTTTTAATGCAGTGCTATCTGAGAAAGAATGGTGAGGATTGCACAGTTTTTTGAGAACACTTTACTTTTAGATTTATGTATATTTATGAGGAATCTTATCTATGTTTAATTAGTTTCATTTTATCTTCTTCTGAGTTAAATTTAAATCTGTTCTGCTGGGGACAACACTGCTGGCCTGGACTGCTTTTCTGTTTGTCACCTCTCTCTTTCCAGCTTTCATCTTATTTATTTAAAAAACATATTAAAATTTCAGAAGACTTCAGTTATATTCAGTTCTATCCTGAAATATTTTGGGCATGTCAAGATGTCCAACTGCATTTATATGCTGAACCAGATATTTTCATGTTTTTTTTCTTTCTATTTTTACTTTTAATCATTGTTTAAAAGAGAACTATTATGCTTTTCTTCCTTTCCTTTCATATGTTATGTGGTATATTAGGTGTATGTATGTGAGCTAGAAAGTTATAGAGCCTTGGGAGAAACTCTCTCCTACAAAAACACTGCCTGAAATGACTGGCTGGAATTCTACTGAAATGCTCAAGGTGACATCATTTCATAATACAATTCTTATTGCCCACCTGTAGAGCTGAGCTGGAACTTGCCACTTTCAACCGCTCGGGCAGTTCAACAATCGGACTTCAGTGGGTATGCTGACCGATCAGAGCAAACTGGGCTTATCAGGAACTTTAGTAGGCCATTTCAGTCAAAGAATTAATTATTTTGTTACAATTGTAGTGTGAGACATATATTCTTCCTCAGCAACAACTGAGATTTCACATCTAGAGAGTGTGACACAATGTGGCAAAGCAGGAAATCTGTACTGAAGGGCATTACTTATAAGGCTACATGACACCTGCATTTAACCTTTTATGTCCACTGATGTAAACACTTACAAAGGTCCCTTCCCCCATGCATCAGTAGTCGTAGAGGCTACTTTAGTCAATTTCAATGTTATTTTACTTCAGTAAGTGTTATGACAACTAATATCTGTAGTAATAAGCTTTTATAAAGTCTATATTGAGTTCTAATGAATGGTTTATGTGGTCTTATGAACTTTGTCTCAGCCTAAGGTCAGCGGTATCAATTTTGAAGTATTTCAGTTGAAGTGGTTGAGGCGACCTTAGAAGTGAGACAAAAATGTACAAACAGACCTTGTGAAGTGCTGGCTCAACACAATCCACCGATGCACAGCTCCAGCTGGGAGGGAATTTGTTTTGAACTGCAAATCGAAGGGTTTTTTTCTATCACACACATACACACACAGACGCGAACACCTCCCATCTAGCGCTGTGGGGCCACACAATAGTAGCCTTGTGGAGCCACTGCTGCTGCTGAGCTCTAGAGAAAACTGGTCATTTGCATTCTGTGGAGCTGAGAGCAAAGCAAGATTTATAAACAGGCCTTATCGCCGCCTCTGGACTCACACAGACACTCCTCCAAACCTACACGGCTCTAAAAACAAAAGCTACTCGTGCTGTGTTATATGCTTACAGTCTTCTTGGAACCTGACAAACAGAGTGCTGTAGTTAAGAGTGAAGCAGGTCTTAATTAGGACAAGTAACAACCTTAGGTACAATGGATGGAACTATGAAGTTTAAACTGTACATAGAATATATAATACAAGAAACACTGATATCAAGGTGATCACTGCAGTGCTGTACCTTCAAAACAGGCATCACAACACTGCAGCATTATTAAGAAATACATCTCTCTATGCTATTAGTTTTTAAGAGAGCTACTCTATTTTGGTCCTGCGTTCGTACAGCGGCCCTGCTCTCTTTTGTTCCCCCCTCTGACATCACGGCACTTCATTAACAATGCATTCCAGGGTTTGAGAGAGAGAGCTGTGGAGGCGGAAGAATGACTGTGTTCCACATTGCCCAAAAAAAATAGAAGTCTACACCAGTACAACATGCTGATTAAAAGAGGACTGCCTATTCACAACAAGCACAGATTTATCAGAAGACCGTGATTCATCTCGCAAATCAACACCCGAGACAGTATACACAGAAGTGGGTATATGAGTACTGGCACTGCGATAAGCATGTCACACACCATGGAGAAGAACACAAGTGAAGCGTTTTGGTCTTTGTTCTCTGAGTGGTGATGTGGACCACAAGATGCTGACTCAAAAAAGGTGATGGATAAAAGTGATGAAGAGAAAGAGAGACAGTATGTGAGGTGGAGAGAAAGAGCAAGCAAGCCCAAACAAACTACACAGTGAGAGACCATACTTGGCTGTTTGTCAAGAGGGTGGTGAAGAGGAAGGGGAAAGGCGGATCTCAAAGAGTTGGGAGAGGGTGCGAGCATAGGGGGGCATAGTGAAACACACCAGTAGTCAGGCCGTAAACCAAAAACTCATTAAACCATTTTTCCTGGACACTACCAACAGACTCATGTGCGTTATCTTGTGAAATATGCCTCTTCCTTAATCCATTTCCTCTTGCACAAGTACGTAAGAGCCTAAAAAGGCACTTGCAACAGCATTCTGACAAACACTTGCAAATCTTTGCTTTTCTTAGGAGTACTTTAAAAAGATTCCAACACAGCGAGACAGCATTTAAGCTTAAAGAAAGATTCAGCGAATCATATTCTGTTTAACCATACATTTTTTGCTGATGAAACAGAAACTCATCTCTCCAAACGATTAACTTCTCAGCAAAACATTTCATAAGGCTTAATGGGAAGTCTATGTAACAAGGTGTAATTTAAAGTAATTCTGGACTTTTTCTATTGGTCAATTTGGGTCTTTTAAATGACAGAAAACAACAAAAACAAAAAGCAGATTCAAACAGATTTGCATATCATACGCATATCATCGAATTGCAAATAATGTATATCGAATGTTTAATTAAGTGCATTGATTTTTCATATAATCCCTTAGAAAATATTACTGAAGCACGCTGCTGCAAAACTATAGTAAACTATATAGTAAAGTGCTAATGCTAAACAGACAATAGCCTGTGCCGAAATCATAGGGAGCTTTTGTGCACTCTAATACATAATCTTTCCTGTTTCCTGTAATGACGGACAAATGCACCAAACAAGGGCCAGGGCTGTCCCAAAACTCTTCCGCTGCCAAAACACCCTTTCACTTTTCCAGAATGGGCCTTTTCGGAGTGAAACTTCAAACTGTCACTTGGAATGAAGGCGGAGCAATGAAAGAGGAGTTTGAGACACGGCCTCTGTGTACAGGGGTATGGCTTCAAAACAGCAGGAGTTACTGGGCTCAAACAACTCACCTTGTCCAGGATAAATCTGTTCAGGTAAGGCATGTAACCCTGGGTGGAAACCGGACCTTCATCATCATCTTTGAAGTGCTCCTCCAGAGCCACTGGATCATGTGGGATCTTCATCACAGTACACAGGTTATGAGAAAGCACCTGAAAGGAGGCATTCATAGGGATATATATTCAACACTGACCAATCATATTCTCACTGTAGGAACAAAACTGCGCATTACTATTTTATATTGTTGAAAATATCAATTCATGTCACAATTATAGGTGCATTATTCTCATAATATTATGAACCAAATTAGAAATTATGAATTTAAGCACAGCTATGTAAACACACTAGACCTGGGAGGCAGGAGGAGTGATGGAGTGAGTTGTTGACTGGTGCTGATCATTTGCAGTATTAGATGGCATAATTAATAGAATGTCCATTGACCACAATGCAAACTTCCAGCTCTAGTTTTAGTTCAAAATAAAACAATTTCATAATGCATTGTTACTAATTAGTTATGTTCAATTTTATAACTTACAGTAACTTACACTGAAAGTTAGTAAAAATGGAATTCCTTCTTTTATATTCTATTAATTCTGTCAACAAGAGTATACGCTTTGATCAACGTGGCTGTGTTCAGCAGGAGACATGGATACAGGCTACTGAAAATGTCCTTGGCATTGTGTCACCACTGGTGAATATGGGGAAATGAAAATTCACAATAGTCAACGGTTTTCCATGGTCAGCAGGTTTAGACTGTAGTTCTCTTGCTGTCCAAAAGTTTGGATCAGTATATTATATTATATTATATTATATTATATTATATTATACCAATAAAAGCAATTTGGTTGCAAACAAGTGTGTACAATGATAATATATATGTTAAATATATAATTAGTAGGAAGCTGTGAGGAAAATTGGAATATGATGTACAACAATGACAATGATGAACAAAGAAGGTAAAGGTTTTAATATTGAATAAAATGTCTAAAAATACTGCTGGCAAATATATAGTGACATTTAAATACACACAAGCTATTACTACAAGCGACACAAAAGTGGAGGGTAAGACAGACACACGAGAGAGATGAAACGGTATGAGAGTCAGAAAGCAAGCTTCACCCCTTTCTACCATTAACAGCTGAGACAGACTGAGCTCTGAGTATCAAACCCAGATTTGACGTCTAACCAGCACCTGCAGCCTGTAAGCCCCCTTCAGACATCATTGGTGTGGCACCTCAAAAACAAGACATCAAGTAATCCTAAACAACAGCTTCCCCGGCAACTGGTGGGCTTCTGCTCAGAACGTGTACTGGATGGATGCTGTCTGAAACGCTGTGCCTCTGCAGTGCACACTCACTATTAGGCCAAATGCATCACTAATATAACGTCATCCAAATTAGAAAACCACACCGCAGCTATTTTGAAGGGGGTTTGTTCTCGGTGCTCTGCAGCATCATAACGCTGAAAAACCACACAGGAACAATCATAAAAGGCCTTCAGAGACACACGGGCTAAGACGCATATACATCATCGAGTCGCTTTCAGAGTGCTGAACGAGCTCGAACTGGCTGAGCTAATGGGCGCTTTTAAAGAGCTTTCAAGTGAAAAGTCACTTTTTAAAAAGTCACATGATTTACAACTCTCAGAACTGCACATGTTGAAGCCGCATCGTAGAAAGAGAGAGATGGTACAAACTTGAACCCGTAAACGATCCTCGCCTGGAGCGGAGACAGTTCAGTCTGTGCTCGTCCTCTCACAACAAATTCAAGGAATGTAATTCCCGGTACCTTTAGCTGAGATTTGGACACTTTCCCGCTTTTGTCCAGATCCAGCGCTGTGAAGGCATGCCATATCGGCTTCAGAAGCTCATCTCTTAGTCCCATTTCGAGCGGCAGCAGCTCCGGACTGTTGAGTGCGGTGGCGCTTGTGTTGAGTGAACAGCTCTTAGAGCCGGAGAGGCTGCAGTCACATGACTGAAGGGACTGGAGGACTGATCTCAGTATTCATTCAGCCAAACAGAGTTTCCGAAGCCGTGCCTACTGGTTTATATAGAAGCCCATTCCCACCACCTAAAACTACAAAAGCATCCCAACATTTAATAATAATGTCAATAATGAAATAGCATCTGAAAATAACGACGTGGCATCTCAAAATATTAGCATGTCAAAATAATGACATAGTAGTCGCGGGAATAGGCTTTCATAGGTTTACCATATTCACACTGTAGGTCCTAAAGTATCCAGACACGCCTTCTGATCAGTGAATTCCACTGTAAGGTGCACCTATTGCAGATGTGTAGCTTGTATAACTAATACACAAGAGAGAGTGCTATAGGATGAGATCATGGCACTGTGCCAATACCTCAAATCATAGCACGAAGCTCTAGTGTATGATTGCAGTTCGACAGTCAAAGCTGTTAAATATTAAGGACTTTTATGTAAAGCTGAGCTTAGTTTCGTATTAACCTCCTGTGTATTTAAATTTACATGGTGGAGCAGATCATGCTCTCTCTGATATGCTGAGCTAATTTCCTGTATTAAACCACACACCCACCTACCTTCCCATCAACCTCTCTTTCTCCCTTCCTACCTACCTACCTACCTACCTACTTACATTAATGACCCAAAACACACATCTAAACACCCCCAAGAATGGCTAAGAGGAAAACACTGAACTATTCTGAAGTGGCCTTCTATGAGCCCTGACCTAAATCCTATTGAGCATCTTTGGAAGGAGCTGAAACATGCCATCTGGAAAAGGCACCCTTCAATCCTGAGACAACTGGAGCAGTTTGCTCATGAGGAGTGGGCCAATATACCTGCTGAGAGGTGCAGAAGTCTCACTGACGGATACAGGAATCGTTTGATTGCAGTGATTGCCTCAAAAGGTTGTGCAACAAAATATTAAGTTAAGGGTGCCATCATTTCTGTCCAGGCCTGTTTCAGGAGTTTATTTTTTTAAATAATTCTGTTGAAGCATGGTTGAAAAGCAATGTCTGACTTTCATTTGTTCATTTTCATAGAATTTTTATGTATTATTACTTTTGTCAGATTAAAGTTATTTCCGTTACCATTGTGGGTAACCGAGGGGTATCAACAATTTTGTCCACGTGTGTATCTACCTACCTCGCTATCGAGCTCTCTCCCTATCTACCTACCTTCCTGCTTACCTAACTACATACCTCCTTCCTCACGTACCTTACCTCCCTACCTCCCTCCCCATCTACTTATCAACCTGCCTCCCTGCCTACCTACTAACCTACCTATCAATCTACCTCCCTCTGTATTTACGTTCCTAGCTCCCTAGTTACCTGCTTACCTCCATCTCTTTCTCCCTACCTACCTATTTACCTCCCTCCCTCCCTACTTATCTATGTACATACATTCCTACCTACCCCATTTCTACCTCCCTCTCTACCTATTTACCCACCTTCCTCCCTCACTTTCTACATACCTCCAGTCCTTACATACCTACTTACCTCTCTCACTCCCTACTTACTTACCTCACCCACCTTCCTCCCCTCACCTTCTTACATACCTACCTACCTGCCTATCTACCCTCCTCCCTCCTTCCCTCCCTCTCTACCTACCCACATTTCTCCCTCCTACCCACCTTCCTCCCTCCCTCCTTGCTTACCCACCTTCCTTACTCCCTCCCTAATTACTTACCTCACCAAACTTCCTCCCCCCATCTTCTTACATACCTACCTACCTACCTCCCTGCCTACCTACCCTCCTCCCTCCCTCCTTACTCCCTCCCTACCTACTCTCCTCCCTCCTTTCCTGCTTACTTACCCACCTACCTCTCTCCCTCCTTGCTCCTTCCCTCCCTACCCACCTTCCTTACTTACCCACCTTCCCTCCTCCCTACACTCCTACCTAACATACGTGCCTACCTATTTGCCTCCCTACTTACTTATTCACCTTTCTCATCCCTCCCTCCTTGTTTACCCACCTTCTTTACTCCCGCCCTACCTACCCTCTTACCCACCTTCCTCCCTCCCTTCCCTCCAACCTCCCCACCTTCTTACATACCTACTTACCCACATTTCTTACTCCCGCTCTACCTATCTACTTACCCACCTTCCTCCCACCCGACCTCCCTACCTTTTTACATGCCTACCTACTTACCCCCTTCCTCCTTACCCTCCTTCCTTCCTTCCTACATCCCTAGCAGCTTCTCCCTACCTACCTACTTATCCACTTTCCACCCACCCTACCTACCTTCTTACATACATACCTACCCACTTTATTACTCCCTTTCTTCCTCCCTCCCTCCTTACTTACCCACCTTCCTTCCTTCCTACATACCCACCTTCTTCCCACCCTCCCTACCTTCTTACATACCTACTTACCCACCTTCCTCCGTCCCGAGCCCCCTACCTTCTTACATACCTACCTACGATTCTCCCTCCCTCATTTGCCTACCTTCCTTCCTCCCTACATCCTTACTTACCCACTTTACTTCCTCCCTACCCAGTAGCCCCTCCCTAACTACTTACTTACCCACCTTCCTCCCACCCTCAACCACCTTCCTTCCTCCCTACATCCCTACCTAGCAGACCCTCCCTACCTACTTACTCACCCACCTTCCCCATCCTCCCTACCTTCTTAAATACCTACTTACGCACCTTTCTTACTCCCTACCCTCACACATGCCTACCTACTTACCCACCCACTTTCCTCCCACCCTCCCTTCTTACATACCTACTTACCCACCTTCCTTCCTCCCTACATCCTTACTTTCCCACCCTCCCTACCTTCTTACATACTTACTTACCCACCTTTCATACTCCCTACCCACACACATGCCTACCTACTTACCCACCTTCCTTCCTCCCTACATCCTTACTTACCCACCTTCCTTCCTCCCTACATCCTTACTTCCCCACCCTCCCTACCTTCTTACATACATACCCACCCTTCATACTCCCTACCCACACATGCCTACCTACTTACCCACCTTAATCTCTCCCGACCTTCTTACATACCCACTCGACCGACTTACCCACCTTTCTCCCTCCCTACCTACATCCCTACTTAGCAGCCCCTCTAATGAGATGGATCATGCACAAGTGGAGTTTACAAAATAGGTAAGGACACGGAGAGGTCCCTTTTTGCAGGAACAACAGCTCTGTTACCTTACAAATAAACTGACAGCCTCATTTCTTATGTGAACTAGGTCATTTGACCAGGGTGACGAATCCCCAAGTTGGAGAGGGTCTTAAAAACACAGAGCCCTTTAATGTACTTGGGTTATATTGAGGATCAGCTGAACTGACTATATTTCACTGAGAAACATATGAGCTTTGATTCCTGGACATTTTAAGTGAAATTTTCTGTCCTGGACATGCAATCACAAACCTGTACAACCCAACAGTCTCCGACGTGTGGCACCTCCACTGGTCATGAGCCCAGGGTCACAATGCCTACTGCTTAAGGGTTGGCTAAAAAGAAATAAAACACCAAGAACTCAACCAGCCACGCAAACATTTTTGCTGTCAGAGAGGCTCTGCCTTTGCAATGCACTACCATTAATAGGTTAAATACATCACAAATAGTCACCACACCAGAGGACGTCATCTATGCAGCATCATACAACATGTAATTTAACAGCAGAAGAGAAGGGTATACTTTTATATAAGGAAACCATTGCTTTCACACTAGACAACACCCAATAACATAACTGGACTTTATTAAAAGAACATATTTACAAGAAAAGTCATTGTTCTATGGTTTTACAGAATTGAAGAGGAAGACTGGTACCCTATTAATGACGCTGCAGTGGCAAAACAATCGTTACCTGTTTACTAACATGGAGATTAAAAAAAAATCCAAACAGAACAGTGTTTTATTAATGCTACAAAACAAGGATGGGAATGAAATGGAAGATGCTTTTAGGGCATGGCGTTTTTGCTTCCAGTTTAACCAATGTGAAACACTGACACATAGTATTATCAATTTAGCTTAATTTGCTGAGTTTTTCAAATTAAGCCCAATCCCATGTTCACATGATCAACATTAGCCCTTCCCCTGTGGATCACTTCAAGATAGATTGCCAAAATCATACATGTGAAAAAAGATACTAAATCCCCTCTAAAGAATGCAGTTGAGGCGACTGATTGGATAGCAAAAACGATCAATGATTGTGGTGAAAACTGACCCATGTAAAAATAAAGGGACCAAATCTTCCAACTATAACTGGAAATATACAAACATGAATAGCAGCAAAATTTCTGGCGAGGTCCCCATTGCCTCCAAAGTGCTCAAATTAATGGCAACCTACACATAGGGTCCAAGCTTTCTTAGTTCAACATCAGGCATTTTTTTCACAGGCAGTAAGGTGCACAAGTTTTAGATCTGAACATTCACAAATCAGGGTTTTACTGGGGTTCACAGCTCCTCCATATCTGAGCAACTCTGCACACTAGAGTTAGAAGTGCGGGGAAACTGTGCAGACCCTCTTCTGTTGAACATGTAGCAGAGAGAAAGAAAAAAAATGCTACTGTGTAAAAGAAGTTTTCTACCTTGAGAAACTACTACACTGAAATGCCTGCAAGACTGAAATTGTAAGTTGAGCATGCAAAAAAGTCTACACCCAATACAAACTGATGCAGAGATGGTTTTCCAAGAGTTCCTGTTCATGTGAAAATGAGGAGAACACCTCATTTGTAGCAAAACAGTATAAGCACTAACAGTTCTGGAACAACTGTCCACCCAGTAAAGCATAAAACTGCCTCCATATGAAATCCATGAAACAGCACCATCCTCTCTCCTTTCAGTTAAAGTTCAATAAATGGTGAGACTGAGAGAGCGGTTCATCTTTTTCCCAATGAGACGGGAGCTTCTGGAACTAG
Source organism: Prochilodus magdalenae (assembly GCA_024036415.1). Taxonomy (NCBI): domain Eukaryota; kingdom Metazoa; phylum Chordata; class Actinopteri; order Characiformes; family Prochilodontidae; genus Prochilodus; species Prochilodus magdalenae. Next base: position 1,102,482 of record JAMWET010000950.1, read on the forward strand.
ACTGGACTGTGGATCGGGTCAGGACTCTGTCTGTAGACAGAACTCTCTCCTCTGCTGCAGCTTTGGCAAGTTGAGCTTTTTTCAGTTCCCTACAGAAAAATGAATAAGAGGTATACTTCCGTCAGTCAAAACAGAACTTGCATTTAAAAATAAATAAATAAAAAATAGAGAATAGCCGTCAATGAGCCATTATATAATTCTAAACAAGTTGAGCACTCAAACAGTTGCTTTAGGACACAGGGTTGGACAATGAGGGCCAGAGCCCAGAACAGTTTGGTGATTTTCCAAGTCAAACACATCATCTTTAGTTAGTGCCGGAGCAAGGATTTTACCAAACCGTACTGGACTCTGAAACTGTGAAGGAAGTCTCCCTTCAGGACTAGGAACTCAAGTAAAGGACTTCTCTTTAGTCAAATAAAACTGACCAGGGCAGGGTTTTTTTGTGTTCGATTTAAAAAAATAAAAAAATAAAAACACAGTTAAACTACCTGATGCATATTGGCCTATACTATACACTACTGGTTTGGAAGGGAAGTGAAAGCATTAAATGTCTAATCTGACTTTTTTTTCTTCCAAAAACATTTTCAAGTCACATACTTCTGGAGGAGAGCGTTCTTGAACCTTTCTGCATTCAATTCCACACGCAACTGATCAGCACTCATTCTGGAAGCCGTCAGCAGAACTGGATGCCTGATGAGGTCAGAGGTTGATGGCCTTCGTGTTGGGTCAGGATGGATCATAAGCTGTTACAAGAAACAAATTTGGTGAAACCAGTGAAGAGAACCATTAACGAAAATAAACAAACTAATAAACACATCTAAAACAAAAGTCTGTTGTTTTAGTCAACGGTGACTAATTGTACCTTCATCAAGCTTAAAAAGTCCTGAGACAGCACTTGTGGAATATGGGGCAATATGCCCTGTCGAATCTGGTGCCATTTTTCCCCGTTGCTAGGCAGAGGCTCTGCTCCAGAGGCACTAACAACAGTCAGAGCCAGAGCAAATATGTCTGCCTTAGTCAAGTTAGTATAGTCCTGGAATGAAGAACACCACAGTCATTATACTGAACAAACAAAGAGTCAATTATCATATGCTTTAATATAATTATTGTTTTACCTCCTGAAGAACTTCATTAGCCAAGTATCTGCTGTCACCCTCTTCAACTTGGGGATTTGTTACCCTGGTCACGTGGCCTAGGTCACCTGAGGAAGAAGAGGCTATTAATTTATTTGGAAGGTAACAGAGCTGTTTATCTTACAAAACAGTGACCTCACAGTTTCCTTACCTATTTTGTAAACTACACTTGTGCTTGGTCCATCCTCATCATCTTCAAACTCTTCAACACTCACTGTAGGTTTCCGTGAAATGAATATGTTGCCTGAAATATGTAAAAAAAAAAAAAATTACAATTGTAGTATTTGTTATATTTAAGGGTTTAACAATTTCCTAAAAGGTTTTATCAATACACATAAAAAGCACTCCTCAAGAGAGACTCACTTGGCTTAATGTCCATGTGCACAAGTGCCATGGAGTGGATGTATTTGAGCCCACGAGAAACCTGCAACAGCAGATCCTTCAGTTCCAACTCAGACAGAAAGTGCATTTGTCTGTAGTTCTCAGTGATTACGTCTGACAGCGTGCCACCATTGCAGTACTCATTCTGGATCAGCATGTGGTCATCCTCTGCCCAAGCAGAGTAATACCTCACCACATGAGGGTGCTGCCCGAGAACAGCATGGGCATAGACCTCACGAAGTGCATTTTGCCTATTATAGTAGAAATCAAAAGTTAAATCAAAACAACAAATGTAAAACGAGGTTGTATAAATTAGAAGCTCATTAACAAGCTTTTGTTAAGGCAACATGTACAGAGTTAACGAATTAGCACTTACTCATCCACAGATCCCGCCAAGGGCTTTTTGGAACGTTTGATAGCGTAGATGCATCCATCTAATCTTTTAACACATTTGAAGACGGCACCAAACTGTCCTGAACCAATCTTCTCTAGCTCATGGAACTCTGAAGCATATCTGGACATCATGTTACTCTCCATCATTGTTAGTCTCTGTATAAAAAATATATAATAATTAGACTCAAAATACACCTCTTCATTTAAGTGTTCTTCTGTATGTGTACAAAACAATTTTCACATGATTTCTACTGGGGGAAAAAAAGCATTTGTCCAGAGTAACAAAGGCTACATTAAAAAGTTACCTTTGATGGTGGAATAATGTCTTCCTCAATGTCAGCATCACTCGCATCCATGTCCTCTCCACAGGAGCTGTAAATTAAAAGGAGGGTGTCATTATTCACATGAAACGCTGGAGGGCAGCAGAGAGCTCAGAATTAGCACGTGGCCTGCTTTAGGAGCAAACACGAGGGTTTGGTTCCCTGCCAATTTGATGTACGAGCAGGATCGGTAGTTAACGGATTTAACGAACATGAACGCAACCTAAAAACAAACCATACCGGAGTATAATCAGACTAAAAGATGATGGGTCAAAAACTATTACGTCCATAGCCTATTACACAGAACGACAATAAAAACCCTGAGAAATAACTTTATTACTCAAAAACTTACTCATTCCAGTGTGATCGCTTCCTGTTGTTCCTTTGTTGCGTTGATGACTGGACGACAATTGAGTCAGGGGTGAAGGGGTTAATGTTGACTAAAGGTGTTTGGTTTCGCCTTCCGTCGAGACAGGCCTTGCCTTTGGAATCCACATTCTTGAAAAGGGCTACTCGCCTATTTGTAGAGACCGAGGTCCTCGCTCTCGACAGCAAACTCTGAAAATAAAGATCCCAGTTATGATTGCAAAGTGTGGGCAATTCATCATCAAACTGAACTTAAGCTAAATTAACAGTGCTTCATTAAAGCATTTAAAAACCAAGTCCGTTACTGCTTTAGGCACTGCCTGCCTTTAAGCCCAAACACTCAGAACCTCCGACTCCCTGCTGGATCAATAGGATGATTCATTAGAGCTCAAACACATTACGTAAGTGTACAGTTAGCGGAGTAACTGGGTCACTAGGCTGTAAAGGCTCCCACCTGAGGGAAAAAAAAACTAGCAGGCATAACGTTTTACCAGCTAGGACCTTAGGAAAACATGGACACAGTAAATCAATTTTTACCATAACAAAACTGCCATATGACCACATTGCTAATAACACTATATTTAGCAAAACGGCCATTACGATACGATACGATACTAACTACTATAAAACGCTCCGATTCGAGTTTAGACCAAGGGAAAGTAGATTAAGACACCACAAAAACACCAGTCTAGGTTTATACCTGTAATATAGGTTTTAATATCCCTTGTAAACCGGGAATAGTATGGTCACCTACCTTGGGGGTGTGTGGAGTATCGAACAGACGGAGCTTTCTGAAGGTTTTATGGGGCGGTGTATCAGGACAGTCCGGAATGGGGGAGCTCGATCCTTCCAGATCATCGTGAATATAAGTCCTCTCCGGTGAACTGTCGTAAGCCCGGGGGCTTTTCCGTGGTGATGGTGAGTTCTTCATACAAAAGCTCGGTTTAAGATGAGACGGAGAACCAAAGCCTTCCTCGTCCCATGACTCCGCATCGTCGTCCTCTCTTGTCCGGCTAAGGGGGCTGCTGTTCAGCTCCTCGTGTCTCTTGTCCGTGCCGCTTCGGCGCAGGAGCGGAGAGTCCAACTCCGTGAAACCAGACTCAGCCCCCGTGCTGTTGTTGGCCTCCTCGATACTGTCTTCTTCCCCGTCACTGTTAGAAAACTGCAGCTTTTGGCGAACGGGCTGAAGGGCTGGAGAAAACTCTGCCTGCCGCCGAGAGCCGAAATTCATTTTCTCGAAAAAAGCTCGCGACTTTTGCAGAGAGTCTTTCAAAAAATGCGATAAAACACAAGCGATCAACAAACAGTGGTAGCACACCAGCCAATACGGCTGGCAAATCAGGCACCGAAAATCGAGCAAAACATGTCTAGCAAGCGATAATTAGCTAACTTCTGCTAATAGGTTTACTGTCTAAAGTGTGAACAGCCGCCGTGGCTTGCTGACTCTCAAATAACTGTGAGCGCGCTAGCCAGTCGGCTAGCTACAAAACTCACTACAAAAGTCTACAAAAAACAAGCAAACCCGTCTCCTCAGTTGACGACTATCATCAGTGTAGCCCGCAAACATTACAAGCATACACACAATTTAATCAAACTAGTTCTTACCAGCTAGTACGCTGACTTGTTAGCGCAAAGCAGAAAAGTGGCTAAGTTAGAAAAAAAATGGCTTCTTCTCCGCAGTGTCTGCCGAGTCCCAACTAACGTAGTCAGTCCGTTAACGGTGAAAAATTACATATCCATGAAAAACAAGCCACTGGACAACAACGAAGACGGCGAAAACAAAGCAATACTCGCTAAAGTATTGGAAATTATACGGTTTACGATAATTTTGTTTACAAAAGTAGTTTGAATGGAGCGCTACTCCTCCCACCTACAACCAGCGTGGTCAGAGCCTTCCCGCGACCGTTGGTCAAATGACTCCGACTCGACCAATCAGCGAGGAGCTCCAAGTTTGAAAGATGGGCGGAACAGAGAGGTGACGTCAGTGCTGGTCGTTCTCCATCTTGCCGAAAGTCTCAGCGAACTCGCGGCTTTCATCTGCTAATCTGATCTCTTTCGATTGATCACAGAACGCTGCATTATCATGGTAATCTGAGCTTTATTCCTAAACCTGGTTTCCCACTTCGACGTTAATCTACTTAGAGGCAGCGGAGGGCAAAATGTACATCTTATACACAATGAATTTAATGAAGGACGGTAGAGCAATTTTGTGTATCAGAAGACCTCCATTTAAATAATCACGAAGACTGCTTAACATTAAACAGTTGTCAGGCAGACTGTTCTTTTGTCATGTACTTAAAAGAGAGCTCTGGCTGGTCTATCAGACCTATTCAGATACTGGGTGGATTTGGCCGTTGTACGCTCCCCAAATTAGCCACATGGTTATGTTTCTATGTGCTAAACTCCGCCCAGGCAACGAAATAAAGCCCAGTCCACCGTCTACATGAGGCAGATTAAATTACACTTTACTAACATCAGAAAAAGGTTTTGTAATTAAAGTTAAATATGACTCAGAGCAGTACTGTTTGGACCATTCATTTATTAAGATCCTAAAAAGTCATGTATTCATTAGAAGAATCAAATAAATATTTACAGCAAAAAACTCCAGTTTCAAAACATTGCTATGTACACAAATCCACACAAAAATATCTTCAGTCCTCTTGAAACAGAGCAATCATAATGCTGGCATTGCAAATATTTCTTTTATGGATACTTGATTCTCTCAGTTGTTCACTATAATCTCTCTCTCTCGCTCACACACACACACACACACACACACACACACACACACACACACGGTGGTGATGGTACAATATCTGAAGGCCATGCTTTAATCATCCAGCCCTGGCGACTCCCCTTGCTGTATTCTTGATGCAATTCTGATGGCCTCTTCTAGCGAGGGTTGATCGCTGAGCTGTAACGAATAAAAGTACAAGGCTAATGTGAAATTTAGCTGTACACATAGCACAATCCTTTCTTAGATGTAGTGTACATGTTTTAGAGGTTGAAAACACCACAAACTATGGTAACTTTTGTTACTCCAGTATTGTTTTTTTTCTATATAATCCACCTCTCAGCAGCCTGCAACATGACTTAGTTTTCTTTAATCATGTTTTTATGCAATATTATTCATTCATTTTAGAACAGATCAAGTACTTGTTTAGACATACTGACCCTCACGATGTTTTTGTCATTCACAAAAAAAAATCACTAAAACTACTTAATCTTAATCTCAGTCAGTATACAATGACGTTTAATCAGATGTAACTGACAGATTGGTGTAAAGGCCATCAATGGCAGGCTGATTTTACTGCTAATGACTAAATTAGAAGTCATAACAGCACAGAAAAGTAATATAATCAGTAGTTCAAACAAGAAACTAATCAGTAGTATTCTATTAACTAAACAAGTATTTAAATTTTTAAAAGACTTTAACTGATAAGTGTTTTGCACAGACACCTCATGTTTGGCTCCAAGTTGGTTTTTGAAGCTCTATAAATTGACAGTGATAGAATCTTTCATTTCTGTGGTTGGATTAAATGTAGAACAGAGCAGAATATGATTGACTAATGCGAAATGGCTGAGAGCATGAATAAATTATCAGAATGTGGGAAACACTTCAGTGATAAAGCTACAGATTAACTCCATCTGAGAACAACCTTTTACACAACGGTATGCTTGCAGTTTCAGTTGAACGGAACTTCCCACACCCTTAAGCTATAAAAACACCAGTGTATTACTACCTAAAACAAAGGATTTCAGTCTTTAGCATCCAGACACATATTGGCAATTCATCTGCCCCACCCAGCAATGATTTGTGTGTTTTATAGCACTTGTGGAAGATTACTCGAAATCTTGGTAAATACACCTGTATTTGAACTCAGGCCTTTATGCGATGTCTGAAAGATACCTGCACAGCTATGTGTGTGCCATTGGAGGTAGCCAGCAGTGTAACTGGGTGTGGACTGGTGGATACCACAGGCTGCTGCTGCTGTTCCTGTACTAATTCCCCATCCTCAGTCTGAAACATGGACAAATCTGGGGTCACAATGGCCACCTACAAAGCAAACGAAAAGTCAGGGATGTAAACAAGCACAAACCTCCAACAGTACACATCATTTGTAAGCTGAGGGCTCAGCTCAGCTGAACTAAAGCAAACACAGATGGAGACTCAAGAGCCAGTAACAAGGACATGACTATGCAGTTGTATGCAAAAGTTTGGCAGACACTGGTCAAATTCCATTTCTTGTTGATTTTTTTAATGTGGTAATAAATATGCATTCTCCACTGACACCACACTTTATCGGAACTGAAGTACATTCTGTTTAAACAATATGCTTCTTTGAGCAAACTGTATATTATCAATACCTAAAAAAGCATTTTTGAATAACTCAATTTACCTAGAGCATTTATATTATTGTATAATTTTCAAGCCCCTTCTTATGCACAATTTTATGCATAAATACTACGTGTTTGCTCAATTTACCAATTAGTTAACACCAACCTTAAAACATGTCATGTGCAATAACTATTTTCTAACAACCTGTTTTCTAACTACCGTTTAATCAGAAATAAATATGAAAGAAACTGTCAAATCTACTTTTGTTGTCTGTAGAGGATGCGTCAACTTTTTTATTTAGAAAATCTACATTTAATTAAAAAAAAAATTGCATGTGATTGTAAAGCCTTTACCTGTCCCTCTGTGCCATCTGCTGAAACCATGGTGACAGAGTGAGCTTCTCCCGATGAAAGCATTGCTTCATGTGCAGGTATGGTTATAGTGGTTCCCTCCTGCGTTACCATGGTTATTGTGCCAGTCATTGCTTGCACATCTGCCTGAGAGAGAACCTGAAAGGAGAAAGGCAGTATGTTAGCTGGTGGGCTATTCTAAGCAATATTATTATAAGCACAACATGTTCAGATGTACTACAAGTTATTTTAAAAAGGGCAATTGCTTAAGATTAAGGGCACACGAAATGGAGCAATATAAGAGAGACTTCTGATTTGTTTTTTTGTGCATTTAATTTTGGTTTTTCAGTGTAGACCAGCACTGATGTCTCTGTTTTCAACATGTGCAGGTATATGTGCTAAATGATTTTAATTCAATGCTGGTACAATACAGCTCTAAAGATTTTAGACTCATTTAGAGCGATACTGAAAAAAGTTGTGTCCAGTGCAATTTATGGAGGTACAAATTATTTTATGAGGAAGATGTACATTTCTACACAAAATTTGGCACTGCTTGTTAAATTACATATTAGTTATTGGTTAATATGGCTTTTCAATTCAACTCAACTTAATTCAATTCAATCCAACTTTATATTTTTAAAAAGTAGATAAGTACTATAAATAGGTTATTACAGTGTGTTATATTTTATTAATGCCTTTGAAGTTCTAGAATCTTCAAATATTGAGTAAAACTGATTTTAAAATATTTCTGATGATTGATGATTAAATGACAAGTGGCACCAAACCTTTGAATGTTAGTATATATAGAATTTCTTTTTGCACATTTCACACCACTGACCTGCTGTGTTCCATCCTGAGATATGAGTGCTACGTGCTGCTGACTCGTGATCTCTGATCCTGCTGAAACCTGTTCTGAGCCACTGTCTTCCTCCACCACAGTAGGAGTAAATGTTAATGTGGGGTCATCAATGGCCTCTAAACAAAATATTCCCATATACATACACAAACAGTCAACTCTGATAATAAGGAGGAGTATCGAACATAAATCAACCATCTGCTAGTGTGAAAACTATACATGCCAAGTTGTCAAAGTAAGTGAAATCAATTATGACACAGTTTTTATAATACACAGCTTCAAAAGGCCCTATTGTTTTCATTCCTGGTGTGCACTGACCTGCAGGAGGCTCAAAGTAGGATTCCTGTTCTTCCTCAATGGGTTCAGTGTCATTGTGGGCTGTGCGTTTGTGCATGGCTAAAGTAGAAATCTGTTTGTAGGTCTTTCCACAGTGGTTGCAATTGTAGGGCTTGCAGGGAGTGTGGACCACATGGTGCTTGTAGAGACTGGAGTACTCAGTAAAGCGTTTATCACAGCCAGGAACTGTGCAGACATATGGCTTCTCTCCTAGAGAAGCAAATACAATGTGCTTAGAGGAATATAAGATCCAACATTTGTGCATATTTCCTCAACATATGATCATTTAAACAAAACGATTACAATTATTATGACAAGTTAGGAAAAAGTAAGTAGATACCAGTGTGGATCCTCATATGATTTTTGTAGTTGGTAGCACTGGCAAAGGCTCTTCCACAGTTGGGCTCAGAGCAGTAGTATGGCCGCTCACCAGTGTGCGTTCGTATGTGAACCTTTCGAATATTTGAAGTGGTAAAAGATCTCCCACAACCTTCAAATGGACATTTGAAAGGCTTCTCACCTGCGAGTATAATAATGCCAGAAACTTGACATTAACATTTAAAACACAATGTCACAGTTCACAGTGTACCGTTTAATTACTATAGTATACACTCTGTACTAACTTAGTTACAATGACATGTGTTAAAATATACCACACCTGTGTGTGTTCGTGTGTGTTTTTGTAGGTCTCCAGATGTCTTGAAAGACTTAAGGCAGTTGAGCTCCTGACAGCGATATGGCTTTTCACCAGTGTGTGTTCGAACATGACTTTTGAGGCCGTACCCTGGTGGAAATATATTAGTAAAATGAATGGTATGTAGTTTTTAAAAATTACCTTTAAATGTATATGGTCTATATAGGAAGCAGACATGAATGTAAACAAAGTCATTCAGAGAAACTTCAGAATTGTTGACAGTGTTGGTGATGTGAAGATAATGTCTGAAGAACTTGTGAATGCATCGAAAAGGCTATAATTATATGAAATAGATCTTTTCAGATTGTGTGCAATAAACCACCATACAACCACACCCAGTAATCAACGTCAGTTGACAGCAGTATACGAGTGGTGTTGTATGTTTTCTGACATTTAAGTAGTACAACTTGATTGGCAATTCTATCTGCAACTCTTGATACAGTTTACAGCATAAGTCTAATACACTTATGCTGCTAGATGTCTGTTTACAATAGCTTTGATGAGGTTTTCCTGACAGGTTGTTTTTAATCTATTTATAGTGGAGAGGTGAACATCCTTTTGATTACCACTATTTTACCATTATCAACAAAGAAAGACTCATAAGACATGTGCAGGTTCATCAGTCATTTTAAATAGTAAATAAAATTAATATATTTACGTACAGCCACAGTCATGTGTCATGGCCACTGTAATGACCATCAAACCACACTGAATGACTATGGTAAAAACATGGTATTACTTGAAAATTTCTATTTAAAAAGGTGTAATTTCTCTTCACCATATTTTCAAATGTAAAACTGTACCTGTGGCGAACTTTTTACCACAGCCCAGATGGTCACATATGTAAGGTTTATCACCAGTGTGTGATCTCTCATGTACCTTTTTATGGAAAACAAAATCACACCATATTACAATATGAATACAATATTTGTAGAACTATGCTGGAAAAACATGAATAATATGTAAAATGCCTTTACCTTTAGATGGTGGGCTGTGGTGTATAGTTTTCCACAGCCCTCATGTTCACAGCGGAAAGACTTTTCCCCAATGTGCTGCACTCTGGGAGACCTGCTCTCCTGACCCTGGAGTACAATCTGAACACAGAAGACTTGTCATTGATACCACACTCAGGACAAAGCCTGGCTTTAAAAAAACAGTAATAAACAGGCAATACTGATCACTAAATAAGAAACTCCACCTGCATATGAACACTGCCATCAGAGTCAGCTCTACCAAGCAACCCTGTGCCACATTCTGTACCCACCATCTGAAAGAGTAATTTAGGCATATTAGATGGAACTTCAACATGTGTTTTTTCTCACTGAGGAGTGAGTGTTTTATGATTGTAACCTTGGTGGAGTATTGCTCCAGCACACTAATGGTCTCAGTGTCGATGGTGCCCTCTGTCTGCAGGTCAGCCACTGTGCCATCAGCCTGAATGGCCAGGATGGTGCTTGACTGAGGCATATGTTGAATGTAGGCAGTGGTGCCATCCTCCAGCTGGACTGCCTGTAAACCACCCTGATCATATGTTTCTGAAAACAGAATATGCATCCATATGAATTACACTGGCTATGGTCAAAAGACATTCACAAATAATAATTCTGGTGCATTTTCAATTACACAAAACCACTGTGAACCTTTGGGTGTATGAATGTATGCAGTTGTTCCATCCTCCAGTTGCACAGCCTGACCATCCTCCAGTCTCAGCCCTTCTCCTACTGTAAGATAAATGGTGCTTAATGTTAAAGAAATGCCACTTATATTCATGTATTCTTATATGTACAATATATAAACAATATTCTTATGTGAGATACCTGTTTTAGGCATTGGTACATGCTGCACATATGCAGCGGATCCATCCTCCAACTGGATCACCTGCCCTTCCATTATCTTGTTATCGGTAAGTGAAACTTTAAAAATAAAGTGAGATTCAAACTAAGTCACTAGTTGCAACCACTGTAATCAAGTATGTTTTGATAAACTTAGTGGCAAATTACTGCTTACTGAAAACTTCATCTGCTGTATTTTAGGCATTAACCAGACAGTCAGAGCGTTTATTAAATGAATATATGTAAACAGTTATCATTGCACTATTTCTATTATCGATATTATTAGTAGTAATATTTCTGTACCTTTAGGGCTGTGCTGTATGTATGCAGTGGAGCCATCCACTAGAGTGACTGCCTGTAAACTCACTGTGTCCATAGCCTCAATGTGGTCACTATCTGTAAGGCAAACTCTGATAGTTACAGGCTTGCACAGGAATTAGCAAGCACAACTAATGTACAGTTTATGAAGGTACCTTACCTGCAACCGTCACAGCCTCCGTCAAACACAGGGTAACCTGCTGCGGGTCACCCTCGACACTTTGGAACTCCATGCTCTGAGTGTCTCGATTCACCTGGGCCAGGAGCATGGTCTACCTGTAAAACCCAACCATCCAATATCACACTATCCTGAAACATCTCCGACTGACAAAGCAACAACAGAAAGTCAGAAAACAGGCATGTTGTGGAACAAGTGGGGCTAAAGAACAGATCCTCTCCTCGCATGTTTATCTTGCTAACACTGCATACAATTGGCTTATGCTCATCAGATGGTAAGGGATTATTAAAATGTTATATTTTATTTTAGGTTTTTTACTGGCGATATATGCAAAGTTATATACATTTTTTGTTAGAAAGTACAATGCTCCAATTTTATTACTGTACCAACAAAATGTTCTGTTTAAATGAATGAGTGAAATGACGTGCATCTTTAGTTCATGGCTGTAATCACACATCATGTTTCAGTAACTGTGATGTTTCTCCAATGTGTGTAACATGATTCAACCTTTTAAGGTGGAAAGGTACGCAGTGTTTATCGAGAGCGCAGACTTCATTAAACCCAATGCCATCGGTCTCGAAAGTCAAGGCTAAGGTTTCGCCGCCTCGACAGTTGCTACAGCAACATGTTTATCCGCTCCGCACCCTTCCAAGCTAACCAGCTACATTAGCTACTCAACATATAGGCTTTCAGTTTCCACATCTTTAGCTACAACTACACTAAATCTCTGCATTAATCAACGTTTCACACTTGGCATTAAGGTTTGTGTGCGTTTAGAAATGTTGCTAAGCGGTTAACGGAACATCGGCTTATTTACCTAGTGTGATACTAGCTAAGCTAGTCTGACATGTTAGCAAACATGCTAAAATAACGTCCGGGTTTTCGGTTTAACGTTTACATAAGGCTGGCGCGAGTTGTGAGATTTTTATTTGTTATCTGCAACAATCCAATTCTATGTTATTTACCAGTTATTAATGCTAAATTACGAGGAAAAGAAAGTCGAGACGGTGTAAGCAAAGCGCTACGTTAGCTCAAAGAAACCAAATAACAGGAACGTTATAATGTTGCAACCCATATGAGCGCAGCGTCCAATAGCCTCTAATAAATAAAACATTGCTTCCGATGCGTTTTAATTGCTTTATTGAAATCGTGTTGCGACTTCAAGCTCGGAGATTCATCCACCCGCAGACTCCCCCAGCTATGCAGTGACTGAGGGAATAAGGCACACTGGGTAAAAACACATTTATATACTAACCTCCCAAATTTTCCAACAATCCCTTCGTCCGACCACCATGCATCAGGGCAGGAAACGCTCTGCGGACTCCACAACCCGGGAACATGAATGATCGAATAGTTCGCTGTGAGAGGGCGGGGTCAGCACTCTCGTGCTCTCAGTTGATTGGCTCTAAAATGGCGAGTGCCGTTGACCGCGCTCTTTTATTGGCTCAAACCTCATCGTCGCAAAAAACACGGGCGGAAATATTCATGTTCAGGGGCACCATGAAAACGCCATTCTGGTCTGTGGACTGTATTGTCTAACGATTAAGAAACACGAACAACGCGTAGGCACTCGAGCAGAATCGTTTTTAATGTACCAGTGAATGCCGGAGTATGGATCCGACCACTTTAACGTTTATAAAAGTGAATCGTACAGTTTGTGCTCACTGAGTAACCTAAAGTGGATCATGTTTTAAGAACGCGTTCGCAGCCATTTTGAATCTCAGGCTGGCGATGAGTAGTGGGGCTGTATGGGCAATGCAGTGCACACAGAGAAGAAGCCCGTACAGCAGATCAGGAAACATTATTTCAACTCAGGGCACATTATTAATGTACACTACTATCACATAGTTGTAACAATCAGCAAAAATGTATGCTTGGAATGTTACTGTTATCACATCTCGTAATTTGGGAGAGAAAACATTTCGAAACCGTTGCACAAACCTAATGAACATGCGTTAATGCAATATAACATAACGTAATGTAACATGAGTGTGCGTATATATACAGTACCAGCCAAATGTTTGGACACACCTTCTGTTCAGTGTTCAGTGTTTTTTTGTGTTTATTTATTATCTCTTACTATTTTTCTACATAGAAGATTAACATTGAGGACATCACAACAGGAACACGTGTGGCATAATAGTAAACAAAAAAGTGTTTACAAATCAGAATATATTTATACTTCAAATTTTGTGTAACCACATTATGAATTGATGACATCTTCGCACACACTTATCATTCTCTCAGTCAGGTTCATGAGGTTGTCGCCTGGAATTGTCAGACCAGTCTTTTACAATATAGAAAATTATTTTAATAAAGAGTAAACAATAAATGAGAAGGTGTATTGCTCGCACTGTGTATATATAAATATATTTATAAAGGCTGGACAATATGACAGTATATATAGTCATCATGACTAAAATCACAATACAATTTTTTTTAACATATGTATACCATCAGTACTTGTAGAACACTGACCAACTGCATTTTCTATTAAAAAGAGAGAAAAACAGGATTTAGTGCGACATTGTGTCAAAACTGAATAAAATCATTCTGTTCACAGTTTAGGGTTCTTTTTCTCAATTCCAACCAAATCAGAGGCTTGAACATTTTGTTTGTGTATCTTGAAACTCTTGAAGTATTGTGATATATTTCTGCCATATCAGTCTCTGGTTAAACTGTATTTATTGCATTTATTATTATATGATTTTAGATCCATTATGTTAAAATAAACAGCAGTTGCGTGATCTCACCAGGGAAGCCAATATTCCACACACATACACACTCCTTTAGGCCTAATCTAACTCTAACCTGATCTAGGTAATCAAGGCCTCTGGCAGACGTCTGAATATTACAGACAGGTCTGCTGAACCTGAACTTCCAAAGCTGATCGATCTCCAGAACCAGGACTCAGCACCCCTGATGTACATCATATGTCTAAATATATGTGGACACCACTACTGATTATTGAGTTCAGGTATATCAGCCACACCTATCGCTAACAGAACATCTCAAACGGAGGAGCTAGGAGCAGCTCAGTTCTGCAGTAACATGGCCACTGAGTGCTGAGGCCTTTAGTACCCATCCTCTGTTTTCCAGACTGATTCTGGAAGCAATATCATGACAAGAATTGTGAACTGAATTATGAATAAAATTATGAATAAAATGTGAATGTGAATTATAATAAAAATTCATAAAATTGGTTTCTATGTCCAAGCAGTTGCACACAAGCCAAGGATCAAAATGCACAATTTCAGGCGTCTACAGGAGTGGAATGAAACATACTTAGTTATTTGAAGTGATAAATCATGTTTCAGTATCTGCCAGTCTGATTGACAGTTTGGCAGTCATCAGGAGAACACCACTTTCTGGCATACATAAAGCCAACAGTAACATTTGGTGGATTACAGATAATGGCCTGGGGCCATTTTTCAATGTTTTTTAGGAGGCCTTAGTCCCCTGAAAGGTAATGTTACTGCTAAAGACACTCAAAGACAATTTAGATAATTACATTTTCCCAACGTTTGGAGCATGACATTGCCCACAGTATGGTCCTTAAACTGTTGGGGAACTGAATGGCACACCTTTCCACAGGCACATTCCAATATCTTTTTGAACACTTTCCTAGCAGAGTGTTTATAGGCATTCCAACAAACTCCTAAATGTGATGATCAGATATCTAAATACTTATGGCTGTATACTTTCTCCAAGTTACTAGAGGTCGAGCTATTTAAAAAGGCCTCCCCTACCCCACCTCAGAGTTGTGTCAAACCAAAGAAGCAGAGGGACAAAATGCTGTGTACAGAACATTACAACACATGTCAAATAACACATTGAATACTAGTTTTAGGCTGTAAAGCCCCTTTTTATGTGTTACCTTAGCATGTTCGTACCTTTAGAAAGCCGTCTAGCAACAAAGGGGAATGTTTTTTTTCTGAGACCAGTTAATAGCCTGTACCTTAGGATAAGATTTATTTACTGTGAGAAAGATCATAAATAAGGGACCAAGAACTGATGCGGTCTGCTGCTATATGCCATTCAAAAGCAAAGTGAAACTGGTTGGCTATTAAACCATGTTGCCACCACCTTACTTTAGCTGATGAAGATTGAACCAGTGTTTACGTTGATTTTACATTGAGTGTGGGGTTATTTTTGTCCTTTAATTCAGTTAACTTGATTGCCTCTGTTCCTTTTCTGCCCAAAGGGTGCTCCAGGCAATGTAATTGCTGAGACCAGAGGGACAATTACCCACTTCTTCAGGGGTATGAAAGTACCAGTTATTCAGACTTCACAGTGATTAAATGGAATGCCACTAGCATGTCTTTTGACATTTGCTAAATAGAGGGTGTGGACAAGGCCTAGTTGTCCAATAGGCCTGTCTCCACAAAGCATCATATAGCATACTTTAGAAAATCAAAGTCCATGTAGTCTTTGTTACTGTATCTAGTCATTCTCTATCCCTGCCAGAAATAAAAACATAGACCAGTTTGGCCAGAAAAACAAGGATTATGATGTGTTTTTGGGTGCTGGTGTACTGGTTACATAACCAGCTAAACCCGACACCAGACCAACACTATACCAGCTTCAGCCCCAGAGACCAGGTTAACCCAGCATGTTGCTGGTCTGTGCCTTTAGCAGGGGGTTGCTTGTCTGTATTGCGTCTTTAGCAGTTTTATCTTCTTGTTGCTGTTGTGTAACGTAGTGATGACAGCTAGTCATATTACACATTAACGTTGGAAAACAACAGGCCCAGGTTATGTTCATTTTAAACCAACCGTCCATAAACACCACGCTCAAAACACTCACTCGCTGTTAAAAGCCAGTTACGTTTAATTAACCGCGATCACTCCGATACTGGACACTGATAGCGTCGCGTCCGTGTATGTTGTAGGCTACACGCTCCCGGGGCTCAGCTCCGCTCCTAGTTACCTCCCATTCGAAGAACGAACCCATGTGAGACAGGGGGCTGTGGCTGCGTGACGAGCAGGCAGGGACCCCGTCCGCCACCTGTCTGCCTTTATATAAAGAGCCTCCAGCGGTGGAAAGTGGAACAGGGGACGGCATGGAGCTGAGAGAGGCGGCGGCTCTTCGACAGCAGCGCAGGATTAAACAGGCTATACAGTTTTTACACAAGGATTCCGCAGATCTCCTGCCCTTAGATGGCCTGAAGAAACTTGGAACCTCTAAAGAAGGGGTGAGTTATTGGATCCCGAACAATAGCAGTCACTAAAATGTGGACAGAAAATAAATAAATAAATAAATACATAAATTAAGCAGGCTATTTAGGAGGTGTGTTAATGTATGCAGGGCTGTGTGTGTCATGTTATCGTTGTGTGCTAACAGAAGGTTTCCACAAGCAGCTAACACTGAGCCCTTTCTTCATCCGTTTAACGGCTAGTTTGAGCTGTAATGTATGAACCTCTGCTTATAATTGTTTTCCCAGTTACTGTGCAGGTTGTGTTCCAGTAGGCAAAACACGTTTTATTATTGTCTGGCTCATGACGTCATAGTTAAATCCGGGGGAACCCTGTGCTGGGGATTTTTTCACTGAAGGAAACAGGAGCTGGTAAAAAAAAGACCACCACTACAGTGACGTAATCCACCTATAATATGTGGAAAGGGGTCTTCCACTCGTTATATATTAGTTTGTGCAGCGTGTAAACATTAAACAGGCACTTCGACTAAATACGCCAATTTGGCCATCGATACATCTTCTGTAAACATTTCCTTTGGCTTCCCCAAATCATGCCTCAACAGCTTAACCAGACAGAATTGCTGGTTTAAAGACCAGATACCCCTCTCCCGGTGACCTGTCTGGAAGGAGGGAGGAGCTTTTAAACCACTACAACTGTTTTGGTTGAAATGTTGTTTTTCCCCTACAGGCTGTCTAATGTAAAAGGAAGCTAAATTTGGTTTCTGTATATACAGTATTAGCCTGTCAGTGGAATATGAATATCTTTGTCACTGTTTGGGGATGGGGGGTGCATTCCCAGTGGTTGCACAATGCATGCTGAGCCTTGTAGTGAGTGAACACTGATGGACCAAAACACAGATAAAACACAAAGACAAAAAAAAATTCAGTTTGTTTGAGAGATACAATACAGCACCAGAGAGTATAACATAACATGACGCATAGGATATTAAATGCCAGTTTTAGGCCCCTTAATAACTACCTATAGCATATGTAATTTAAATATACTCATTGTCAAAAAAAATAGTTGCACCCAGAAGAATCACCTGCTAGGAATGAAACTAAGGTTTGACATCGTGTGACATGCAAATTATTTAAGTTTCACACTCGGCCATACATGTGATGTAAGCAAGGACATATCGCTGATGCCCTCCACCATTAGAAGACAGCTGCATGATGCCAGACTCCATGCACACAGACTGTTAGAACAACTGCCCTTCACCACACATCAACGTCGTCAAAGACTGCAATGGTGTCATCTTCAGTGACGAGACTTTGGTCAGCACCAAATTGAACAGTTTGTTGTCATGTGTCCTATGTTCAGAAAGAATGGTGTTTTACCACCTCCTTTCCACATATCAGTCTAATCCCAGCATTTCAATTTGACACTTCCTTCTGGATGCAGCTATATTTTTAATGATGAGTCTATTTGATTTGATAGTGATTCTACATTTCCATGTTTGTTCATAGAATTATTGGAAATTCCTATATATTAATAGGGTTTACAGGGTAAATGTTTAAAGGGCAACTATTATGCTTTTTTGTTGTTGTTTGTTTTCTTTAAGTGTGTTATGAAGCTATTCATGTAAACTTTCGGGACAGCTGTAAAACTCAAATGACACACCAGAGAGAGAAACGTTTCCCACAGAAACCACTTTTTTTTCGGTTGTCTGAAACACCATGTAAGAATCCCAGCCTTGTCTGTTAGAAGACGACATCTCCACCAAAACCTTATCGGCCACCTGTAGGTGTGAGACTTGTAGCAGGATGCTGCCCTAGTGGTTGAACAATCAGAACAGAGTGGGCAGGCTGACTAATTAGAACAGACTGGGCTCATCAGAAGGCGGGGCTTATAACACAGGCACTCTAACAGATGATTTCCAGTAGAAGGTGAATACAGATATTATAGTATGAGAAAAATGTGGTTGTATTTTGTAAATTGAAGAATATAAATCTTTTCTACTAAACCTCAAGAATAAAATGATAAATATCAGAAATGATCATAATGTATGTAGGTCTTATTTGAATTCAGATACCCAAAACTATATAGATTTCTTTTTCCCAACAGCAACCACACAACATTCTCCAGAGAAGGCTGCTGGAGGCCAACTTATCACGAAACAGACTGAACAGTCGGACCTCAAAAGCACCATCAAAAAATATAGTCCAGAGTCATGGTGTTAAAAGCGAGTCTCAGGAGATGGAGAGTGACCTCATTCAAGTCATGGGTCAGGTAAGTAGCCCATAAAATACAATGAATATGGTAAAAAGACCTTTCTTTTTGTCCAACTTAACCCAAAATTATTCCTTCATGTTGTTCTTTATTAAGTGCTCTGGGCGGGAGGTGGTGGTTACCATTGACACTGGATGTACATATGATCTCATATCATCAGTGAGTGTGGAGAAACTTGGGTAAGCTTCTACTTTGATATGAACATTCACACAAGAATAACATTCAGGTTGTAATAAAGACACAAATAATTATGTCACTCTGGTCCTACAGCTTGAAGGAAAAAACCATCAGCGGTAAAAGTGAAGATGAGTTAGGGCCACTCCAGCGCAATCTTCTAGCCATGGGCCAGATTGTGCTAAGTTTGATGATTGGACAAGCAAAGATGGACCTTTTATTTAGTGTTGTGGGTCAGTTCAATTTGACATAATATTAAGAAAAATACACTCATCATCAAAATACATAGTTGCACCCAGAAGGAAGTATAGAGTTGCAAAGCTATTCAGAAGGAAGATAAAGGTTACCAGGAAGTATAAATAATGACTTTAGAATGCCAGGGGCAATATTTATTGAGCTACACATAAAGAAGACACCATAGTGTCTCTCAGTGTGGCGACGGGCTGCCATGTTTGCTGATGAAACATGGAGGGCACCACTGCTCACAATTGTAGCTGTTGGGTCACTCTCTCTCTCTCTATGGTTTGTGTTAGTCTCCAAGATCCTTCTTGTCCCTGGCACGTGCCTTCTTTTATTCATTGCTGCCATCAGCACACTGTATAGCATGCAGTATGCTGCTAAGACCATCACACTTCCTGGAGCCCTACAATTCGACCCCTCCCAAACGTATCCATCTGTTCAAATTGCTTTTCAAACTCTTCTCTATGGCATTCCTCGCCTACAAAGGTTGCTACCAACACAACATCATGAGTAAGAATGCAATGCACACTCAACAGGAAGACATTGCTCACCGAGTTAATTCCTGTTGGGTGATCCCTTCTGGGTGCAATTGTATTTTTTCAATAATGGGTGAATATTCAATTACTCAATAACATATTTATGTTTTGAATAAACGTGATTTGTAAAATGTGGCTTATATTGTAGAAATCGACAGGATGTTCATATCACTGGGAACAAAGACCCTCAAATCTATGAAGGTAAATTTACTCTATTTCTTTGTGCCAGTTACAAATGCTTGCTTTGTGTCAGTGTTATTAAACAATTTAAAATGCTCTATTCTTCCTTGCAGTGTGTGATTGACACTGAAAAGCAGATGCTAGTTCTCGGAAAGTCTACAAGAGAGCAAATCCATTTTGCTGGAAAACATGAAAATGAAGGTTGGAATAACTTTCTACATAATATTAATGTTAAATTAAATGTTGATGCATACATTTAATACTTATCATACTTAGCTTGCAACCAAATTGATTTAATCACTTCTGCTCAATATTTCAGTTTCCATGGAATAGGAGGAATGTGCTGGGAACAGACCAAAACTGAAGTGCAGGAGAATTTATTAACCCCAGCCCTTCTCTTCACATTATCTGCATTTTACTGCAGAGCTCATACTGAGACAGCTTTCCAAACAGGACACTGCTGAATTATAAATAAAGGCCAAGTATCACTTAAACAGCCACACGTCAGATGTGTGAGACACAAAGCCAACAACAATTTGGGCTATGGCTAAAATTTACTAGAGGTTGAACCAGGGGTGTAGCCAAGGGATGCCCGAGGGGGGTCAGGTCCAGATAGTCAGCAATTATCAATAAAGCAGGCACCAGAAAGTCAGACAAGCTTTCCAATAACATACAAGCGTGAAATGACACTGTAATGAATAACCACTGTATCTTGGACAAACAGCTGAGTGAAGACTGGGCAAAACATTTGTGATCATGCTCATTTTTGCTTATTGAAGCAGCCATTACTGGCTTAACATGTAAGAAAACTACAATCCCCTAAAAAAGCCCCCAAATAATCACCTACAGCATACTCTTTTGGTGTATATCATGCTCTATGTGCATCACATAGATGTAGTAGAAGTGGTACAGGGAGCAAAATATTTTCCACATGATGTAATGGGAATAAACATTTTCAGTTGTCCCGTAGTTTAAACTGTAAACTGTATTTTAAAATCTGCTTAACTGGATAATAACACTAGTTTAAAAAAAAAAAAAACATAATTTCCACATTCATAAAATATATCACAAACACTGTTTCGCATTTTACCTTTGGAAGTGATTGTGTGTAATATTTTATTAATGTGGAAATAATGTATAGAACTATATACAGTATATTTAGTGGATTACTTTTATTGTAATATATGCACATATGACATTTTTTTCTAGTAGTTTTCCACTCCATTAAAATCATTGGGTCTGTCCTGGTCAGCCCATTGGAAAGGTCCTGGCTACGCCCCTGGGTTGAACATCTGTGGTTTTAAGCCTATGTGTTCATTATAATGTGAAAGTTCTTTGAAAACTATGGATACAAATGGAAGGATGTCATAACAAGTCTATATGGTGAGTTTAGCAAATGAAGGGCATCAAGTAAAATTGGACCAATCTGTTTAAAGCTTTATTGCTTGTTGAGTGTCACAAACCAATGAGATGTAACTATCCTGAATGGCTTTGTTGTTATTAAGCAATTGTTTTTATTAGACTGAAATCATTTTTTTGGCTGTAGTCATCATGGTCTGTCTTTTAGATTGAATATTGCTGCTGTTGGAGCAAAACCTTTATTCCAGTTTTGTAATTTTTCTGTTTTTTACATAATTTGACAACATTTCATGATGAATGGTTGAAAAGAAAAGGCCCTTAGTAAAAAGTGTAGTTAGGATGACTTACATTGAAAATAAGTAGATACATGGTTTTGTCCCGCTAACAACAGTATATTCATTTCAGTTAGAGATGTTGATTTTTTTCTTTTGACAGCTAGTGGTTATATCGAGTACTGACAGCAGAGAGGGTAGCACTGTTTTCTAAATTTCTACCTCCCATTACAATTCTAATGTTGCACAGATAACAGCCTGCCTTTTGCTCTCTTATTACTTATTACATTTGAAGTCAGAATCCCTAAAGCAGGTATGTGTTCAACTCTGGAAACCTGGTTGGAACCAGTTCTATGTGCAGGATGTTTTACACTGTTCATAGGCCCTTTTTAGTCATTTTGGTACAGCACTATATATGTATGAATATATTACTAAATATATAAGTATAAGTCTACTACTGTTCTTGGGGATCGCCAGATGGATCCAGCATGCATGTAGAGCACTAATTTCTGGTACAGTTACAACAAAAATGAGGAACATCTGGTGGACCTCAAAGATTAGGATAAGAAACACAGGCCTAGTCTCTAGTATTGGTGCAATCCTAGTAGTAAGTTCTTATCTGCACTGTTGTATAAGTGATAGCTGTTACTTAACTGTTATTTATAAGAATTACTTTAACTGTTTTTAGGCAAATAGTTTCTCTGCCCAGCACACCCGATTCAGCTTATTACTTAAAGGGGATTTTTTTTTCACAATTTTTAAGCATATCTAAAGTTACAAAGTTATGCTGTGTGCCATTTCAGAGAAACTGGGTCAATGTTGTTAAAGTTGTATAAAGTGATGGTGAGCCAAACATCTAAAGCATGTAATGACTCTAAACGCTACCTCACAGGAAGCATTTACATAGAGAGGTTCTGCATATGTTGCCTGATACCTCAGATATTGTTTTGTTGCAGATTAAACTCTCAGAACTGGGAATTCCTGGTTATGCCCTTGGGCAAACTGCTTATCCCCGGTGACCCAGGTGGTACTGCTCTGCTAGCAACGATGTGTACTACTGCTCCTAGACAAGGCACAGTTAGACAGCAAAATAACACCTTTCCATTGTAAGATCAACAAAGTCTGATATTCAGGACAGAGAGAAATGCACAGGATGTTATAAGGCAAAACAGATTTACCATCATTAACACTGTTTATAAAACTTGAAAGACATAAGTCAACTGATTATTTTAAATAGCAAATAAAATAGCTGTTTTGGGGTTGTTCATGTACAGGGTTGGTCAGTTTCTCTACAATGCACACTTTTGCTTCTTAACACCTTGAATTACTCTTTTGCATCTCAGTGATACAGTAGAATTACCCAGTTTTTAAAAAAATCCCCTTTAATTCTGAAGTTCAGTCAGGTATGTCAGAGCAGGCAATGCGCTCAACTGTGACGTTCCGTTTTCTTGATATAGCACATAGTAGGCGTACACCAAAGTAGAATTGCTAAATGATTGGTATTCACTTGTGTTGCCTTTATAGCAGAACGTTTACACAATGTGTTCTGTATGTTTAATATCAGAATACTTCATTAGACAGTTGTATTGATCCTGTCATGTAGCCTATTTTTGACAAGTTATGCTTTAAATAAATAAACATATTGCAGTGTTGAAAATGGTTGTCTTGACTACTAATGATTTTTTGAGTTCAGTATTTGAAAAGTGCTTACACTGTCGAGTTCTAAATGTTTGACTGAAAATTTGGATGGTTTTATCCATGGGTTTTTTATAGGCAGGCTTTTCTGAGGTTTCTTTGCACTTACTTCTCATCGTCAAAAGAATAGATGCACCCAGAAGGAAGTCTCATATTGCAATGCTGTTTGGAATGAAGATGAAGGTTCGCTAATGCAATATGCCAGACATCTCTCTACAACATGGAGTTGCAAAGGTTCCTAATGGTGTCCTGTGATAATCCATTCCATGCTGCTTGAATATTCTCACACAGTTCCTGCAGATTTTGTGGTAGTGGAGTGAATCAACCTTCTGGACATATGATGCGTCAAAAACCATTTATTTTGGTGCTAACCACAGTGCCTTCACACACGGATTTGTTGGTCATGCCCACCCCGACAAAAGCAGGACTCACAGAAGATGATCTGCAGTCTCTCCATGACAGTCTGACACCAGTGCAGTCTTTTGCAATGTCAACATGGTGTTAAGGGCAGTCGTCATAACCGTCTGCAGGCATGCAGTCCTGTGTAGTGTAGCCATCTGCCAAAGGTGCTGGGACTAACTGGATGACTAATGGACTAATCACTGTTGCCAAAGGTTGCCTTTGTGGTTGTTGTGTCAATCAGGTACAGCAATAAGGACAGTCTTTGATTATGTCATTTGTGCGACTGAGCTTGAAACGTCTGGGTGCAATTATTTGTGCATCTATTCTTTTAATTATGAGTGTACTAATATACAGATCATGACGCAAATCAGGTTATATTTTTTTATTTTAATCAATGAAAAACCACTTCAATCAGTTTTTGCTTAGCATCCTCTGTACTACTGATAGGAGGTTTGACACTGACCCTTATGGTCTGACCTTCTGGATCGTGACGAAGCACACAGATACACAACATGAACCAATTACTGGAAACAGTCTTGTTTTCACAGGATAACCTTCAAATGACACGCCTCTCATCAGAGAGAGAATAGTCGGTCTGATTAGGCACTGATATTTCGTGAGCTATAGTATTATGATAGAATGGTTGCATAAGAACTCAGAAGCATGAGTTTCATAATAGATTCTATTAAACTGGATCAAAGCGCTGTGTATTGCTGCAGTGACTTGCATCCTTCCATGTCGCCACTAGGGGATTCACTGAAAGTCACTAGTCACTATGGCTCACTATGGCAACCCTTGTACACAACAGAGTCTTGTGGGCTATTCTGGGAGAGGATATGAGCACATTAGGGAATTCCTAAAGGTAGGCCTCTGATACACTTTCTGTTCTTTTAGAGCATTTTAAAATGTCTTCATTCTTTGCGGTATAATGTCATCATATGATCAATAGTGATTTTTGAGTAACATTCAGCTCTCTGTTGTAGAAGGACGATGGCATCTATATATCAGCTCTCCGATAGGCAAAGTGTCATCCCCCTGCTTATGGGGAAGGACAGGAACGTCACCCTCATACTGGAGACGTCTGAGGCTATGACTGCCATTCTGGGAACAGTCAAGAATCTGATTATTCAAACTCTACTTGCCAAAGCTTCGCTCAGGAACTCCCTCTTTAACATCATCAGCTTTTCATACAAGGTGCCTTCAGCATGCTGCCTTTAAGCTGTGTCTACAATGCCTTCTACTCCTTTTTTGACTATATGGCTCCTATTTTTAAGAGTATAGAGTACGACAGAAAAGTTAACTGTATTCCTGTACTTTGGTCATTAGGTAACACCATGGTCTGACCACATGATCCCGTGTGCCCCTGACACGGTGTATGAGGCCCTAGGCTGGATCCACTCGCTCAGGACCAGCCCTGGAAACGATCTCCTCATGGCACTCACAACAGCATTCTCTGACCCTGCCTGTCAGTCTGTCCACCTGGTGACCACTAGTCTCCCAGACAACCCAGAGACATGTCTGAGTGCACTGTCTACCTGTGTCACACGACCTGTGCACACATTTCATTTTACTGAGAAACAGGCCTTGAACAGTGACACTGAGGACTTCCTGAGGTGCCTGACCTCTGCCACTAGAGGGAGCTGTTACATGCTGTCTCTTCACTCAGATGGGACAGTAGAGCAGGTGAGCCCTGTGGTTTCTATATTTTGTTCCCCTCTGCCTGACACTTCTGTAAAAATGGTAAATTAACTGCATTATTTGTTTTTAACCTATTTTCTTTGATAACAGATCACTGTACTGCACTCTGCAGAACATCAGATTCAAAACTCATCAAACTCAGAGGGAAGATGCTGCCAAGCCATACATTACAACCCCTTGCATGCAGTCTGTCTGTCACCGTATTGGTAAGCTGTCTATATTTTAATTAGAGAATGATCATGGTATTAGTAACAACATTTTAAAAGTATAATGGTATGTTAAAATATACTGAAAACAATATCAATAATGACTAATACAGGGTTTCTCAAACACCTTTTGGTGGTCCTCAGGCCAATACTGAGGGGTATCAGGGTCAGTGAAAAATAATTGATTTAACAATAAACCAAATAAATATTTAATGTTTTAAAACAGTTTTAAAAACCCTGTAAAAATCTTGCACTATAGCAACTTAATCTATTTTTGCCCCCTGGTTCTTTGCACAGTGAAAGGTTCTTTAGATTAATTGAGAATGTATTGTATATGTTTCTATATAGAATCTTTCTGAAATATTTATTTTATATAAACTTATAAACTTTATAACTTTATTCTAGATAGCAACAAAATGGTGTTTAGATTGTCACAATCAAACATCATAGAAGTATAAGAACCCTTTTTAGTACCATTCTCAATATGTTTCTATAAAAATCCTTATACAACACATTCTCCACCAATCTGAAGAAAATAATTTAACCACGGAAAGAAACAAGAAAATTCTATACAGAACCCTCGTCCTTATTACACTACAGAGTTACAAAATACATCATGGCATTGTGATACTGCAATGTCATTGTGTATTGTGGAGAATAGACATTCGGTTAATTATGCCTTTCAATGCAACTGCACTGCCTAAACACCAATCAATAACTTACTCCATCGCCCTTCTGGTCTCCTAGCTGTAGAGTAAAAAGTCAACTATACAACAACATCAGTAAAACCAAGAATTTACTTCATTTAAATTATCTTTCAAGTATTAAGAGAATACATAAACATGAGCCCAGTATAGTGAATACTGAATCCCATCATGTGCTGAATGCATCATCACGCCCCTACTAAAGAACCCCTGGAAAACCATGCTTCATTAGAGTGTGGTTTCAACAAGACTGTTTTGGTTTCCAGGTGTTCTTCCAGAAATCCCCTTAGCGCAATGGCGTGCACCTCAGGGAGAGTGATGAGAGGTGCTGAGTTCTTTCCAGGCTGTCGTGTGCTAGCAAGGAGAGAAGCAGATGGGTTCTACTACCATGGCACAATTGTACACCAGCTACAAGTTAGAAAATGACAATATACATTTTGTTTTATAAAAGCACTTCAGAATATTTCTGAATGAATTTAAATACCATCAAAATATGTGTTTTCACAATATGACCTTGCTGATTTATGTAGGACAGGGGTGGAGTCTTTATGGTGCTATTCGACAAGCTAGCATTCAGAATGGACCCAAATTCAGAAATGGCCCTGCCCCAACCAACATGCCAGCCTGACATGGTCAGTATAACCCAGGCACATGGGCACAATATCGTGCCTGGAGACGCTGTATTAGCACCCTTTGATGCAGAGATGTGCAGATATGGGCCTGGCAGGGTAGTTTCAGGGATGGAGTTAAGAGATCCGCTGAGGGGTAAGACCAAAGTTTTTTTTTTTTGACTATACTATCTAAACCAGGGCTGGATCAAGACTAATTATCTAAACCACCGTTAAAGATGGGCTGTTATCTTGTTTCAGGTGGAGAAGGAGATGGACTCGTGGTCCTATTCTGGAATGGAATCAGAACACATGTACCCAAAAATCTAGCTGTGTGGATACCGGCATCTCACCATGAGCGAATGATCAGGGAAATGCAACATGACCAATTTAGACCATGTTGCTTAAGCCACACTCGCTGCAGTCAAATTAACTGGACACCAGGCTGCTGCATGCATCAGTGTCTCCCAGCAGCTTCTTCCTTTTGTCTTTGTTCAGTCAATAGCTACCCTTTATTTGCCTCATCCTACTTCATGAAAAACCAGGAGAAGGGAGAGAAAGCTGAACAACTAAAGAAGCTACAGAGTTCTCGGGAGACCAAGACACCTTCACCATCACCGTCATCAAGCTCAAATGAGGACGAAGAGGAAAATGGAAAGTTTTTTACAGGTTCTGAGTTGGTAAGTCGCTCTGTAAACACAGACATCTCCTGTATAAAAAGAGACCATGTTGATCCAGGAAACAGACCTGCCTGGAGGTACTGGAGAAGAGGAGCACCAGAGCCACATCACATGCAACCAGGTAAACTTTAATAAAGAAGTCCAAAAAAAAAAAAATAGCTATATGACGTTTCCCACAAATCTGCATTTTAAACATTTAACTGTGTTCACCTCTTTTTAGGGAGAGCCAAATCACCTAATGTAAGCAGTTCTTGGCCTGGGATAATCAGACAGCCACGATATTCCTCATCCAATTCTACAATCATCAATCAGAGCTCATTGTTTGACCTGGTTCCTGATTCTGTAAGAAAAGGTGTGACCATAAGACAGATTTTGGACTGGACTGAACCACCAGCACCCTCTAAAACTGTATCTCCAATGGCTTTGGCATTGAGCAAAATATCGGCCAAACCAACATTATAATCAAAGCTAAAACCAATACAATGGAAATGGAATTCAATTGCTGCAATCAAATTTGCAATATCCCTTGTGGTTTACATGGCGGTCGACCAACATGAACAGGATCTCATATTCGCACATGGAATTCTGTTTAGTTACAAGGATCATTTTTATGTCAGTGGGGAGGACAACAGCCAGGACATGAAGTACTGGAGTGACGAAAGCGGCAGAAACCAAAGTCAAATGTGATGTGAAGTTTATGGTGTGGTGTGAATACTGGGGTATATGTGTAATCGTGTAATCGGACCTATTTTCATCAACCAGACCCTAAATGCTCAGCCATACCTGACAATACTACAGTAAACAGTGTTTCCATCCGTTCTGACCAAAGGTGCCAGTTTCCCGTTATTTCCAATAGGATAGTGCTCCACCATGCTACAAAGC
Source organism: Prochilodus magdalenae (assembly GCA_024036415.1). NCBI lineage: Eukaryota > Metazoa > Chordata > Actinopteri > Characiformes > Prochilodontidae > Prochilodus > Prochilodus magdalenae. The sequence goes on from JAMWET010000950.1 coordinate 1,131,038, forward strand.
AGGTGTTCATCAGTGGCTGGATATTTAATTCCCTGGTTATGGGATTGGTGGTCCAGATCACACAACCTCACACCACGCAACTTTTGTCTCTGGGGTTATCTCAAATAAATTGTGTGTGCTGAGAAAATCTGCAACAAACACCACCTTCAGCACTGCATCGTGGAGGCTCATAACAGCATTTCTCCAGAGATTCTCATGTGTGTTCATAACGACTGGATCCAGCACCTTCAGCTCTGTGTTTACCAACCAGGGATACATGTCAAACAACTGTGCATCACAGGGAACATTCCCGATTGTTGTTTAAAATTTCAGTGTTGATAATTTTGCAACACAAGAGATATTGTAAATCTGACTGTGGCAATAGACTTCTAAGAAACATCTGGTTTTCTTTGATATGCTACATGACCACCTTCCCGTTGGAAAAAATTGTCCTTGATCCAATATGGCGACTTTCTAGCCTAAAAGATAGGCCCCTTCACCCATTACTTGCTGGGGTATTCATATATGTAATTTTCCCTACTCTTTTCTGAAATAAAAAAGAGTTTTTAAAAGTGCATATCAATGTAAAATGTGCAATAAATTCCAGCAGGAACTATTTCGATATAAAAATATGCGATGTGTTTATTTCATCATCATTTATAAATTAAACTGATAAAAACAGGATGTAAGTTAAATGAAACACTGGTAATAAAAAATCCTGAGTAGTACATGTAAACATTACATTAAGGCACATAATAAAAATCAAGCAAAGAATTTATACACATCTGTGGTCAGTTTCAATAGAATTTAGTGCAATCAAACATACTGGTCAGGTCAGAGGTTAAATGTGAGCCTTTTGCTCTCCCCTGCATTTATGTGCACCACTCTGGTCTGTGGTCCAGCATCCTCCCCTGCTGCTGTGATGGAGTAAGTACCTGGTGACACTTCAATTAAGAAATCCTCTGGCTCTGACGACCCCTTTAAAAATATTGACACAGAGCACTAAATGAACATCTTCCATGAAGCCTAATAATGGTCATAAATGGGCCTTCCATTATCAATGTTAATTATAATTCATTCTTAATTATCAAGTAGAATTTAAAGGTGGACGTGTATGGGTTTATGTGTGCACAGCGTACAGTATAATGAGCTCTGCTGGAGGCCATGGCTGCTGGCTGAGTCTGGCTTGACGTCTGTGGCAGCTGCAGAGAGTGGAAGCGACACACATGGGTTTTCTCTCGCTCATTAGCTTTTGCCGAACCTACAGTGCTGTAATAGTTCTGCGGAGGAAACAAAGACACTATTTGTAATATAATGTGCAAACATAAATACAGAGGTGGATTATTTAGTTACGCTACCAGTCAAGAGGACACAGCTAAAGACATTTTGATCTAAATGCTTATACCTAAATGCAAGAGACATTTATTTCTAAGATATATTAATATATAAAAAGGACTGAGCATTTTTGAAGATTTCACCTCTTCTTTATTAGAAAAGAACAGAAAAAATTGAAGGCTCCTTGTGATGCTGGCTAAGACAATGCCAAGATTGTAAAAAACTGCATTAAAGGAGCAATGTGTATGATAATACATCTTACAACAGCTTGTATGTCTTTAGCATATTGTCAAAATGGCCATTTACTCACACTCTGTTGCGTTTTGGAAAGTACAACTCATTACATATTGCTCCTTTAAAGATAAGAGATGGCTAAAGTACATGTACTTGAGGGAATTCTGTATGCCTGTGATTATTACTTATTGGTTACCAATTCCCTGTCTGCCTTTAATTTCATTATGGACCAGACATGACAGCATCTGCACTGCTATGGGCTTGTACCTTGCACTGATGAGTAGTTTCTGACATGTGCTGCATTATTTTGGCAAAAGCGTGGTCCAGGCTCACACAGGCACCAGTTTCTTCCTGGACCTTTGAATAAAAGACCTACATAGTAAAGCTCTGAAGGATGCATACACACTGTAACTGTGCAGTATGCTGAATCAAAACAGTACCTCACGGTGGGTTTCCTGTGCCCTGCGCCTCTGATTTGGCCTTCTCGAACTTGGCCACTCTACCGTCCGTCTTTTGGCTCTTTCCAGCACCTCAAGTCCAAGTTTAGACGAGCGCTGCAGAGAAGACTCCAGCCAACACTGTCCTGCTGTGGACTGTGGGCGCTTCATCATCGTCGCCTCCTTAACATGGCGAATATGACATTATGGGCTCGTTTATGGCATCACAAACAACACATAGAGCTTCAGACTGCCACGCGCATTAGAGTGGAGTCTTACATGCTGTAGACATAGTATATAGTATCACTTTAGTTACACTTTGACTATTTAACTATTCCTACAAATCCACACAAACGTTTTGTTGGAACAGGCTTTACATATGAATGAGTTACGTTCGCAGAGCGAGTTCAGAGCCACTTTATATGTGATCTGCACCATATATTTGAGGTACATTAAAACTTACAGGTCTGAAGCGAGCGTGCTCTCGGTCTTTTCCTCCAGAGATACTGTCTCACTTTTCCCGCCTATGGAGTTCTACGGACATTTCCACCAGTGTTGTTTAAACTGCATCGTGATATAAAACTGGGCGTGGGAAATGTAAAAGTGAAGGGTAAGAGTGTTTCTTCCTCTCGCGGGTGCTGCCGGGAAATGAAGTTCTCTGTAGTTTTTTTCTGCGCTACGTCATAAAGAAACCTAATAAAAGAAGCTAAATCGTTTCGTAAATGTTTTTATTTATTTTTGATGACTATTTATACCTCGTTAACGCTGGATAACATGTAGCTAAAATTTGGACCATTATTATTTGTTAAAGGGAAAAAAACGATTGGCTACATGGTATGTTTCCAAACCATGGAAAGCTGATCTGGACGTTCATCAAATTTGTCGCCCTCTGTTGGGCAATAAAAAAAAACACATTTACAACAAATCTATAAATTTAATCTAAAAACTATTTTTTTAGTAAATGACAATAATGAAACATATGACTGATATATTATATGTATACGATTTATGTAATTCAGTGCAGTGCTCTGGTAATGTCTTTTAAGAGAACTATATGACTCTGGATTTGTGCATAGTGTACTGCATTTGTAATCACTGGGGAGTAAGAATTGTAACGCACCACATTTCTCAAACACCACAAATTTAAATAGCAGGAATCTGTTTCCCTTAAGTTTAATTAGTAGTATTAGCATCTAGCGCATTCTTGTCTGTCTACTCAGTTTTATTTCTTATATGAATTTAAACTGAATGGACTGGACATGCTCTTGTATTGACATAGAGAAATAAGACTGGGTGCACATATTTGAACTACCTTCAACCTTTAAAAGAAAGACACACTCTTAATGTTTGGATTTTGACCTGTTAACCTTTCAGAAGTCTATTACTTCTGATTACTTGAAAGCCCAGAAACGACTGAAAATTGCTTTATTGCATCTAGGGCTACGAGGCCATGATTTCTGTCTTTACAAAACTATGCAGTTTTGCCTGCTATTGGCAACTTATAAAGGGTGGGTAGAACTGATGATAACTACAATGACTGATAATGACTACAGAACTAGACGGTCAGAAATAGTACTGAGCAGCTCATTACTACTCACATCTCCTGTTTTGTGTACACTGATTTTATTTATGTAACTACCTCTGTTTATGTATTTAGACAGAGGGGTCAGTGTACATGTGGTTGTAGGTGCTGTGCTCTAGGGGAGTGGATTTTCTGGTTGTGTTCCTGCATTACTTTACACTAAAACTTTCAATATTTTCAAAACTCTAGTAAACCTCTTTTAAATAACTGAAAATTTAACTAAGTTGTTAATTAGCTGAGTTAAGCCAGCAACATAGGGAGCAATATTGGCAGCAGAGGTAGGACCAGGGCCTGTGGTAAAGGACTGAAGCTGTTCGCTGTCTGTGCTGGGAGTGACATCCCCAAAATGTTCCACCACCAAAGCGTCTTTATGGTCACTTCTAGACGCATATGATACATGAAGATGTGAGTATCTTCAAAAGCCTTTAGGTCCTTCATTCTGCCTAAGCCTCTTTGCAGCGCTATATCTGACTGAGCAGGACTTTAACAGCACAAACCTTAATGTATGAGTGTGAATGTTTAAGAGGCTTGTGGATGGTTAAGTGGTTTACTACCATGATCACTGCACGATTGTTATGACATTCTTGGCATTGTGGATTTTCCTCATTGTGATTATGTGTGATCAGCCAGACTGAAACATGTGTAGTGTTGTAGGAGCCTATAGGTACATTTTATTATTAAAAACTAGTGAACATACACAGATGAGCCAAAGCTTTTTAATCATATGTTCCGATATGCTTCACGTGCCACCAAAACACCTTAGGGGCTTGACCTCTAGAAGAACTCTGAAGTTACAATATGGTATCATTATTATCAGATTGTGACCCAGGGAATTTGAAGGCCAGTGTAACACCCTGAACTCTTCTTTCCTCATTCCATTAAGGAGCAAAGTGTGCAATGCTTAAAGAGGTCACTGCCATCAGGGAATCCTATTGGCATTAAGTAGTGCACCTGGTCTGCACTAATGTTTAGGTAAGCGGCACGTGTCTGTGACATTCACATGAATGCCTTAACATAGGGTTTCCCTGCAAAACATTGTTTAGACCATCTGCCTCCTTGAAGCAGCTTGTCTTCTTCACACAGTGCAATCCGGTGCCCACACTTCCCCAGGTTCCCCAGGCTCACGCCTACTACTGTCCATGTAATGTAAAATTGGACTCACCAACCAGGTGACTTCTTCCTTTGATGCCCACTGTAGACACTTTCAATGGTAGTTAGGGCTGACCAATCTAAGGATACACAGGCCCATGTGCAGTAGGGTGTGATATGATGTGTGTTGTGACACATTAACCTCAGGAAAACTTTCTGTTCACAACCCAATGAGCCTTGGGCACCAAACACTTTGTTGGATTTATGGTCTGTCTCTTCTCAGACACCGTCAATAGGTAATCACCACTGCCAACTGGAAGTACCCCACAAACCTTGCTGTGATGCGACACCTATGGCCCCGTCATCTGGCTCTAACGATATGGCTTTTGTCATAGTCAGTCAGGTCTTCATGCCTGCCTATTTCCCCACATGTAAGACATCAGTTATAAGAACCATCAGTTAACTTACCATCTAATATGTCCCAGACTTTGACAGGAGCCATTGGTACAAGATAATTAATGTTTATTAGCATCCTTTTAATTTAGGTGTCAACCGGAATAGATTTACAGGCTTAAAAATGCTTTTTCTTTCACATACTACACACTCTATTCACCCTCCGTCTGAAACGTTTTGTTTGAGCTCCTATGTTCTTAACCTCACTGCCCATCTCAAGGAGCCCAATGTACTCTGATTGGTCAGCATCCTGCTGCAGGTTCCACCCCCACACTGCTCTAGCTATTCTTACAGTGGAGTCAGCTCTGCTAAATCAGTTTGTGTGAGTCCTGAAAGAATTCTGGACCTCCTGTAGAACACTTGATAGAGCTGACAGACCTTTGCAAGTTAGATTAAAGCAGGCCGTTTTGAAGAGATAAGTTTTTACTTACCTCAGTGCGTTGTGTAAGAGGTGCCAAGTTTTTGGTAGGCAAACAATACGAATTGTGCTATGAGATGACATTACCTTGTATCAAAGATACATGTAAGAAGTTTCAGGCAGCAGAGAAAAGTTGTTCTATTTGAGTGTTTCTTGCTCTGGGGGGGACCTCATAACTTTGCAGACTGTTTACATACACAAAATATAACACACTAAAGGAGAGGGACAAACCAGAAAAGCATTATGGGTCCCGGTAAAAAGCAGCAATAAACCATGGGTATCTACTGTGTTGAGGGTAGGGAATTATAACCTGCATGGTCCCTGAAAATAAACTTATTATCACACTGTGCTGTGCATTTGGGAATAATGAATGTTCAAATACAAATTCAGGGAAAGGTCACTGTTCAACTGCTTCACCTGCATCCAACACTGATCCAACACTGATTTGTCTATATATAACTATAATTATGCCCAAGATACTTCTGATAAATTTTACAATAAGCTGTAGCTTACTAGTAAATCTACAAACAGGCCCAGTTTCCCAAGGGACTGGGGCAGAAGGAGTGAAATGTTAATCATTTCAAACTGAAGACGAAAGAAGAGATGTGTAAACAACCAGTTACTGTGTGGGAAACCCTTTACCAATCTAGCAAAGAGCATCTCCAGAAGAAGAAGAATTTAACAGTTACTAAGAGTTATCAGCCCACCAAAGCTGGAGGAGCCAGCCAACATGGCACACCCCAAATGCACACTAGTAATAACAAGACCCAATGGGCAGTTACTGTAGCAAATGTGTTTTATGTGTTTGTGGTTGTTTTTAAAAACAGGTAAATTACTGTCCAAGCTAAACACCATCTACAGCCAGAACAGGTAGACTTTAGGTTGAACAATACTGGAATAAAACTTTTAAAAAACGATAATAAGATCACTGGACAAAAAATTAGTCACCTTGAATGTTACGGTGGTGGTAACTTCATGTTCCTGCAGATGGCGCTGCATGAGAATGATGGGGCTATAAATACCTGAGGGGTGTGCAATGGAGTTCATAGGTTGAGAAGAGGTGGTACAGTGCCGTAAATGTCTAGTTTCATGTGCGGAAAATGGGTCACAAAAAAGCACATGTTAATGATTGGCAAAAAGGAGTGATGGCATGCCAAAGGCCAGTGGGAAGGCAGTAGCTAAATGTGTGGGTGTATGGAAGCGTACAGTCAAATGGGTCTACCATCAGTGGGAAAAACCCCAGTCTACAGGAAAATCTCCTGAGAATAGCACCAGGGAAGGCCTTAACCAAATCTGCACAAATTATTTGTTGGAAGAGTGGTTGAACCTCCAACCAGAAACTTGTCCAGTCCATGCCGAACTCAGTCACAGCTTTATTTAAGCTCATTACATGCTATTAGGTTTGTTACAGTCACAGGAAACTTGTAACAGGAAACCATTGGAAGAATGGCTAAATTGTTACCCTGCACCGCAGACATTTTTGCCCTGCTACATGTTATCTTGAAAGCCCAAATGAATCAACTGTAGTCTTATGCCATTTGTCATATAACTGATTTTTTGGTGTACCTAGCTCATGGCTTTGATATGACTCATGAAAGATTCATTGAGCACTCAACAGCACCATTAATAATAGCCAGATTAGGGAGCAGCAGCAGTGGACTGCTGGCTTATCTTTACTTACTGAAGCTAGGGAATGCAGCACACACGCTGATTTAAATATAGTGCCACTGTTATTGTGCCCTCCCACCCACACTCACACACGACGTGTTTCAAACACACTGTGCTCATCCAAGTGAGCTAAGTTCACAGTGTGGTGTTTGATCCACGTGCCATCCACAGAGCCATCTGCTGCTGCAAGCAGATACGCACACACTTCTAATCTGCTGCAGAAAGCAAGTGTAGTGTACATTCGCTTTACATACTGATCTGTTATGACACCGTATATAATAGACAGTACACAACCACACAAAATCATCCTCCCTCGCTTCCCTCCCTCTCTTTCTCTCAGAGCATCTCTCTGTCCTCCCTTGTCCCCTGCTCCCACTCTCTCCATCATTTCTCTCCTTCACACAAAACCTTACTTTCTTAGCCATCTCTCTCCCGCATCATTTCTGTCTCACTCTCTTGTCCAAAACAAAACCTTACTCCCTCGCTCCTCTCTCTGTCTTTATCTGTCTCTTATATTTTGTCTGTTCATTCACACAAAACATCTCTCTTTTGCATAATCTGTCTATTACTTGTTCTTTTTTTCCCACCAACACACAAAACCTATCTCTCTTTCTCTCTTTCTCTCTCTCTCTCTCTCTCTCTCTCTCTCCATCACTTTCTGTCTCCACTTTCTATCCGTCCACACAGGATCTAACTTCCTTAACCCTCTCTTTTTATTTGTCTCTCTGTGTCTCTCTATCACCTCTCCATCTATCTCTCTTTTTTTCCCTAACACAAAATGTAACTCTCCAGGCTTTCTCTTGAATTGCCTGTTACTCACTCTCTCCCACACAAGACCTAACACACTCACCCCCTCTTTCTCTCTCTTTCATCATCTCTGTCTCACCGTTTCCCCCACACAAAACCTAACTTTCTCTGTCATCTCTCTCTCTCTCCCTCACAAATACACACACACACACACACACACACACATACACACTCACACACACACACACACACACACACACACACACACACACACACACACACACAATCTCTCTGTTAGTGTCTCTCTTTCACCACCACAAAGCCTTACACTCTCACCCTTTGCTCTCTCATATTACTTGGTTGTCTCTCTCTCTGTCATTTCTCTTTCTGTCTTTCCCCCGGCACACAAAACCTGACTCCCTCACCCACTCCTCCTCACCCCGTTTCTTTCTGTCTTTTCTCTCTCATTCTCTCTTTCTGTCTCTCTCTCATGGATGATCTGCTCGTCTCTGTCTCTCTGTTTTCTCCTACACAGAAAATGTAACTCCATCGCCCCCCTCTCTCACATTATCTCTGTCTTTCGCTCATCCACCTACATACAAACCTTACTCCTTCTCTCTCTCTCTCTCTCTCTCTCTCTCTCTCTCTCTATGCCTATCATCTCTCTGTCTCTTAACCTCTTTTTCTTCGCCCATACAAAACCTTACTCGCATCATCTGTCCCCCCCACCCCAAAAAAAAACAACACACACACCCCTCAGCGCGCGCACACATATTGCACATCACCACATGCCCTCGCGCATCTCTCTCTGCCTCTCGAGGGATGGACAGAGCGCGCGAGTGACTGGAGAGATGAGATCAGGGATTTAGGAGAGCATAAAATTGCATTCACACGTGCAGCTCGGCGTTACGTAACAAACCCTGCCTGCTGCTGCCCCGCGCGCGCTCCGCCTGGGCTGGAGGAGAGCGCGAGCAGCGAGAGAAGCAAGATCGCTGAAGCTGCGGCCGCAGACGCATCCCTCCCACAGATCCAGCACGAACATGCAAAGCCCGCCGTCATCCGGTGCTAACGGCGCACAACTGGACCTTATTACGAACAAGAGGGATTCTTAAACTGTTACCAGCCTAGCAGAAGAAGAGACTGCATCATCTCATCTGACTCTGCCCACCTGGATGCTAATGTGTTCTCTACTGGGATGCTAATGCTAACGGTCAAATATGCGTAGCTCGCCGCGTGGAGTCTTATAACTGATAAAGGACACATCTGCCATTCGAGGCTGCGTGGCGCCCCCTGGGGCTGTGGCAAGATGAGGTCAGCCTGGCCGTTGGTGTGGGCAGTGTGTGGTCTAAGCGCGGGGGCTCCCCCTGCCCACAGTGCGTCTGTCAGCCCTATCCTGCTCGTGAGCACTATGGCCACGCCCACCGAGGAACAAACCATGCCTATCGAGCCTCTCAACAGCAATGACACAGGTGAGAGCACAGAGCCCCAGATCCCACCATCACAGCACACTACCTGACTTCTGTGTACATTTCTTCTCTTTACACGGTCAAGCTGTCATAGATGGCCATAGATACGTATGTCTGTTTTACACATGGCCCTGTATCCATATGCTAAGGCTTGATCGCTCCGGTTGATTTTCTAAATGAAAATACATTAACACGTCCTCTACAGTGGACAAACCTCTGAATTTAACATAGTCAGCAGCAGGGGAAAAACCCTGTATTCCTTCAAAATGATAACTTTATAGGAGAAGGGAAAACGGGATTCCTAGATTGAGAAGAGGTAGTAGAGGTAGAGTCAGTAGTCTTATTCAATGTATGTAAACAACTGGCAAAAAGTAGTGATGGCAACCTGGAGTGATTGCGTTTGGACGTGCTAAAGGCCATTGTGTGAAGGAAGTTTGCAGGTGTATGAAAGTGTACAGTCATACAGGTGTATCAGCAATGCCGCCTACATCCAGAAATTTGTCTAAATTTACTTCTGCCTGGTGAGCTTATATATCTCCACTTAACATGAAATAAATACCTGTGTGGAGGCACAGTGGAGGCCAAGATAAATGCTTTGCTATTGCATGTCACATGTCCAGATGTCCTGGGGTTACTCCACCTCCACCCCTACCACAAAATGTGCAGTAACTGTGTAAGAACACTAGCTACATGGGGTGGATTATCACAGGACACCATTAGGATCCTCTACAACTCTTTTCAGAGAGATCTGGCATGTTGAGTTAGTAAACACTGGGGCCTGACGCCATACTGAGAGACACTACGTCTGAGCTTAATAAATATTGCCCATATCAGTCTAAATTTATCATAATTTATTGTTCCTAGTAACCTTTCCTCCGAATAGCATTGCAAAAAAAAGCACTGCCTTTTGGGTGTAAGTACTTATAGCATAAATAATTCTAAACAGTGTTTAGAATTTGTAGGAACACCTGTGTTTACATGTGATTTATGGCACACTGGAAATTGATCCTTAAAGTTGAAACATTTTAATGTTTCATCTTCAAAAGAAAACTATTCAGAGGAATTGTGGTCTCAAGTGTTTGAAGCTTTTAGCTCATTAGATCAATGAAAACAAGCCATTTAGCGGACAAGTCTTTGTGCCTTTTGATTGCTGACTCTTTCATTTACTGCTTTATTTATGAGTGTTTTTGAAAGGCTACATGCCATCAACCTTCATTCTTTCAGTCCTTTTTTCCACTGAATGTTAACTCTTTATTACAGCCCTCTAACTTTGATCATTTTAATAATCACTTTTGAGTAGCAAATTGTCTCCAGAGGTTAAAACCTACTAGCTTGTGTATGATCATGATGATGGTAGCTGCCATTATCTTGGTGTGTTTTTGGAGCCGTCATTTTTCTGATTTTCAGATGGGTTACATGTCCCAACCTCTAAGGTTTTGACATTTGCAAAGCCATTTTGACTGACAACGATTAGCTCACACAATTAGCATAAGCAATCATGAATCCCAATTGGTCACCTGACATTCAGCAGTTGCCTAGAGGTATAAAAGAGGAGAGAGATGTCAGGAATGATCATGAGATAATTTGTTTTATCATATGTATATTTATTTGTCGTATGCGTTTGTGTTCTGCTCTATTGAGGTTAAAGTTGTCTTGAAAGATTACATAAGACACTGTAGCTTGCCGTCATGTGGTTTCTTCTGTTTGTGTCAGTGCTGCATGACACGTGTGTATGTGGAGCTTTGCACACTGCACTTTGCACAATATTTTTAGTAGCACGTACTTCCTCACCTTTGCTCAAAAAAGCCTAGATGGAGAATGTGTGTGGGATAGCTCTATACATTCCTGTGGTGAGTGTTTATAATAGAGGCTCTCAGTGGGATAGATGAATATTTGATGAAGTAGCTCATATTTATTCGATCAGGTGCTATTCCCAGAGTGAGGACTCTTCCTCATGGAAAAGGGGATATATTGAACAGTGAGCTGGATGAGTGGAAGAAACTGTGGTGTTATATAAGCAACAGTAAAACAGGCGAATTCATTATATTATAGCTTATAGTTATATATCTTGCTAAATCACATCATGATACACTTTCCTGAGTACACCACAGGTATTGTCTGTATTGCTAGTACTCTGGCTCTTGCATGTTTTACAAGGTCTACAGAATTCTGCTAAATTCTGCCAAATTTGGTTGAGATATAAACTCAGATTTCCGTACAGTGCTGGTGATAGAAATCAGAGGTCACAATGTCTACAAAGCGAATATAGGCATTTTTTTACAATGTAAAACCAACAGTTGACCTACACATGGTTTTTAGATGGTAATAGTGCTGAAATAGTGAAAATCTGAAATTCTAGCATGACTATTATAATAATTAAATATCTTGCTTTAGAACATTCTGAAAGAATGATCCCGTGAATTAAATAAAAATGGTTTAAGACAAAAATCTCTCTACAAAAAGTATTGTAAAATAACGCACCTTTTGTTGCTGTAGTTTTAGAGACATCAGATTCCTATCACCACCACTGTTAGCAATTCTAAGCTGGTAAGTTTTTCTAGAACAGAGCGTTTCACATAAATTGGGTCACATAAAGTACTTGACTTTGTTTAGATCATTTAAATCGTTTAATTATACAGAAGCTGATGGCTTTTCCATTTAAAGGGCCCATATCATGGAATACCGAATTCCCCTTGCTGGAGTTTGGAATAATATGTAAACATTATTACATTTTCACTCCCCAGTCCATATAGCCTTGCTGTCCTGGAAGCAAAACTGCAAAAACAGCCTGTTTTGCATTTATTGTTTTTATCAGAAACTGACTCATTTATAAATTTAGCCTACAGCAGGTTAGCTGTGCTCACTTAAATTGAAGTGCTAAGGTTGGAGGGCACAGCTCCGTTCCTGGAGGGCCAGCATGCACCACTATTTGGTGGCTCCTCTCCTCAAATACACCCAATAAACTAAATTAAATCACCCACTAAATTAACAGGTGAGTTGCATCAGGTGTGTTTGAGCAGGTAAATCTTAAACCGCTGCTGGACACTGGCTTTCTTGTTGTGCATCCCTGTTTTTAGGTATGTTTCAACTCTGAGTGCTTTTCTGAATAAGGACAAGGCTGCAACACAAGGAAGCCAATCAGAATAGAGCTCATTTGTTGTTAATCACTCTTAAAGACACAGTAAAAAAACCTACTTGTTTTATTCTAAGGGATAAAGAGAAATGGGGGATGTAAAATGAATTCTGGCCATGTTTGGTACATAAAACCACACAAATGTTGTATGAAGAGTATATGCCTTTAATAAGCAAATACAGATTTACAGAATAAATACTGCACTAATTAACAACAAGCAATGGTATAAGTGGAACAGATTTTGGTCCTGTTCCATATTATTGTGATTTTAAAATAAACAGAATTGAACTCATGGCAAATTTTTAATGTTTTTCTGTTCATGATTGTAGATTTTTATTGTAGATTTTGAAGATAATACAAATATTAAACTTTTGAGTGAGCCGTATTGCTCACGCCTTGCTAACTAAAGGTCATTTATACTCTGAAGGCCCCCAATTTCAAGAAGACAGTATTGCTTGGTCACGTTTGTTAGAAAACACAGCGAAATGGGAACATACCTCTCTCACCTTCCAAACTGCTTAATCCTGCTGAGGCGCAGGGGGTGCTGGAGCCTATGCCAGTGCTCAATGGTTAAAATGCAGGAAACAGGTTTCCAATAAATCTCAGAGCAGATACACACATTCTGTCTCACACACACCCACCTAGGGGCAATTTAGCATCTCCAGTTCGCCAGACTGCATGTCTTTGGACTGTGGAAAAAAACAGAGCATCCAGAGAACATGCAAACCCCTCTCAGAAAATAAAACCCACACCCTGCAGCCAGGAACTGAACCCAGGCCCCTTCTTGCTGTGAGGCAACAGCACTACCCACCCCACAATCAGGCCGCCCCAGACCGCGCTTTACTCAATTTCAAATCAAATAAGCATGCGTCAAATACTGTACGTCAGTCATTTCCCTCTTACAGATCTAATTTGCGCTGGATCGTGAGATGGTAAGGTACTGCTGTCAGTCAAGCTGTAAGAACTCAGCAAAGCTCCCAGTCACTGTAACTAGTTTCAGTATGATTGAATATAGCAAATGTTTAAATGGAAGCATACAGACAAACCACATGAAATGTAAACATCCAAACTCATTGCTGTATGTGTAGCTACAATCTACGTCAGATCTAAACAGATGGTATAATTAGTGGCTTTAAAAGGCAAACTTAATATGAAATGTCATTTGGAAGATTGGATTCCGCTTGAGTTGATGATTTGTTTTGCAATGCAAAATGCTGGCATGTGGGATGAGTCATAAGTTGTGGGTCTGTCAAGTGTAAGCTCAGCATGACTGCACTGTGCACACACGCACACTCAAAGATATGTAAAATGAAGCATCCAAAGCTGTTGCTAGACAAACATAACCAGTTGGCTAATATAAGAGTTAAAGAGGATTCCATCAAGTTTCATCATTTTTGCATTCAGTGGTAGACATGTGAACAAAGTCCTCCACAATGGTTTCGTTGAACTTCGTTTGTTGCAGAGAAACTTACTGACTCTAATGTTTTTTGCATTGTTGGTAATAGGAACTATGTATAGGTCCTTTCATCATGAAATTGTCACACAGTGTAAACATCAGCTGCTGTGTTCCATTTATGTATGAAAGTGAAATGTAGAAAAGAAAGACAAATTAAAGTCTTCTGTTAAAATTTCCTGTCACCATCACTGTGAACTTTGACTCTTAGTTCATTTCCCCTTATTTCTGTGCATTAAAATTCATTTTGCGTAAATAAATTATGAGGACAAAATCTGTGGAATTCCCTTCAGTCTGAGGTCAAATCTTCACAAAACACGAATGACATGCATTTCACTATTCCAGAACATTGAGACCCTTTTTGCTTCTGTAAGCAATGCACTATATAGAAGAACCTCTTGTGATTCCTTTAGAAAGTTAAGTCAAAAGATAGTCTTCTTCTAAAGAACCATTTTTGTAAATAAGAATGTGATTGAAAGATCCTACACCAGTGAAGGAACTGTTTAGGAACCTGTTTTTGTGTTTTAAGTTGTAGTTAGAGTTAAATCACTATGATGACTGTTTTTGTTTATATCTCTATTGTATTCCTATGTCTGAGTCCTTGTCAATCTGTCTGTCTGCAGGTGGCTTGAGCTGTGTGTCTCTGCTTCCTCCTCGGAGAGGATCCTACTATGTGGAGCAAGGTACCGGGGTGTCTCTAGGATCAATTCTGGTGTTCTGGTGCAGGGAGGGCTACCAGCTGGTGGGCAGTGAGAAGATCACCTGCACTTTGCGTGCAGGCGTCCCTCGCTGGAGCAACTACCTGCCTGCGTGTGAAAGTAAAACCATTAGTTTCAGTCTGAAGTGAAAGCATGTTTGTGTTTGACGTTTGTGGTTTGGATATTAAAAATAGAATTAACAAATAAATCCACATGATTTTCCTCTCAGGCATCCCAAAACCAGATGACCAGGGTCTGCGCATGGCCCTGCTGGTATCTGTGGTCAGTGGAGTGGTCATCCTGGTTATGAGCGTGTCCTTCATTGTGTGTTGCATCCAGGAGCGCATCAGTAAAAAGAAGGAGAAACATCGGGCAGGGAGAAGCAGGTTAGAATGTGCTTTATTTAGTTTTTATTTATTCAGTTCACATATAGACATAATTTAATCTAAACATAATCATTTTCTTTCAAATGTTTATCTGCTGCATTTTGCTGCATATGGTTAATTACCATGGATAATAAGTCACAAGTTTCCTTAGGTTTTAGGAAAATAACAGAAACTTCATAATGTTTATAATAGAAGCCAATGGAAGACCATCAATCAATCAATCAACGTTTATTTTTATAGCGCTTTTTACAACAGATGTTGTCACAAAGCAGCTTTACAAAGAATCTTTACAAAGAATCTGGTGTTCGAGCCCCCAGTGAGCAAGCCGGGGGCGACAGTGGCAAGGAAAAACTCCCTTAGTTAGGAAGGAAGAAACCTCAAGAGGAACCAAGACTCAAAGGGGGAACCCATCCTCCTCGGGTCAACACCAGATACAAGACAGCACTAGAAAGCAGAGTGTAATGTCTGATTAGTCTATAATAATGTTGGTGGTTCATAAGATGGGTCAGCAGGCGCAGGCCAAGCTTCCACAGTGCAGGACAGCCAGGAGCTCCGTGACAGTAGACTTTATATTCTTTTACTAATTATTAAGGATTTTTTCAAGTCATATTTCTGAAAGTTACAGCAAATGACTTTTTAAAACACACACCATCCATCAGAAACCAGTAATGGAAAATATCCCTGTAGATCCCGGTAAAATGTACTTTGTTACTATATTTACACAGTTGAGTTAAATATTAGTATGTTTATATTAAATTTCCAAGAGAAAACAACATATGTTTTATAACTGAAAATTAATATTTGCATTTAGACAGATGGTCATTATTTTATAAATGTCCAACCAAATTCATATCATAACAATTATTAAAAGCATTAAGTTTGCACACAAAATATGCCTTTTTTGTTCATTTATTAAACTAAGTGATCTAACATTAAACATCTGGCAAAAGTATGCAAAGCTTTGCTTTTAGGAGCTGGTGTAACCACTTTGAGCAGCAATGATTCAAACTAATCGTTCCTATAACCGTTGGTCAGCACTCAACATTCACTTGGCAGAATCTCGGGTCATTCATCCTTACAGAACCACTCCAACTTCAGAGTTCAGTTTTGCCAAACATAGAATCTCTCATTAAAGTCATTATGGTCCATGTTTGTTTCATCTTTATAACATTATTTCTGTAGTTATCTGGCTTGTCCATATGGTCTATAGGAAACTGAAGTAAGAACTTTCTCCATGCTGTAATTCCATACATGCTATTTTTGTCTAATGTTTACCTGATTGTGAATTCACTAACACTGACATTTACCAGTGAAAGAAAGACCTCCAGATTCTTAGATGTTACCTCTAAGGAGATCATAAAAGGGTTCTTTATGATCTCCCAGAATATTTCAAATATTGCTGTTGGAGACAATTTGTTGAATGACCACTCCTGGCAAGAGTAACAGTGGTGCTAAGCTTTCTCCATTTGTACACTACATGACAGACAATGGATTTGGAGAGATACAAGTTATTCAGAAATGGATTTTGGAAACCATTTTTCTTGTCTAAAGAGGCTCTCAAAAATACCACGTAATTGAGACAGGACAGGCACTAACAAATATTTGTGGTAAAGACCAGACACTGATGGTAAAGGCCTTAAATTGACATTTTTAAATAAGGTATGATCAGTCAGACTCACATCTAACTGTTATTTAATTGATTGAACTATCAGACCCTTATTATAACTCATATCAGTTTAGAGGTTCACATTCTTTTCAAAGGCATTAACACTGGATCTCTTGGATGGAAACACAGTATACTTGTTTGTGTTATTTGTTATTTGTGTTATTTCTTATCTACTAAACATATTTTAGGTCACATTTATGTACAAATTCACAAAATGATAAAAATTCAGAGCTTTTAAAAGTTTGAAGCAGCACTGTATGCTAATTTCTTAGTGTTAGCACCAATACCTCTTATTAGTCTCCACACCACAAAGCACCACAGAAAAACCTATTAAAACCTCCTTTTTACTATATATATACTATACTGTACTAAACTAAACCATACTATACTATACTATACTATACTATACTATACTATACTATACTATACTATACATAGTATATACATGACTATGTTAAATTATATACTTTTATAATTTTACTCTTTTAAAAGTTTTTGTTTTTTTTTCTAAAGTACTTTCTAAGGTTGTGACATAAGACCAAAGACAACTTTTAACCCTTCAGTATTGTATTCAACATTCGTACACTCATCAGCATTTTCACTCTTCGTTGTGTTCATTGGTCCTCAGGAGAAGAGAAAAGCGTCGTTCAAGATCCAGAAGGAGTCCATCGTGGTTGGTGAGGGAGGAGCTGGACTGGGAAGCTTTCCCACCTCCAAAAATCTTTAATGTATCCCAGCGGTTCGAGCGAACAGTGCCCCCCGGTAGCCCTCTTTACCCTGGGGTCACCAGAGGCTACGAGAACAGAGGGTACGAGAGGTGAGGAGGTTGTTTCTCAGAGAAACGCCTCACCTATGTTCTGTAGATACGCCTTCTTGTGTGTATTATTTCAAATTAAGCTTCAAATAATGCATGACTCCCATTATACCTACTGTATGGTTCCAAATCTTATATCTGCTTTTACCTACTTACAGGAGTCAGGAGAGCCTGCTGAGGAGCCCTCACCCTGGTGTGTATCACACAGACAGCCAGGTCTATCCTCACCTGGTGCTTCAGAGGGTCCAAACAGCTCCAAACCCCCAGTCTAGCCCCACAACCCCAGTCTACCTGCATGTCTCCACTCCTCCCACTGCCAAGGCTCAGCGCCGACCCCCTGTCATCCCCATGCCATCATGAATAAATGGTCCCATTGACTGCCCACGCTGGATGTGGCCAAGGCAACTTTACTTAGACACTCACAAAAGCAATGGAAACTAAAACGGTCCCTGTGACCTGGAGAAGCACTTTGTTTTTTTCTACTGCAAAATAATTTTAGAGTCTTTTAAATGTAAAATATTTTAAATTCCAAATATATAATGTAAATATTATATATCCCATTTGTGGGAGTGCCTGTTTAATGTTCACTTCTTGGTTAAATGTTTCAATGCAAAACCTTTTAGCTACAAAGTAACTGTAAATACAGTCGAAAACTGTAAATAGTCTATATTTAGAACAGTGTTGAATTAAAAAAGACCTGCCTCTCTTGTTGAGTTTTGTGTATAGTGTCAACTGTGGTGAGACACTAAATTCATTTTCTTGAATCACTCATTGTAAAAACCAAAGTGTATGTAGTGGACAACTGACCAAATATTTGTTATGGAAACATTGGCTAACTAAAAAAAATAAGCTTTGTATTTTCTAGTGTTATTTTTAATAAAGTGATGTTGTCCTTGTATTTGTTAAATTGCTGCCATTGCACACATACCAGCTACCTGAATAAAACAAAATGATTACTTTCAAATGTCTGTGTTTGGAATGTCTGTGTTTGGAACTTCATCTCAAACAGCTGAATAATGGATGTAAATGCATAAACGCCCATATACTAATCATCCAAAAAATATTACACTCAGAGGGAACTAACTGATAGGAATGAAACTTGGTGGGGGAGACATTGTGAGACATGCTAATGATTCAAGTTGACTCAGCTGTGCATGTGACGTAGGCAGAGACAGGTCTTATCGCTGTACCTGACTGACTACATAAGGTCGTCCTGTTGTGCGTGCTTTCCATTCTTTCCATTCTGCTGTTGTGTTGGTTGCATCCTTAACAAGTGAAGTATGGTATGGAATACCAGTCATGCAGATGCTATTAAACACTCCAGCAGTACAGCTGTGCCTCACACCAGCACAACACACACTAACACACCATCACCATTTCAGTGTCACTGCAGTGTTGAGAATGATCCACCACCCATAAACTGCCTGCTCTGTGGTGGTCCTATGGGGGTCCTGACTATTGAAGAACAGGGTGAAAGTTGGCTAATAAGGCATGCAAATAAACTACAGAGTATTAACTACGATGGGATATTTATATATATTTCCTATACAGATTGAAATATGTATTTACCCATAAGAAATGGGTGGCTCCAGATCATGTCTCTATTGTGTCTCTGATTAAACTGGGAGGCACCCAGTGATTTGGATACAATCTGTGGGTAGCATTTGCTATGGAAGTGTGTTTGATGGTCCATAACCAACATTCAAACACTTCACATAGAGACTATGTTATAAGGGGATAAGCGGCAGAGGGAAAAGTATAGCTGAAATGAAATAAGACGGACGGAGAGCTATCTTGCTGATTTACCTTGCTAATTTATTACAGTGGAAGACAAGGTCAGTATACATGACTTAATACATATCAATGTTGTTCAGCTTTTGTTCTGCCTGACTAAGCCTTGTGGGAAAGTGGGAAAACAAAAAAGACTACATTACGATTTTGTATAAATGTCAGTTCCAAAAATGTTCTGATGCATGTGCAATCCAAAGGTTTGGGTTATATGCAAAGCAGAGGCTAGTAAATGCACTTTGACCTGTATTTAAAAAGTAATAAACTTTACATTAAGTCATTTATAACAACTTATAATGAGTTAGTTTGTTGTAAATATATGCTCCTCAGTCTAAAATCGATTTATTAAGGGCTGCAAAATGTTGCAAAAAAGTGGGATCAGGTCAATTTAAAACTAGAATCTTAATCTTAAAAAACATCTTAAGTGGGAGATGCAGTCATGCCTGGGTATAAAAGGAGCATCCAGGAAAGATCTAGTTCTTCATGTGCAAGGCTGCACCAGTCAATAATCCTACAGTCTGATCAACCAATAAACCTCTATTTAAACTGTGAGTATATTGATTGTGACCCTCATTTGTAGTAGAAAACAGGATTGAAAAAAAGAAAAACATTAGAATAAGAAGTTAAAACATAGGAACATGTCAAACCAGTAAGGAGACAAAATGGACTGATTCATGCTGAAAACCATGAATTATGGTCTGATAAATCAGCTTCTCAGATTGTTAATAACCAGACAGGAGCAGCCTTATCAGACTGTTAACAACATAACAACCATGGGTCTCTCATGGCACAGGGATTTATTAGCGTGTGTGACTTATGTATCTTGCACATCAGTGAAGGCACCATTAACAATGAAAGATGCATTTACAATTTTGGAGAAACCTATGTTTCTTTATAGACAACTTTTTTAGGAATGTCTGTGCATAATATGTGGCACATAATAAAATTCAAAATAACCCAAAGGCTATATACAGTTGCATAGCTGAGGTCTTATAAGAATGGCAAGAAATTCTACTTTTAAATTGAATCAATGGGGGATTTCAGTCCCTGAACATGTATTATTCATTAAGAAACACTGTTTGTACTGCTTTCAGTTAAATACAGGTCAAAGACAATTTACCAAGCAGTGCTGAATTTCCTACCATTTCTTATAGTGTCCTGATGTCTTTGGAACTGCTAACTTTTTATATTGCCAAATGCATCCAAAGTAGTTTCATGTTGTAAGTTGTTGATCAAAACTTTGTCTTTACATATTAGAAGAGCTACTCATCATGGGACTTTACATGCTAAATGACACCAACCACACAACCACCATACCCGGATCACAGGATTCCTTCCAAACCAACTTTTCATTGCCCTCATGGAACAAATCCTCCTTAGCCGAGATTATAATTGAGTGTTACAAAATTGCAAATCCTCTTACACGTTTACCCAGCCAGATCCTTGCACTAGTAATTGCCCTTCCAGCAAACATAGCCTTGGTGTGGTTACTGCTGAAGAATAGAAGAACTCTTTCTCCCTCTGAGGTTTTAGGTCTCAACCTTGCTGCTTTGAGTATCCTCTTTTGCCTCAGCCTGCCAATAGACATGTTTCTCTCAACAAGGCAGCGCTCTGGAACACTCCTGCAAATCTCTCAATCCTGCTCCATTCTCACTTACTTTGGCTGCCCTCTCCTGCTCTCCAGTATGTGTGTGGAACGCTATATAGCTGTGTCACACCCCGTGGTCTTCATGAGGCTGGGCAGATGGGAGTATCGTGCCGCATGCTCTGCCTTCATCTGGCTGCTCACCTTCATCATGGCAGTGGTCACCTACGTCTGCACCATCTATAGCATGGCTGTGATCCTGTCGCTTATCATAAATGTTCTGTTTTTCATCATGTTAGCTTGTCTGCTGGGCATTGTATGGGTGCTCTGCAAAAAGGGCCCAGGTGCAAACCTATCTGGGGAACAACGTGATTCGTCTATAAAGAAGAGAGCCTTAAAAAACATTCTCGCTGTAATAGTGCCCTCCACTATAACCTATCTGCCGGTATTGGCTTTGGCCCCTTTTCTTTTGGTGCTTCAGGCAGTTGGGGACAAACGATCCAGTTTATACCTTTGCTATGGTCTGCAGATGTTCTGCCTTATGCCTTATTTCGGGGTCTGCATTGGGCCTTTGTTCTACATGTCCCGGGCCAGGCAAATGTTCTGCTTCTATAATAATAAAGCCAAAAACTTAAAAGAGACCCAAACAGAGAACGAAACAAACTAAGCAAAGATTATTTCCTCAGTGCTCACAGGCGCACTTATTATGGCCCAATATTGCAATCAAGTGTAAAGGATCTAAAGACTGTCCCATAGTCAGTTACTTTCTGCTAATATTATAAGAGGAGAGAGGTCAGTTCAAGCTGCATTTTCTTTCTCTTGTATTTACAGGTCAATCAACTGAAATACTATGTAAAAGAGAGAGATCATACTTATGTTTTTTTTTTTTTATATCAGAACAAGAAAAGCAGAAAATGAATTTGAAACCTCAAAACTAAATATTATGTATTTTAAAATACTTTTTGTTCAGCATTTTTGTGTCTACCCTTTGCCTTTATACTGGCTTCCAGTCTGTTCAGAAGGAAATCTGTAAGCAGGGCATCACTGGAGGTTTATGGCTGAGGAGGCTAGGCCTGTACTAAGGGGGTCAGATTTTTTATGGCCCTAAAATGTTTGTTTATCGTTAACTACAAACAATATATCTGATTCTGCAGTTTGTATTAAGCATATAATTGATGTTAAACACTAGACCCACCACTTACTAAAGTCAGGCAATACTGTCTAATAATGTATAAATTCAAATACACAGATGGCAGATGTTTAGTTCAGTCTCAGTGGTCAGAAAGAGGGGAATTTGAATAGATATGTTAAAAAAAGCTAAGGGATGGGATTTCATAGTCAGTGCTTGTTTGGATTCAGTTCAATTAAATTTGGTATTAAATATATTGAAAGCTTAACTAACTCTCCCTCCCTTTCTTCTTTATCACTGACCTCCATGTGCTCCTTCAGTCTCCATCAACTTTTTTTGCTCCTTCTTTTCCTATGCTGAGTAATGCATTATATTTTATTAAACTCAGATAATAATTAAACAGTGACATGTTGGATGTGGGCATATATAAATACTTACTGTTTCACTGTGTATATTATGTATTTTGTATAAAGTATATTGTTTCTTTTAAGGAGCGTTAAGTTCACATCCTGTTATAGGTTCAATCTTGCTGACTGACAAGAGCAAGTAAAACCAAAGCTCTTGCTCCAGCCCTGATATGACTGGTTTGCAACTTGCTATTAAACTGTTTAACTGTAAAGAAAGGTAATGATGCCTTGATGGACATCTTTTTGGAATTTATGCTGTACAGGGGTCTCTAAGAATAAAGCTTGCTCTCTGCCTTTCTTTCCAATTGCAACAGATATGGAACAGAAAAGATGAAACATTTATTACTGTATTATGTGTTATTAATGATAACTTCATTTTGTTCACTTATTTTTCTTTCCCTTACTTGAAGTGGATTTTCAAATATCTAATTCCTTTAGAAATGTATTCTGAAATAATAAATAATGAGTACATAACAACAGTTTTGGTAGAAATTGTAAGGGTGATATTGCAAGGGTAAGGGTGATATTGCAATATATGTACTGCCCTGCAGCATCTGTACTACTGACTGCAGTATCAAATCTTTCAGCCGCTGACCAATAGTTCATAAGTAGCCAATACAAAAGCAGAACATGAAGTTTAACACTTTATTATATGCACATTAAAGACTAGCATTTCTAAAATATTTCCCATTAAATGATTAGTAAATCATCTTGTTTACTGTTTGAAAGAGACATTGCTGTACTACCTGGGCTTTTATCTGCTTTACTCTGTTAAGTAGAGTCATAAAAACAGATGTTAATTGAATGTAATAAAGCTGTTAGTAAAAAAATGCCTTATATCAATATTAGCCATGCTCGCTTTAACATGCATGTCCATAAAAAACGACTAACCAAACAGTTTTATTTGTGTCTACAACTAGATCTGTTCTTGCATAACTGCTAACAGGTTCCTGTCCTCCATTACTGCTCTTTACGAAGCGCACTGAACATAATAACTATATAATTACTTTCATCCACTGCTTGTCTTGCACTGGGCTCTTTGTACTCGTACTTGAAGTCAATGTTTAACCACATTCCGGAGGCTTGTGTGAAAACCGGATCTGTGTAATACAAACAACTGACATTTATGATTCAGTGTAAATAAAATGGATAGAAACTATTCGAGGCCCACCATTTCTGAAATAGCTACTATTATACAACTGCACTGCTAAAAGATTCTGAATCTAAATTTTGTGTGAAGGTTAATCTCCCTGAGGTATCCTGGTGACTGCTGATTGAATTACAGACCAATCCGGAGACCTACCTGCACTGCACTATTTTGTGCATTCCCTAGGCAGTGGGGAAGCCTCACGGCTGATGGTTTCTGTAATGCATGTCTTTAGTTCAGTGTTATTTAATATAGTGCAGCAATAGTCTTATTTCACCAGTGTGGTTAAAAACAAAAAAAGTGACACTTGAAACACCTCATATAAAAATGATTCAATCAGCATTTATTTATTTGTGGTACTGAGGCAGACACAGCCAAGAGGGATCTCCTGCTGGTTAGGACAACAAGAGATAAACTAAAGGCCTTAAGCTGCAATCATTAGACATTTGCAGTTTGCATAATAATGCAACAAGGGCATGGTATGACTAACTGTAAGTATGATGTGATCAGTGCATTTCAGTCAGCTGTCGTATCAGCTGTCAGATATTTTTTTTGCAGAGTCACTGCAACATAATATGATATGTTACATACACTGTAATACAATATTGTAGAATGAAATAAAAAAACAGAAAGACATTGGTTTAGCAGTGCACTTAGAAACTTTTATGCAAATTATAATAATTATTACAGCATGTCTAAGATATCTTTCTGTGTTACACCTCGCTGACACTTGGAATGAGTGTGTCTAGGCATGATGGTATTATGATATCCAGTTACATGCAGAGTGTCCTTAAAAAACAATACCCTTCAGGTGATATGATAATATTATCATAATAATATTGCTCTGTGAAGCAACTGTTGAACTCTTTATGCATATAAAAAACGTTTAATAACCTTTAATTTTCATAAAATTGCCCTCGGAGGAGGTTGTGACAGCATACTCACAGTGTAGATCACTTCTACTATCTGTGTCACGTTGCCGGTATGTTGCACAACCTGGTGGAAATTTGCGGTCAGGCAACTTTTTGAAGAAATACACTGTGAAACAGAGAGACGGTTCTCCAAAGGTTTGGTTAATTTAAAGGTTACCAGAACATTACTGCCTGGTGCTCTAAAGGTTATGTTAAAGGTTACCTGAACGTTTAATTTTGGGAAACATGAGAGTCAGACAAAACTAGGCATATCTGGTTCCCTAAAGAGTTTTATTTATTTCAGCTTTTTCTCCAAAGGTTACATGAACGTTTTTTAAGGTTATAACCCAAACGGGAACATTATATTCCGAAAGGTTAACTGTCCTGGAGAACCAAAGAGTTAGGACGGTTAGGAAGGAAAACCATTACGCCCCCATGACGCTTTCAGCTGGTCGACGGTTCTTATGCCTATTTCTCTTTTTTAAAATTGTCCATTTTATTATTATATTTTATTTAATGCTTTTAAGGTGACAGTAAAGAATTATGATGTGACGTTTTAATGAACCTTATAATGAATTACGGATTTTAATAAACAATGCTTGTGTTTGGCTGATTTTTGTACATTATTAAAGGGCGCGATAATCCTGTGCCATTGGAGGGTTGAAGAAATACACTGTGAAACAGAGAGACGGTTCTCCAAAGGTTTGGTTAATTTAAAGGTTACCAGAACATTACTGCCTGGTGCTCTAAAGGTTATGTTAAAGGTTACCTGAACGTTACTGGGAGGTTCCCTAAAGGTTTTAATTATTTTAAGGTTACATGAACGTTTTAACAACCATATACGGTATAACCAAACGGAAACATTATATTTCCGAAAATAACTGTCCTGGAGAACCAAAGAGAACCAAAATAAAGGTGACCAGGACGTTCTAGGAAGGAAAAACATTACGCCCCATGAGGTGGAGCTGGTCGGAGTCGCAGTGAAGAAGGTGAGTACGTCTGACTGTTTAAAACGGTAAACTGCTTGTGTTTCCTGTTTGTCCCAGGAAGGGCGCGAAGTGCATTGTGGGTTGGATAACTAAACGGAAGGTCGTTTAAAAGCGAAAGTAGGCAGTCACTCACTGAAAAACAGCTGTCCAACACTGTAGCACAGAAAGTGAACGTTTCTCAGACTGTCTGACCGAATGAGGTCTAATATATCTGTTCAAACAGGACGTTTAATTTATTTTGGTGACTTTTTTAAACTTGCTGATATCTGGGTAGATGGCTGACGCATGCTCGTTTTTTTCTGAGATAATTTAAGACCTATATAAATAAGGAGACGAAACATAAAACGTTTTTTCTGAATAGGAGTGTGAAGTGTAGAGAGCTGAGACGATGGAAGACATTTTAACTGGCGATACGTTAATTGAATACCAGCTCTTGGAGGCTTATTGCAGTAAAAGAACACCGAGGCCAAAGATAAAGCCCGTAGCGTACTGTCAGGGCATGGTGTGTGCCTCAGCCAGACCAAAAAGCAAAAAAAGACGCTCTCATGAAAAAATCATACCTGTCCGCAGTGCTTCTTTTGAGAATACAGGTAGGACCGCTGTACTTTTATGTATGTATGTATGTATGTATGTATGTATGTATGTATGCATTTATTTATTTATTTATTTATTTATTTATTAATAAAAAACAATATCTAAACAAGAGACAGATGGAGCAGGGGAATTTGGCAATGTGGCCGATGAACTTACCCGCATTGTTGACAACACAACTCTTGATCAAGATGAGGTCCAAAAGGACAGCTCTTGTAAGTTTGTTCATCACTCAGCTTCCTTAGAATGTGAATCTGGAGAGAGATGAAACAACTGTGTATTACATTTGGTCTTACTTTCCTCCAGACATCATCGAGAGGCTTGTTGAGTTGCTGAAAAAACACGGTGACAAGCTGAATGAAGAGGTAATGAACATTTATGGTCTCCCACAAGGCTATTAAAGAATAATTATAGAGTATGTGGTGTACATGATGCAGTTCACAGTGAGGAGGCTGGGGTTGGACACATGCCGGTTCACAATTTCAGGACAGTAAGCTATTCAAGCTATTCCCCACATTCATTCTCTCTCTTTGGTTCAACCCACCAGATTCATAAGGACCGTGAGCTTATTGGGTATCTACAGAACTCTTTCACTTACAGCGTCTTTGAGAATGTGGCATCAGCCTTCATCAGCAGTGTGGTCCCCACAAGCAAGGAGAAGGATGAGCAGAAAGCTGGGATTGCCTGGACCTGTGAGATGACCAGCAGGCTGGGAGCTCTAGATCTACAGCCTATGAACAGGGTCATGGGATTCGGAGCCCAGTACCTGCATCAGCATTTTGCACCATGGATTCAGCGGCATGGTGGCTGGGTAAGTTCTGACTACACTCAACTGGACTTGCACACTGTGCAAGTAATGGTGAAGTAATCATTGTGTGTATATATGGCCAAAACAAAGATCACACTAATATTTTGTTGGGCTGCCTTTAGCTTTTAAAAAATGGCATTAATAGCTTCTGCAATGTCACAACATTTATTCCTGTCCAGAGTTGCATACATTTTCCCCAGAGATCTTGTATTGTTGATGGAGGATTTAGACCACTGTGCAAAGTGTTCTCCAGTACATCCCAAAGATTCTCAGTGGGGTTTAGGTCTGGACTCTGGTGGCAAATCCATGTGTGAAAATTATGTCATGCTCCCTGAACCACTCTTGCACAGTCCGAGCCCGATGAATCCTGGCATTGTTTGCTTGGAATATGCCCGTGTCATCCGGGAAGAAAAAATCCATTAGTAGTCAGCTGATCTCATTCTTTGGGCACATAACATTGCTGAAGCTAGACCTGACCAACTGCAGCAACCCCAGATCATAGCACTGCCCCAAAGGCTTGCCCCCATATATATATATATGTGTGTGTTTGTGTGTGTGTGTGTGTGTGTGTGTGTCTGTGTGTGTGTAAATAATTGTAGGTTGTTTTTTTCTTTCCCTACTACAGGAAAAGGTGTTTAACTGTGATGAAAGTGAGGTCCAGTGAAAAGCAACTTTATTTTGTCTACATTTTTAACATCCACAAGATCCACAAGAAGTCTGTTCCTTTTAAGAACATTACTTTATGATTACCTCCTGATCAGGCAGCTCATGCAGTCAGACACAAAACACAAATTACACATTTGGTTGATTTTCATTCATGACAATCTCTACGGAGAACATGTTTAAATATTAACTATAATTGTTAGTGCATAATGTCTGACATACACCTAAAATATTGCATAAAATATAAATTGTTGTTTATAGTAATAGTTATAATTACTGTGATAGTGATAAACAGTGTGTTCTCTGTACAGATGTGTTTACTTCTTTTTATTTATAAACAGGACATTTAACCAGAGGCGGTCAAATTTTTAAATAAGACCGTATATGGGATGTTTTTGTTTTTCTAATGAAATCATTCTACTTACATTTCTGTGAAAATGGAGCAACTATGAGTTGCCTCACCGTTGCCTTTTTTGACTGACCTATTTAGCACACTGACTGTGAACAACATTTTAGGTTTTAAAGACAACTAGCTAAAACAATTCAGTTTTTAATAAGACATATATTAACGTTGCCTAACAATACAGTTTTAAACCTGTATTTATGTAAGCATTTTCAGTTGGGGAAAAAAGTTGATTAGTATTCATCACAATTTACTCCGCAACTGCACTTTTCCCACACTTAAAATATAATACTTTATTGACCAAGAATATGATACATTTAACATTTCAAGCACAAATAAAGCAAGCTCCTTTATGAAGTACCCCTACAAATGTATTGTGGCATTCACTTTGTTGTTTGGCTTGTTTGTCCATGCATAATTAACACAGATTGTAATGGGGTATACTTGCACAGTAACATTCAGCCTAGCCTGGGTGCTCTAACTAAAATTAAATATAGCTTGTTTTGTGATTCAAAAGCATTTATTCATAAGATCACATGTAGGCACAGAAAGGTAATACAACAAATGTGTAGTGGATACTGTATATTTGTTGTTTGTTTTCTTTCAGTTCCAAGGTTAGCAATGTATAACAGCCTAATTCAATTCAATAATAAATGTGAAATCAGGATTTCTGTATGTTTCAGTGTTAACATGGAAAAGCAGCATTGAGAATTGAGCAGAGTTGAGGACTAATGTCTGTCAGTGTAGTTCAGTAGATGATCTGTTAACCAGAGAATGCTCTAATTAGTCTGGATCATGTATAGTTCTGCATTACTGTCTGGAGTCATCAATTGCAGATTTCCTGTTTGCCAGTCATAATGAATTTGGAAGTAATGGTCAGGAACTTTGGCAATTGGATTACAGAATCCTATGTTGAGCTAATCACAATCTGCAGACACGCAGACTACTGCGTATGCAACTCTGGCTGCTATGAAAACTATAACCTGGTCACGAAACACATGAGAACACCAGACGATAGGACCAGTTTCTGCCTCTGTTGGGTCCAGGCAAAAAATATACCACGAGCCACTTGTTTATTTCTTGTAATACACCTTCAGCATGACTTGTAGATCAAAGCCGAAAATCTATAAGCATTATACATACAATTCACCTGAAACATGTTTAGTTATTATGTATAGTTCTAGATGCCGAGGTACTTGTTCATTTTTCCCAGGGCGTCACAGACTGTGGTGAGGTCACTGCGGAGGTCTTGAACCACGTTCTCAATGCTCCTGGTGTCCTTTAGAAGGTCAATGCTCTGGGTGTAGGGGTTATAGTAGACAGAAAAGGGCCTCTTGATTGATTTGGCAAATTCTCTACAAAGAGGAACCACATCATAAGATCTTTTTTTTTTAGAAAACAGTAAAGCATCAGTGATTGCATCAATACTACTTCTTAATAATTATAAAGAAATATTCCAGTAAATGTGATTATAAACATTAAAGCTTGAATAACTTCACCTCATCTTTTCTTTGGCCTCTTCGAAACTTTCTGACACGAAATAAACATCTTGGAAAGTTGTGATAATGCACTCCTGGTAGCATGTGGTCCTGGGATCAAATGGCTTCACCAAAGCTTTATCTGATAGTGCATGCTGTGGATTCATCAAAGGCTAGTTAAGGAACTGAGAGTGTGGAATGAGAATGTGATAATTAAAGTAATGCTATGTATGTACCCTTAGCTCTCCAATGGAAGACAGCAGCCCTGCTCCATAGGCTCTCAGCTGGCCATCTTGTTTGCACAAACCAAACTCAATGGTGAAGAAATAGCACTAACCAGAACAAAAAAGTAGGACAATAAAAGGAAACCTATAAAAATATGAATATTTAATGTACAATATGTATAGTACATGTATTGTTTTTGGTAATACACCCCTATAATCACCACACAAAATGTAACAGTAAATGCTAACATACCCTAGCTTTACTTGAAAAGTTCCAGACTAGAATTCCCCCTTACACTGAGGATTACCTTCATGCAAATGCACCACTATAGGGCAGATCATGACCATAAATGCTGGTTAAATGCCACCATAAGCCCCTGTGACCTTCTCACATAGGTATAATCACTCTGTTATGATGAGAGTCTGCCACTCAAGCAGGCTCTGTGACATTTCAAGACCCACACCTACACTGTGAGACAAAAGCTTAGTGCTTTCTGGCACTTACTGTAGCCAGCTTCTGCACATCTTCATCTGAAGCTCCTAGAGAGGCCAGGCCGATTTCTTGCGAGAACTGAGCAAACTTGGGATCTGCTAGGAGAGGCACATGACCCAGGAGCTCGTGGCAGGTATCCCTGAGAGCCAAGGTTAAAGAGCACAAACCTTTATTAAAAATAGGCGATTAAAGCTGAATATGTGCTGAAAAGGGGCTACACTATGTGGATCTTGTGACAGATAGTAAAAACAATTGATTGTCAAACTCAAGCCAGTGAAGCCAGTGAAGATGTGATGCACCTCTGGATGGTACTTACGGTTCTGGTGTGTAGAGTGGATCAGTGCTGTGACGCACATACTGTGTGCAATTAAATACTCGGTATGCTAATCCAGCCAGAAAGTCTCTAGGTGAAAGGTATCCTGCCACAGGTCGCACTGTGAATCCTGACCTCTCTGTAAATATCAAGATCATAAATTGCAAGAAAAGACATTTTCAAAAGACAGAAAATGTCAAATATTAACAATGCATTTGTTTAGATGAGCTGACTAGACAAGATGTGTATGTACAAGGTTATTATAATAGTTAGCTTAGGAAATGAAATGAATTTAAAAAGTTTCAAACTTGAAGGCAAGTTTTACTTATTTTTACTGTAATAGGACAGACATCTAGCACCTCAAAAATCTTAACAACATTCCAAATTATTTATATATATATATATATCTATTTATATACAGCACTCAAGCCATATGAGCATTGCTATTTGTAATGTAAAACCTCTAATTTACAGAACAGAATAGTTTTATTTTTCATTTTAGGAATTATGTTTTTTATTGAAACAAAATTATTTGCCTGTTTTTTCTTATAGACAGAGTAAAACATAAATAACAGATCAAATAACAGAGCCATTAAGCATCTTCTCTTTGCTCTTACAAATTGGGTCTATAGTAGAATGGGAAATTAAAAGTCTATAATTATGCTGTACTGCTGTCTTATGTGAATTGTGCTGTACTATTTACTACTAAGGTATTTTATTTTTTCATATAATGGTATTTAAACTTTTACATTGCTATAGTGACACAGATGTCATTGCCTGTACATGAAGCAATTACCTCTTAGAAAGAGAGACACATCTTCAAGCTGAGGGATATTGTCCTCTCGGTATCCACAATACTTTGTGAGCAGTGGGAGATTTTTCATGTACTCGCGGCAGGCATGAGTGGGGTACAGTTTAGTCAGCTCTCGGAACACTACTCCCCAAGTCTTTACCTCCTCTGGTGTATACTCTATGCGTGGGATAGGCTGCCCGCTATTACATAAAAAAAAAAAAACATTTCAGAGGGTCACATGTAAACTATGTGTGGGCTGACCAACAACACTTGACAAGATGCCTGCCTTTAGATCAGCTCCTCCTGCACTGCTGGCCTTGGCCCAAAATATTACACAACTCTGATTGTAACGTGGAGTATGAAAGGGTTACTAACAATTTGTAGTTCATCGCCACCTCCACAAAGTACTTCCTCCTTTGTCGATACACATTGTCTTTAAAGCCCTACAGAGACAGAAAACGTCTGTCAAGGGACTGTATCATTACATCAATAACCATCCTTTACTGAGTTACTGAGCAGCCCACCAACCGGGTGATCAGCGTCCAGCTCTGAGCCGTACATGAGCACCCTGTGAGAGCACTGGTCCAGCTCGGAGATCTTCTGGGGAAACCAGGGCACTCCTTCCCCATCTGGCAACCCACCCAAAACACACACACAGTCCAAACAGTCTAGAATAAAAGAGTCAGGAGAAGCAGTAGCATTATCACAAATATCACAGCCATGTACTCTAACAAGGTTAAACTCTCCCCTGAATGAAGATATTGGTCTTCACAACAACATCTATGTGTGGGTCAGTGAGGAGAACATGCATCATAAAAACATGATAGTCTAAAGGTAAACACATTATTAGGCATGCCTGCAGGTGACAGACTCACCGGTCTCTGCAGACCACACATGTTGAGGTGTGTTATACGAGATGATGTTGACATGATCCTTTAGGTGCTGCACCAGCTCATTAAACTCCTTCTTAGTGCAGCTGCACTCAGCATAGATCTCCACTTCCGTGCTGACCCTCTTCGATTTGCGCGACTCAATATGGGCCAAATTCACATGCTTCTCCTACAGGATTGGCACCCATCAGATGTGTTCAGAATAAACAAATTTACACCTAAAAAGCCACTGTTAATGATAACACAACACATGCAATCTTGTGCAAATGTTTGGGCACCCTAGTCAAATTACATATTTTATATATATATAAATTTATCTAAGTCAAAATAAGTGAAGTCATCCTGCTGTGTCACCAACCCTCCTCCTTGAGAAAAAACTGTAATTTTACAGCAGGTGTTCAACCATTGCAATAAATGATTAAGAGTGATGGAGACGAACAGACCCGCCTGTGTACATGCTTATGCCACCATGTTACGGAGGTATGATGTGTCTGCAGAGATTTGTTCCAACCTACTTCTACTAAGTTGCCCCCCGCCCCCGGAGCATGTATTTAGCAATTAACTTCTTTAGAAGTCTTTGATTGGTTGAACCAGATGCACTGGTGAGGGGGTCTGCTTCAACCAATCAAAGACTTCTGAAGAAGCTAATGAGCTGGAGGAGGTGGGGCAAACTGTGGTTGGAATAAGACTCTGCAAGCAGATTTTCAGGACCAAGGCTGGTGACCACATATTTTAATATTAGATTTTTTGGTAAAAATATGTATATTGTATATGTTAAATTACCAGAAACAATGGACTGTAATTTGCAGCAAAAATTGCACATCAAAGAAACAAAATAAAACATCAAAAACTAAAATGTCTGTTGACCAGAGTGTTTAAAGAGTTAACTGCTATATGCTTTCATAGGACTTCCCATTCTATTCTCACATAGGGCGGGCATGGTCACTAACCTGAAAGAGTCGGAGGGCCTTAACCAGACATCCCACCTCGTTCTTCAGAGAGAAGATCACTGCTGTTTTCCCAGAGTCATGAGCAGAGCCTCCTTCTTTGTCCGGTTTCTCATCTATACGACTAAAGGATGTCCTACGAAGCTGCATGGAAGTGTGGGAAACCTGAATGATGATTTATGGCAATTCGATTTGCAGAGTGTTTGAAGGATCAGATTTATAGTTCAAATCTAATTAGATTCCTTTTCCCAGAGTGTGATCTGGAACCATCATTAAACATAACCACATTTTCACAATCACCTCTCTTTATATTAATAGACGCTATTGCTAGATGGTCTCTGACAGATGTTATTTCTGCTTGTAACTGCTAGACCTTGCAGTATAACACGTTGCAAGTCATTTTTACAACATTGTGCCATTAAACTGAAGTTAAGACATGAGCCCAAATCACTTTTCTCTCCGTGCATAGTCTCTCGGCAGTTTCTACCTGCAATCTGATC
The DNA here is from genome assembly GCA_024036415.1 of Prochilodus magdalenae. Classification (NCBI taxonomy): domain Eukaryota; kingdom Metazoa; phylum Chordata; class Actinopteri; order Characiformes; family Prochilodontidae; genus Prochilodus; species Prochilodus magdalenae. The sequence goes on from JAMWET010000950.1 coordinate 1,164,655, forward strand.
ACAACTCCATCAGGAACATGTAAAGTAGTCTGAAACTGAGAGATATACAGAAAGAGCTGTCCAATGAATTCTTACCATATTGCCTCCAAGATGCTGTTGGTCAAACATGGCTGAATCCAAAGATAATCCTCGACGTGCCCAGTACTTGCTGGAGAACATCATCATAGCTGGCTGCATCTTGGGGACTGCTTCCTGGCCCCTTTTCCTCAGCAACCCTACAGGTGACTTAGGGATCTCTGGAGCCTTCTTCTTGTCAGATGGCACAGGCATAGTTTCTTGAGGCTTGTTCTTGCCTTGCATTTCAGAGGACATGGGGATTGACTCTGATCCCTTCTTCTTCTGCACCTCCGAAGCCATGGGGAGCTGTCTGGGTGTGCTACTCTACCTTGCACTCCACCTCCCCGGCAGTGGCAGATCCATGCTTATATAGCATGACGAAAGATGCTGATATAAAAAAAACCCTCCTCTTGTCCTGTGTTGCTTGTACCACTTTCTGAGAGGCTGGTGCCTCCTTCATTAGGACAGGTTGTTACGTCAGTACCCTCACTGATCATGTAACCTCAGTGTTAATTTACTCAACCCAAATCTCTTTATCACAAAGCTCGGAACAGACCTGGATCTTTTCTTTTGTAGACGGATGAAACCATGATATAAAAAAATCTGAAATTCACTGAGGTTAAAATAGGAATGATGTCATCTCTCAGTCATTGTAACATAATCTCATTTTGAGAGCCTTTCATACTTTTGAAGCTGAAAATGGACTGTAACCCATAAATCCCATAATGTGTAAATCACAGATGCGGTATCGCACGTTCTGTTATAAGGCGTGAAGCCTATACTAGTGCAAATGAGGGGAAATAAGCAACATCCATGCTATGATGCCGTTAATGCCACTTTAAAATAAGGGAGGCAAGCACCGGTGGAAAGCAAACGGGGCATTGACGCACATTGCTTATAGTCTCAGCTGAATGAGCGGGTGTTTGCTATAGTGCAGAATGCAGGCGTTCCTTAATGAAAGAGAGCTGGAGAAGAGATAAAATTACAGCTCCAAGGAGAAAGCTATCAGTCGCCTCTGAGGCAATTTCCTGTGGAACAGGAAATGAAAGTGCTAGGAGTTGGGAGGCGATGCTGGGCATCTTTGTTGTGAGCATGCAGCCCTGTTATGAGCCGATAAAAGATACTCCGGTCCGCTGTCAGAATTTTCCATCCACCCCTCCTCATCACATCTCGAAATGTCACAGATGGGAAAGAATGCTGCGGACAGTCTAATACATCAAAGAGATGAAATTTAAATGCCACTTGCATTTCCAATCGTGCATCTTAAGTGAAGAAGCGGTTTCCCCAAGTGGTAAATTCAAAATAACAGTTTAACATTTTAGTTGAACATTTTAAGGATATACTGTATGTTGTGATATTTATTGCAATATACAGTAGATCAAACATACAAAGTAAGTTTAATGTAGCTAACTTTAAAAAAATGCCCCGAAAAAATCAAGTGAATTTACTTAACAGGCTCAAGCATGATGACACAAAATTACTGGGATTTCTGCATTGATTACTAATAAAACATGATGTGATCGTCATTTAAGTCACAGGTATAGAAACATACTATTTAACTAAACTAATAACACACTGACAGGTGCACGTTTCATGTCTTCCATTTAGCACATTGACTAACATCCACACTGCCGGGTAGATAAAGTAAGTTAACCCCTGAATTTAATAACTTGTAGTTCCCCCTTTACCAGTATCACCTCCAGCAAATCTTTTCCTGTACATGCAAATATGATTGATTTGCATAATGTTGGTGATGAATCATCACATGCAAATGTTTGTCAGTTCATCAGTGTTTCTGAGCATGGTCATACCACAGCATTTCCATAATGTTAAAGTCATGACCTGAAATCGGCCAATCTAAAACACCAGTCTTCTTTTGCAACCGTACTTTAGTTGATTTTTATATGCACGCTTTGGTTCATCGTCTTGACTCAATGCCTCTTATGCCTGAGGTCATGGACTGATACCCTTGCATTCTCCTATAAAAATAATAAAATAATACCATAATACAGTAATAAAATAATACATCTCTGAATTCATTACTAGTGTAAGTAGTTAGAGTAAAAGTACCTTCATTTAATATGGCTCTAATGTCCTATTATCATTTGTGCAACCAGACTCTTTCTTTTAACAGAAGGTCATTACACAGATGTCTATTTAAATTATCATAAACACAGAACACTGGAGGAGAAGAACAGTTTCCATTATCTTGAACTATAAAATAACTTTCGGTTTAAGATTCATTTGCAGCAATGAGTTTTATAGCAAACAAATTTGCAATAAAAGTAAACAGCTTTTGTATAAATGCAGAAAAAGACACTCCTCATTCACAAGTGTATGTATATATATATATATATATATATATATATATATATATATATATATATATATATATATATATACAGTATATATGTTGTACAGTATATATGTTGTGGGTTAGGTTTTGTGTCTGGTGACCCAATTTTGTGTAGAGGCCTGCAGATTTAAAATGTCCTGGTGCCATGATGCCATGCACCCTCATAATGTTCCCGGAGCCTTTGGAAGAGAAACTGGGCCACAGCATCACCAATCCTCCCCCATACTTCACAGTGGGCATGAGGTGCTTTTCCACATACTTATCTTTTGTGTCAGGCCAGACCCACTTAGGAGTGTTTGTTACCAAAAAGCTTGATCTTGGTCTTATCTGACCAAAACACACAGTTCCAGTTGAAGGCCCAGTATCGCTTAATGAACTCCAGATGTTTACACGTATGCTTGTAAGATTTCTGTGCATGTAGATAACGTCTGATGGTTGTTATGTCTGATGGTTGTTATGGAGACTTTATGACCCCAAGATGCTACTCTTTGATGCGATTCTTATGTATCTCTTCCCAACATCCAACACACAGGTATGCAATTGCATTTCAGCATGCCTGACTGACATTGGCTCATGGATGACAACTCACCACCTTCGGCTGGTCCAGAACGTAGCAGCTCAACTCATCTTTAATCTTCCCCAATTAACCCATGTCACTCCACTGCTGCACTCCCCTCACTGGCTTCCTGTTGCTGCCCACATCAGATTCAAAACTCTGATGCTCACCTACAAAGCCAAGAATGGACCAGCGCCTCCCTACATTATTCCAATGGTTAAGAGTTTATCTGTACCTCGAGCCCTTCAAGCTTCAAGTACAGCTCGACTCAACCCACCATTCCTGAGGACACATGGAAGACAAGCATCCAGACTCTTCTCTGTCCTGGCTGCCAGATGGTGGAATGAACTCCCACTGGCTGTCCAAACAGCTGAATCTCTTGCGGTCTTTAAGCACAGACTGAGGACCCATCTCTTTATAACGCACTTAAGTGAGTGAGCGCTAGTAGATGTGTAAGTTATATGTGTATGTTGAAATACCTGTGTTATACTCATATTCATAATGACCTTTCTTCTCTATAAGTGTGAACGCTGGGCTGGGGTTGCCAAGTAGTGCACTTTTGCTTTATATATGTCTGTGTATTGATGTGTCTAGGTATCAGCACTGGCCCCTGTTCGGGTTCAGGCTCTAACCTTCCTGTACTAGTTTAAATATTATCCAGCGGAACACTAAGCACGGTTGTAAGTCGCTCTGGAGGTATAAACTTGCGTACTCGTCCAGACTTGTTTGCCCCTGTTCCAATTGGTTTAAACTTCTTAATGATTTCTCTGACCGTAGATATGTGCAGGTGAGGAGGGGTGGCTATTTCCTTAAATGGTGTGTTCTCTTGTCTTTCCCATGTTGAAGAGTGGATAAGAGAAATAGGACTCTGTGTGGCGTCATATTTATACCCCAGGGAAATGTATGTATGTATGTATGTATGTATGTATGTATGTATGTATGTATGTATGTATATATATATCATAGATGCAATGGTGCTCTATAGAAAAGGGTTGTTTAAATAACTTATATATAGTTATTTAAACAACCCTTCTCTATAGAGCACCAAAGGGTTCCACCACTGTTGCATCAACAATGAGAACCGTTTTGGCCAAGAATGTATCTGTGACAAAAAAAGGTTCAATATATTTAAATGGCTTTTCTAAATTTGAGTGGCAGTGTACACCATGTAAATATTTTTGTACATATATTATTATTATTATTATTATATTTTAGATACAGACTTATAAAAAGCCTACATAATTAAATACTGGACACACCCTTAACAGACAGAGAGGCTTAATGCATGCCTGGATGTAATATGTCATCCTACAGATCTGCAGCATTACAAATGGCTCACATGACATTTTTAATAAAGAAACTAACACGTCAGTGACATGAGTTGTAAATAGCCTGGCGGGATGGTACTTCAGCTTTAAAAAGAAAATGAATCTTGTTTCTCATGTCTAAAACAGCCACATAAGATCCAAGCTCGTACATCACATGGGGAGAACATGTTTAATTAGATCAATTTGTGCATGATTCAGAAAAGAGTAATTGGGGGGAAAGTAAATTAGCACTTAAAATCAACAATGAAAACTCCATCTTAACATTTTGAAAACTCTATACAGTGAGAAGGAATGATTATTTCAATGAAAGACAATATGGTACAAGAAAAATTACAAAAATAATAACTTTAGGATCGCTTTAGACCCTAGTTTTACATTCATACATATTTTTTCTCATGTAAAGCATCCGTGATGCTTTATAATGTGACATTTGGTAGCAAATATCTACATGATACCCAATACTGTTCATCTTCCTGGTATTCAGGTGCTAAGAAAAAAATCTGTAATGTACATGTCAGGCTGTGCACTATGACATGAAGGCTACTTTACATCTGTTGCGTGGCGTTTCTTGTAAGAGTCCATGACCATTGGAAAAGGCCTGGTCATGTCTGTGTGCAGGTCTTGGTGAAGACTGAGGTGATTCAAGCACTCCATATTCGCTGGTTTCTAAAGTAGTGTTGTTTGTGACTGCATTCAGGCCCAGAATTTCACTTACTGAATGGGGCAAGTCCTAAACATAAAAGCATATGATATCACATAAGCAATAGCACTACAGTACTATGGTATAGTGGATAGAGCAGGTTACAATTCTATTCAGTTTCAGAGATCACTTTGTACATATCATCACTGTTGGAACAAAACCACTATTTTGATTCACATATTTACACATATAATGATGTTTTTCTTTCTCCTAAACATACTATTGTGGAGATACCAGGTCCAACAGCAAATTATGGTTTTTCCCCACTTTAGTTTAGTTTTATCTTTTAGATTGAAATCACTGGTGTTCACGATTATATACCAGTCTCACAATCTATGTGTGGTTGCCTGAAATTACTCTATATGTGACTTAAACGTGTGTTAAGAGGCTAGACATACCTTACAATTCTTTATCTGCATACATATAGCTTCTGATTTGTTAAGGATCTCTTCAATGTCCAGTTTCATGGAGAGTTCATTTATATGCTGCAAAAGCCCAGAAAATTAGGGTCAGTTACAACATCACAATCTGTAAGAACGCTTTAACAACAGAATAGACAATAAAAGCAATCAAAAGAACTGACATTGTGAAATACTGAACTGATCCCTTTATTTTTGAGTAAACACTTTTTTCCAATTTTCTGCAATAAATGCACAGGCAAAATGTTTTAAGGCAAAAGCAAACTTACCTTTAGGATTTCATTAAATCCATAATGTCTGTCCATTATCTTCTGTTTTTCTGAATCCAAAATAGCACAGCATACCAAAAGGTGAAAATTTTGGCAAGGCAGTCCGGTCCACATCACCTTAGAGTAGAAGCACTTAATTAGCATACATATGCAGTACATTTTGAATTCCTGCCACACTTCATATATTTAAATGCTTGGCTAATTTTTAGCATGGCACACAGGACACAAACTCACAATATACAATAATCTCTTAGTCATTTGTATATTATTTATACACATTTATAAAACAAGCCTGACATGTGGCAGACAATTCCAACTGTGATTAAAACAGATGGGAACCAGCCATACAGAACTGTGGGTGAGAGCACGACAAAACGTTAAGGTTTAGGTGGGTGGGAGCAGATTTTTCTATGTAAGTGGCTGGGAGCAAAAACTAGGGCCAATAAATGTAAAAATATGATGCATCTCACATCAAATTTCTCAACACGGATAGACATTTGAAATGACTGATAAATATAGCAGACCTCCCAAAGGCGCAGCACATCCTGAAAGTGGAGTTCCCTCTTGAAGCGGATCAGTAACCATCGGAAGCAGAAGTACAGGTACCCTGAATCCTGCGCCTCTGTAAAAGACCAAAACGCCAGATTTAACACAAACGTAAACACCACAGTGCACTTAATCACTGAATGTGTTCTTCAGCAGAACTGTGTAAGAGGAGCTTATCAATGATGTATGTTAAATTATATCACAATATGTTCTGCCTCTTTAAAGGGCTTCACTGGACTCTCTTTACCCAGATAGTTCCAGAAGGCCAAGTCTAGCAGCCGTAGCAGGGTGCTCAGCTGGATCAGTTGGGTCTTCATTCCCTGCATCTGCTCCTCAAAGTTCTCATGCTGCACACCAAGAAAACTGTTTTACTCAAATTACTGTATGGCCACACAAACAGCATTTAGATAATAACCATATTTAAAGTCATACACAGTGCTAAAAATCCAAGCTACCAGAATCAGAACACAACAGAGGAATGCAAGTACCATCTGATCCATAAAGGAGACGAAGCACCAGAAAGCATCCACTTCATTCTCCATTACATAGAGGATGGGAGAAAGCAGATCGCTCATGCCTTGCACATAGCCTGGACCACAGTAAAGTGAAGTGGATTAAGTGTAGGCACAAGAAGAACACAAATTACAGTTTAAACTTTTTACTACATTTAAAAAGAGCTCAGAAATGAAGGTAATGGATAACAAAATTGGGTAACACAGTAACAAACTAACTGAAAATTTAATAGCATGGGGTGTATAATTGTGCCACACTTACCCAAATCAAAGTCGTACATGCAGTACGTCATCAAGATGTCGTGCAGTAAGATCAGGCCAGGGTTGTCCAGGCCCTCGTAGAACTTGTTAGTGCGGTCAGTTCTGTTAACATCCTTTTCTGAGGTAACAGAACAATATACAAATATTAAAGAACCTAATAATTAATTTCTGTTTAAGAATCATTTAATTTAGTTGCCACCTAAATTATGTGCTTTTACCATCAAACTGCAAAAAATGTAAACATTTCACCACATACCAATAAGGCTCTTATAATCCCGTAACCTTGAGTTCCGCTTCTCCTGCTCTTCACTGACTGACTTCCACTGCAGCTTCATTCTGAAGTACTCATCCCTTCAGTTCAAAGAGACATGCTTTGTTATTCACAATACAAAATGGAAAATCTTCAGGTGCTAAGTCTGTATGTAAGGTAAATAAGGATAATCTGATCTTTTTCAGATTTACACTCACGTTTTCCTTTTCTGCAGGTTTTTCCTCTCTTCATGAGTGCTGTCCCAGGGGTAATAGCCCAACAAAAACTTCCAAGCTTCTTTTCTTACAGCATGGCACAGCCCCTTAAGAACACAAATAAGAAAAAGCCCAACACAACAAAGATGTTAAAAGACAGGTTTTTTTGCCAACTAAGCACAAATCATCCATGGCAGGAGAGAGATAGCACCAAATATTACAACACAATTAAAAAAAACAATGTGCTTTGTCCAACAGACAAATGGTTAGGAGATAAAGCCTTTCTCACCAGTGCATGCCATAATAAAATACCAAAATGACACCCCTTGTGATTATATGTTATGATCATGACAGACAGCGCGACACAGTGACACATCAAACAACTTGCAATTTGGATCAAAATCAAGGTTATGTGCTTATGTGAGCACTGCTTTGCACATCATTGCCTGATTTCACTAATTAAGACTCCCTCCTTAGTTCAGGAAGTCAGGTCATTTGTGATATCAGGAGGTGTTGTGTCTGGCTGGAACAAACCGGCAGACAGCGTGTTTCTTATTAATTAAGATGAGTGCCCTGTATTTCCTTCTGGTTTTGAGATGCTTCGTTAACCACCTACAAGGAATGTGTTATGTAATTTTTGGGGTTCAAAAGCTTGAGGGTTATGAACAACAATGATATGACGATTTATGTTTCTCATATACGAGGAGCAGAATTTACAGGAAGCTTGTAGGCTTGGGAGTGAAATGCTGTAGACAGATCGAGAGAAGAGGCTTCTATTTTTACCCCTTTGAAAATTAGGTGCTTTAAGTGAGGCACATTGGACACTCTTCCTTCAGAGTCTTGGTGCTTTGCCCAGTCCTCCATCATTACTGGATCGCTCCTTGTTACCTCTGGCCTGGAACCCAAGTCAACCTACAACAAACAAGCACATAAACACAGTTCTTTGTTACATCTGACTCTGAGGCATAGTTCAAATGATGACCTGCAAGACAGAAAGCAAGCTGAACCTTATTTACTCACTCTGGTGATGACCTCAAAGCCAGGCTCCTCCTGCTGGTTGATCTCCAGCCCAGGGATCAGCTCTCCTAAAATGTCTGCCATTTCCTCAGCGGGACGCTGCTGGCACTCAGACTCAGACGGCCGAAAGGCATCAAATAAGTAGTTTGTGACTTTGGAGAAACCACCCAAAGTCGTTGTGTAAGGATCCTTCTTGAACTTCTGAGGAAAATAAACAAAAACAGTTTAAAAGTGAAAGGACAACACTGAATGCTCTAATGTTGTCATTAAGCACAATGACAACCATAAACAAGTGCTTGTATGGAGACAAACGCAAATGATTTCTGCCCCCCCCCTTTAATAATTTTCCCATACCTGAACAAGGCCATAGTTTGTGTCATCTAGAAGATTCTCAAAGGACTGTGAAAAGGCTTTGTTATAGGTGCCAACAAGAAGAATGTTTTCATCATCAGGACTCCTTCAAAAAGCAAACAATGATGCTATTTAGTTTTACATTTGACATCAGTTACAAACTAATATTAATGATAACAATAACAACAACAACAACAACAACAAGAGGACAACCATCTCTAAAAATCTGGATGAAACAGTTAAAATATGTGTCATCACAGGTCATATCCCACTCCTCCTTGACTGGCATGAAAAGCAAAAGCAACAAAGCTCGAGCCACGTTTCATTATGAGAGCTGAGATAAGAACTTTAATAACAGCTATCTGTTTCTCAGTAGCGCTGCCTTGAACATGCTCATGACTGGATTTAATCTGCAGTGATATTTAACACAGTGGAGAAGAAGAGCTTGTCTGTCTCACATGAAGCCTTAACTCCAAATGGACAGCTGCTGTCCTACCTGACACCAACCAGTCCCCTGCCCTTTCTGTGAGACACATGCCATTTAGGAAGCTCTCTGAGAGGAACTGAAATCCCTTGGCAAAAGTCCTTACATTACCATACAAATCGTTTTGGATTTAAGTCATTACTGTTTTAGAGAACTAAGCTTTGGGGGAAATAGAAAAAAGGGAAACTGTAAATGGCAAACTGGACTTTTGGCTGCTTTTGATGAACTATAAAATGTACTATGGTAGAGGTTTGCAGACTGAATTAAAGATAAACAAGTGATGCTAAACATGAGGCTTATTTATTCAGGAATTTGGCACTTCATTCATCTTGGCAATTAAGTATGCTGACTCACGTTTCTAGCTAATTCAAAACACCCAAAGGATATAGCAGATATCTTTAACACTAGACTGCTCTCTAGTGGACAAACACTAGAGTTACACTAAAAATTGAGTGCTAAAGAGGAACAAAAACAACAAAATAACCTAGTTCCACAATGTGAGAAATAAAACCCAGGGACATTCTTTTATAATAATAGAAAAAATTAATAAGTAGCTTAGAACCACATGAGGCAAAGAAAAGTATTTTTCTTTGATAAAGGCCCCATAGCCTAAATTTTCTTGTATATTATTTATTTCCACTGACATCATCTTATAACATATATGTGGGTTTTGGGAACTATGTCTTTAAGACGGATACATAAATGACTTTTGAGATTAAACCCTTTTATGATACAGGTCCTTTAAAATTCAGCTAAATTTAGAAGCATACTTCTTGTCCATCTCTTTTGGCTCTATTTAGGCCAAATTGTGCACAATGACTCCGTACTCACTCGCTGAGTTGCACTGATTTCCTCAAGCCATCTAGGAATGCTTGGCTGTCTCCCTGATGAAAGTGAATGGCTGGTAATGTTGTGTCATCTCTCAGGCAGAAAATTAGGTATGACCAGCCTTCACGTTTGACTGTGACAGATCTGAGATCGGTCACATTAAAAGAGAAGGCCCACTTGTTCCGCTCATTCAAGTGGTTTGAGCCACCTAAAGAAAAGAACAAGAGCAGCATGTTTGCCATTTTAAATTTATGTGGGAAACCTATAGGCAAGGATTTCTGAACAAGCCTAAGATCTACATGCGTAATGACTTACCTTCTCCGTTGGTGTGAGCTCTTCTTTTGAAGGACACGGTGTTGACCATATCCCATTCGGTCTCATAACTCAGCTGCTGGTCCACAGGACGATGAGGCCGCTGTGTCCACTCCACCACTGAGCTGGAGTCCTTCACACAGGAGAACAGCAAACAGCACGTCAATCAACCATGAATATAACTGTTTACAGGGTGTAAAGGGCAGTAAGAACTGGGAAATACTTGTGTGTCTGTAAGGCACAAACAAACGTGTGTGCATATACTTTAGAAAGTATTACTGTAAAATCAAACCTTGCAGGCACAGAGCATATTTGAGGGATCCACTGTATCCTCCAAAGGTTTATATTCCACAAAAAATTCCCCATCCTACAGATGAAAAAAAGAACAGGATTTTATGTGATGTGGTGTCTTGCTACCCATACATTATTCTGGAAATACATGATAAATTTAAAGACTTCAGATCATATAGTCACACTTAACAGTCATATACAAAGTGTAAACAACAATACTCATCACGTGTGTAAGATGCTCACTGTATACAACATAATTCACTTATCCTACTCATCATTGTGCATAGCGAAGTGTTTATACGTGTTATGCTGTCAAAGCCTTCTAACCAGTTGTCACGTCTTGCATTAACATAATTTTGTTAGCTACACCTGCAAGAAAAGGTACTTAAATTTCCACATTGATTACAATAAATTGTGGTCTGATTATCATCTATTAGTCACAACTACTGACAAGCACAATCTAACAACTAACCTAACACAAAAAGTTTTCATGTCTTTTGACCCCATTCACAGCGCAAAGCAAACAAGCTGTCTACAAGTGAAAACAATTCAGACTCGACATCCTGTTAGGATCAATGCAAGAGCACACAATCCAAAGTGAGGTGTAAAAGGAACCAAAAGCAACAGGAAAAAAGATACCCCAACACCAAAACCTCATCACAGCTGTAAAGCATGGTGGAGGGAGCGTCATGGTTTGGTACTGCCTTATTGCCTCAGGACACCTTGTGATCTTTGAGGAAGCAAAGAATTCAAAGGTGTATCAAAACATTTTACAGGAGAATGTAAGGGCAACGGTCCATGAGCTCAAGCGCTTATGTGATACAACAAGAAAATGACCCAAAGCAAACAAGTAAATCTAAAATCTAAAACTAAAAAACAACTGAAAAAAGCAGACGAGTTGTGTTTCGGAACGGCCAAGTCCTGACATTCACCCTATGAAGATGCTGTGTTATGATCTGAAGAGGGATGTGTCAGCAGGGCATCTCAGAAATATTAATGAACTGAAACACATTTGTAGGGAAGTATGCCTCAAAATGCTCCTCAACGCTGTGCAAATGTGCATTTATAGGAAACATTTAGTAGGGGGAGGGTCTGCTAAAAAGGGATCTATAAGTTACTACATTTAGGGGTTCGTTTACTTTTCTAGCATGCACTGTGGATTACTTAGCTGTCTGAGTGTTATTAGTTTAGTTATACTCTATTTGTCTATATCTGTGATTTGACTATAAGACCACACTTAATTAGTAAATCAATGCAGAAATCAAGGTAATTCCAAAGGGTTCTTTTTCTTCTCTAAAAATGACTAAGAATTCCAATCATATTTTCTAGACTGCTAACCACTATCACAGAAACACAGCAAACACAGTATGGAGATTAGGAAGTTCATTTCCTGTCACGGACAGGCCATTAGCACCTTATCAACAATCCGTAGGAACCCTGATATTAGCGAATCCTGATCTTCCAGTTCTTCTGTGCTTGAGTGGATAAAAACTCCTTCATGTTCAAATATCACCTGCAAAAAAGAAAACACAATGAAACACAACACATTCAGTCTTCACTTTGCTCTATATCCTAAGGCAGTCCCTCCCTTTTCCAGCAATCAACTCTAACCCGGACAGACGAGTAACTCGGCAGTTCAAGTAATTCAGCTGCCAGTCTGAGGTCTGAGGAATGTGAAGCTTCATTGCTGTGAGAGGCACGGCTAACGTAAACACATATTAGCCTTCTGTCTTAAGAACAGTTGGTGGGGTTATGTTTATGTTTATCTTCCCAGATTTACTGATCCTCACACATTTCTAATCTTGACCGGCTCTTAGCTACCCAATAGCACCCAATCCTAAAACACTGGGAACATTTTTAGTAGCCACACAGGGATCAAGCCCTTTCCCAGAAGTAATAAAAGTCAAAAGCAAAGAACATCTGAACCCCTGTCCACTTACTAGTTAAGTAACTGAGCAAGCAACTTGGACAACTATCAAGGTATTATGAAGACAAACTTCTTGCTCAAGGAAGAAGAACTGAGATGTCATCTGAGGACGCAAGAGTTTGATGTGTTGTTACAGCTGGTGTTACGGACAACATGTATATTTGCTTGGTACATTTAGCATATTATGATCGAACGAAATACACATTTCTTTTTTTATTTGTCGGACAAGGAGACAGGTGCGCTACATTTATGCTAGAACACTTAACTGTCATCTGACAAGAAAGGTTAGCTAAGCAACTGAGCTAACATTAGATTATTTAACCTTTTGGGTGAACCCGTAATTTTGGCACAAATCTGCATTGCTGCTGTTAGCTAACGTTACGAAATCCAGGAATCATTTCGTGCTTATACTGGCTAACGTTACTCCAATAGTCACTCCGGCGGTATATCCTTTATGTACATGTGTGACTGGCTGCATGTGATCGTTGTGCCTCCGTGGCATTCCTGGCAGAGGACAGCTGTTAGCATTACATAGCGTTAGCTGGCTGGCTTTAACGTACAGGCTGCTGGTGCTAACAGCTAAGCTAATAGCTTTCTGCTAAAAACAGTAGCCAGTCACTGCTCTGTGTGAGGTTTCACTCTTTGCCAGTAGCACACACGTTCAGGGCTCAACCATCTCTAAGCCAGGGTCTATCGACATGTGACAACAGAGATCTAGAAATTTCAGTGCACAGCGCGGAGCAGCAGAGCCCCGTTGCTTGGTACCTTGGGAGGAGTTGTGGCCGCCATGTCCACTGCGCCGCGCCGTCCCGCTCCACTACAACACCGACAGCTCAGCTTCCGCAGGACAGGGTCTGCGCAGGCGCACAGCCGCTTCGACAACTGAGGACGCCCTGAGAAGGCTGTGTCAGAAACTGAAAGCTGCTGTCTTGATGCCTTGCTGCTGACGCGGTCTCGTTAGTAAACAACCTTATCCACTGTGTCAGTACTCGTGTCTTCTGCCTTTTAGACACACCAATCTATAGTGATGTTTTTTGTTATCTTAAAGACTACAGGCTTATCCTTAACAGTTCAAGTGATGAGATAAATCCTGAAATACACATATATAATAAGATTCTATCTCTTTTTTTTGCACAGTTTAAAAGTTCTAGTTACCCTTACAAGATTGTGAATATTCATCAGACCAACATTTCTTGTTATATTAAGCTATATTAAGAAAGCTGTTTAATGACCCTGTAAAGTTGCCATTCGGGACTTTTAATGTGACTGCATAATTCCTGTTGGTGTTATTTTATAATTTGATGAAATTACCATCAAATTACCATGTCTAAACTTTTGACTGGTACTGTGTATACTACTCACTACACCAAGCTAGATAAATTAACATAACACATCTCCTGCTGTCTGGTACCCCAAGTTGATGTAGCTTGAATATCTGACCTAACTCTGAACTCTAATGGGATAGTGCAGACTTTTATTTTGAAATTCTGAGAACTCACCAGAGAATGAACTTTGAACTCGCACGGACAGTAAATACTGCAGCAGCTCGAGCTGGCGGGAAACTCGAGATAGAAGGGCAACACATTGGCTTTGAGTATATCTTATACACGTACAAACTTACCTCGCTAACGTATTCGATATTTATGAAGACGATAGCTATCTTCTACCTCGCTGGAGAGAACCGCTCAGAGATATTGGGGCGAAACTAGTTTTTCTTTAAATCGACTTTTAGTTAGCGTGTTACTCTAACGTTAGCTGACAAGTTGGTCTCCAGACGTAGAATCACAAACCAGCTATATCATGGTTCAAATAGTCATCTCAAGGTAAGTGTGCTAATTATATTATATAAAATGCATTACTGTGTGGCAGTAAAGAACGTTACCTACGCTGCATTAATGCCGTGTAGCTAAACCAGCTGTTTGCCCTGCAGTAAGGCTGGAGAAGGTCCTGCTGAATGGTTGTTGGTGGAGTTGCAGGGAGAGATGGTGTCAAGACGAAACACTGGACTGGCTGGAAATCTTATGGGAGACCTACACTACACAAAAGAGGTAACTGTTACGATAGATATCATCACAGCCTGCGCTAGAAATGTGGTTAAAGGGACGGCAGATTGCACTAAACTGTACTTAAAGCCTAAGGTCACCGCCACAATAGAATCTGGTAGTTTGTCGTCTAGGAGGTGATAACGAAATATACTATTGTATAATATGGTAATAAACGGTATAATGTGGTAATAAACGGTATAATGTGGTAATAAACGTTACGATATTCAGTTTTGCCATTCAGAATTTTAACCACCACCATAATATGCAAATAAATTTTTTTTTTTTTGTTTTTTTTTTCATACTTCAGTTTTGGCCAAAAATATTTTTTTCTTTGAGACAAGTAGTTGTTTATAGGGATGCACAGTAATGTCATGGTAGGTAATTGCTTAAATAAAAAAACACAAATTTCCAAACACGTTATTTAATAAAGGTAAAGCAGAAGGTTTAGGCAACCCTAGTTTATTATGCTAAGATACCCGTATTTATTAATTTATACTCTATTTGAAATCTTGAATGTTGTGTTGCTGTATTGTATATAATGTTACTGTTTACTTTTTAAAAACTTTTTGCTTTGATAGACGAGAGCCATATGAAAAATACTACATGCATCTCACAGTTTCCCCCGTCACTTTATTGATAGTTCATTGATAGGAATAGTAGTATTACCGATACAATCAGAAAAAGTGCAATGTGATATAATTATAATGGCATGTTACCATATTGCCTGTCTCCTACTATCATATACAATTTTTAATTAGAAAACTTGTTGCTTATTAATACAGCCTTCACATTTTCATCTTCTGACCAAGGGTGTTCCGGTGCTTATTGTGGGCCATCACATTCTCTACGGGAAGCAGGTCAAACTGGAGAAGCCTTTTGCTGTCCTGATGAAGCACTCTGGTTTGCCTCAGGGTGATGAGGTAGCCATGGAAAGTAGCCAAGAGAAGCCTACCACCTACTCTGTTTCCGCCCTGATCAAAAAGAAACTGATCTTCAAAACCCGTCCTAAACCCATCATTACTAATGTGCCGAAGAAAGTTTAGCCAGTGAATAAAAACTGTGGACTGCAGGGAGCTCAATATCCCATTCTCAAAAGGTATACTTCTAAGCCTGTCAAATGATAGAACAAATAGTGTCTTGAGGGTCTGTTGAGGGTAACTCTTTTTCACTGACTGTTCTGTGAGATGTGAAGGTGGATGTGATATGTGGGAAAGTCTTCTTGAGACTGTGTGTGTGCGTGTGTGTTCGCAACCAGATTATGGTAAACATAAAAACTGTGTTTACTGGTGGCGGAGGATGTGTGTTTCTTGTTTGAATGCATTTAATAATGTATTGTTTAATCACTGCAAGCATGTAAATAATTGTATTGCCATGTACAAAAAAAGTTTTCAGCACATGTTTTCAGAAACATTTATTTATATATGTAAAAAACAGTTTAAAGATGTAATAACAAGATTCCAAAATAAAGACAGTTAATATTGCAACAATCATATCAAACGTTTAAAAAATGCTCTTTTATATATTTAAGTATTTACAAAATAAATTTGTGAGGTCAACAGTATGACTACTGTTTTCTGTTGTGTACACAAAGAAAGCACAGTTGTAATGTAATAGTCTTGACACTGATAAATGTTGGTATAATGGAATATAGTTTAAAGTGTCTGTTAGTTGCCTATTGCAGTTTGTGTAGAAATGTTGTGCATTGTACAACGGGCAGTTGACTGAACATACTTAGTTTTGACTTAGGAATAATTATTCAGTGGGTAGTTTTCCAAATATCTAAAAAAAAGAGCATCCTGAAATGAGAGCGGTTCATTTTTCCCACTTTTCTCACAGTTAAAATGAGCAGAACATTAAAATGCTGTTTAAAAATTGGGCGCTGGATAATATATCATGAAATAAACACATCATACATTTTTCTCCCCCCATAAAAACAAACCCAAAAAAAAAAAACTAAAACGTTATATAGACAAGGTGTATCAGTATTCTTGCACTCTTTCAAAATATCTTAAAAACGTTAAGATACTTTTTAAAAAAACTTTAAAAAGAAATTCTAGACTCTATTCTTCAATATTACTATTTGAGAAAGTTAGTGAACTAAACATAACATAGCCTTTGCACTGACCGACTGACTGTAGGGCCAAAATGAGTCTATTCCAAATCATTAACTTTATCAGAAACGACTTAAGACGCAAATGTAAGATTTTGGTTAATCATTACTGAATTCTACATCAGGTTAGCTTGTAAAACTTCTGCAAATGGCTATTAAATGGGACTAAAATTTTATTATTGGCTAAAAACTTTTCTTTCTGTAATGTGTTTATGTGGCTCAGTGATTTTAAACACTAAATTGTTTCATTCTTCCTACAGGCCCTGTACACGTTCTCAATAATTAATTCTCATGTTATGAGGAGAAAACTTGTTCGCCAAATAGGGGTCAGTGACATAGCGATACAACACCTGACGAAATTAACACAACACATATTTATCTATTTTGTTTCTTTGTTTTATCCATTTTCTGAGGTTCTGTCAATTAGAACAGAAAAATGGTGCCAGTTGCAACAACAATTACAACCACTACAAATACAGATTCTGTGGCTCTCACATGATTAGTCCCTTTTAACAAACCCACAATAAAAAACAGCACTTTTTTTACCCTCCTACACGAGCCCACAAACCTGTTTGAGTCTGACATTAGGTTGCACCAAATCAGATATTGTCTGAACTCGCCAACTGTAACCAATGTGATCTAAGGCTGCATATTGGTGGGCAGAAACCTGATGATACGATATTTATCATGATCCAGGGGTTGCAATGGTGTGATGTACTGTAAGCAAATGCATCACTACTAGGTTACTAGAGTCGAATGGCTTTAGATAGATTCCAAAACTGCTATCTGGGGTTGGGGTTGGGGTTGGGGTTGGGGTGGGGGGGCTTAAACGTGACACAAAAAGAGCCACTGTCTGCCATAAATCTTAACTAGTAATGAAAACTTAAAATTGCAATAATCAAAGGTATCAATATTTTCTTACAACCCCACCATGATGGTTAATGTTCTCTTTTTTTGTTATTTAATAAACATTTTTCAAAGCAACACTTGACTTGTTTTTCAGTACTGCAGTACAGTATATTTGTTAATTGTAAATATAATGTGTATATATAATAAACATGTTATTCTGGTCACCAATACTAAATTTTGGAAATAAGATTTTTTGGCTTGGCGGCTCCATTTGTCAGTGCTTATTTTTATATCTCTCTGCCCTGTCTGTTCTTCAAATACTGACTACATACACAATATACTCTAAAGAGCTTTTTGTGATGTAATGTGACTTATCACACTGACAATAATTATTGTCATATTGCTCACCATGCTACCGAATGACAAACAGTGCTTTGAACCCATATTTAAACAATCATTTAGGGGCAGCACCCATAGGTCTAGTGCAGACAGTCATTTCGTAAGCTCACAGGTCCTCTACTGCAATTAGTCTACAAACATCCTAGCACACTAGTTGCAGTGTTCTTGTTTTCAGACCCTGAAAGATTGCCAGAGCTTGTGCCGTCTCTCTGAGTGCGTCTGTGTATTCAGAACGAGGGAGGTGTGGAGGCCCATCTTGCCATGTATGCAAAGGTGCAGTCGGTAAACCCACACGTTTGGCACTGAGAAAGCTGTGAGCTGTGTTAGTTCGATAGGGGAGAGTCAACACGCTTCTTATGTCTGCCTCTCTCCTGCCAACAGGCTACATGAATGCCAAAGCAGCAGATATTTCAGATTTTGGTTAAAATTCTTAAACCACTGTACTGCCACAGGAACACATGTCTGCATTACTCGTCTCGCTGATAGAATTTGGTGTGCATGGGACAAATAAAAAAAGTAGTCTTAAATAACATTATGACTTTTCCAGTATGAACCATCAATCCATTATACAGCAACATCCAATAAATATTCAGCCAACAGCCACACATTTATTAAATAAGTTATCTAACTAATATTTTGCTGATAATTGGAATTCTAGCTAATTTCATCTTTACCATTACTATTAGAAAACAAAGCTTGTAAACAGGCGATACTATGTGTCTTCTTTGCACGTTCAAGTTTAAGTTTGCACAGGTACCCTTGATATCTTTCTTCACAGACTCTGTGCTTAAAGAATGAGGGCAGAATGTGTTTCTGTGATGGTAAACATACTCTGTATCTCCAGTTTCCTGCATTTAGGGCAGCTGGGAACATAAAAATAGAACACAACTAGCTATTCTAGAGAAGGAATTTAATATAGCCCATGGGCTGTGGTCAATTATCTAATTAAGCATATATAACTCTTTTTGGTTGTTCCCAAAACAATCTATGAATGTTAGTCAAACAGAGTGATTCCTGGGACATACTGACCTAACGTTTGGAGATAAAGCAATAAGGGATAGGATAAAACTTTAGTCTATAGTCCACTTTTAGCATATTGTTGCATTAATACTGTTCATCAACACTGAGAAGAAGGTCAGATTGTCTAACTAATTCAAATAATGGCAAAGCAATATTTAACCTGATTCAACACCAGTAGGTCCTCTCATCTAACTGGGGTCCTCTCTCAGAGAGAGAGAGAGAGAGTCTGTTACATGTTGTCATCATCACTGTATGATTGACATGCAGAATGTCCAAGCACCATACCACTCCATTGATTTGATATGCTAGTGTCTGCTCTTTACTATAGAAACTGTCCCCAGGACATTAGTTCAGTTCCTTTAATGTGTGCTTCATATTTGATAAGCACAGTTCTGCTCCGCTGGTAAATTACCTTCTTGCTGGGAAATTGATATGCAGTATGACTGCTGGTGCAAAATACCTTCAACAGTCTTGCAGTGCACGAGTGGACCTTTGTGTGACATATAACATGTAGCACCACTGAAATAGAGGGCAGTTTCAAATCAGTCCCAAATAATGAATCTGGCAGCACCATTAAAGTAGTGTTGAAGAAGAACTTGCTAGGCCTCAGCATAGGGCAGATGATACTGTTCCTCCCTCTTATTACAGCGTTTCGCCACTATGGCCAAGTAGAGCACCAGAAGTATGAGCCAGTAGCAGGCGTAGAGGATGGTCCCAGCAATAAGCAGGATCTTTTCAGTCTCACTAAAGGGCTCCTGCGTCTCACAGTAAATGGTGTAAGCCACTCCCCCGAGCAGAATAACTGCCCATACAGTCACAGGCACAGCCCCAATTAAGTTCACCACAATCTTTTTTCTCCCAGATGTGCCCCAACCTGCTTTGTTAATTGTCAACAGGGCAAAGATCTTAGCTGGCAGGAGGCTGGACATGTAGAGCAACGAATAGAGGGACATGAAGATCATGACAAGGCTGCCCCTCAAGAAACAGGCATAGGTAGCCTTTACCATTCCCACCAGCTGCACAGTTAGCAGGAATAACAAAATGTTCCACAGCCGGCCTCGATAAAATAAGTGGATCACTGTAGCCACCAGAAAGAAGGGGAAGAAGCCTGTGACCACAGACTCATAGGTCATCCAGAGGCTGTGCTTGTGGAACCAAAGAGCATTGTAGAGCCACTCTCGAAAGTAAGACTTGCTCCAGCGAGTCTGTTGGTTAAGCCAGCGAAGATAGCGAGTAGGAGTCTCTGTCTGACACTGTGAGCGTGCAGTAAACTTGGTCTTGTAGCCAAAACTGAGCACCCGATTGGTAAGATGCCGGTCGTCACCAAAGCTGCACTTGCTGCCCAGGAAGGTCTGGTGATACCATGGCTCTAGGAACTGCTGGAGGAGGGAGTTGCGGTACATGCCCAGGGGCCCACTGATGCACTGAACACAGCCAAAGTAGGACTGACAAGCACGCTCCACGTTGAAAGCCATCCAGTACCGCACACTGCTCAGGAAAGATATCCAGGAGTCATACTTGTTCAGGATCTGAAACAGTTCAAGGACAGTATGTTTTGAGCATTTTGCTATAGGATTGTGGAAAGCATGGCTAGGAGAACAAGCTGTCACATGGTGTAGATCCCTTATGAATTTGCTTTTAAAAGTGCCTTAATTCTTACCTGTACATCACCGCCCACTCCACCCACCTCTGGGTCTTCTTCCAGAATCTTCAGCATCTCGATGGTACATGCTGGATCCAAAACTGTGTCTGAATCACACACCTACGAACATACAGAATGAGATCACACTCTACAGAAGCCTAACGGGAAAATATGGGAAAAGTAGCCACCACCACACGTGGGAGACTGGGGTTTGAATCCCGGTCTGGGTGATGCTGTGCTACACCAATAAGAGTCCTTGGGTAAGACTCCTAACACTACATTGGCCTACCTGTAATATGATAAACCTTGTAAGTTGCTCTGGATAAGAGCGTCAGCTAAATGCCAGAAATGTAATGTAAATGACAGATTTGATGGATCTGTTTGAGAAGGGGAGCTACCGAATTGTGCTGGACACTGACTCTCCAAGACCAGAGTTCTGTACCCCAGCTTAAATTGGAAGCCTGGTAGCAGATGTTTGAAAGTTCCCTTTGTTTTCTTCAGCTGTTGATCATTAGCTCTGCAGAAGCAATGAGAGGTTGCTGACAGCACACAGGTGTGCTTCGGGTTCAAGGCAATGGCGTGACCTATGACCTCCATATAATAATGTTTCTGAACACAGCATGTAAATTAGTAAAGAAGCTTCTACTAAAATATAACAATATGAAAATATGCCACAAATCAGTGTTTCAGAAAAATACCTAAAAATGAGACAACCCTAAAGTAACTTCAAAGTGGGGATGACATTGGAAAGAATTTTTAAGTGAAGTTTGTCCTATAGAAAAATTAAGACTAAGGTACTGTACTATGAGGGCTCTACTAGGAATCACCAAAGGCCCCATAATATATTATTACGATGCAATATTAAAGGATGTTGCAATATGCGGAGTACCACAACAAAATATATTACAATATATGCAATTTATAACCTTTTTTTCTGCAGATTTCACCAAAGAAAAACTTCTTTCAACATCTTTGTCAACATTTATAACTAGATAAGGGTTTCAGTCTCTTTCTCTTTACTTGGTTTATTGCACTGAAATGGGACAGTCAAGCAGACAGACCAACTAACACCTAACTTTACTTTTCTGTAATAAAATACTAATACTTGTCATTTGTGTATCGATACTGTACTGGCACACAAAATATCACAATGCTATGCTGTATTTATCCGCTATATTTGTTCTTATGCAAGCATGGTCACCGTAATCACTCAAAACTCAGAACCACTAAAATAGATCTTAAAGACTCTTAAATACAGAATCCTCTTTTATCTTGTCTTAAGGAAGCGTTCGGTTCGCTAGAACACCATCTTAAACTCACCTGCACGTAATCCACTGAGTTCCCCAGTGCTTTGAAAGCCGTATACATCACCTCCCTCTTCCCACCCCACTCCTGCATTACGCAGGAGTACTGGCAACTGTGCACCATCCTGGATACCCGCACAGCCTCTTCTGCGTTCACTGAGCCTGTCGATGCACCCCCAGCACCATCACTGTGGTAGTTTCCCTTCCACACGATGCAGCCGGCGTGCTCTGCTCCCCCCATCACCTCCCGGAAGATGTCCATCATGTAGGCATCCTCTGGGCGGTTCCCATCCACCACCAGCACAACTTTAAGTCCAGGGAAGGAGATGCGACGCACGCTGCGCAAACACTTACGCAGGTAGTCAGGGTCTTCTTGGTAGGCAGCAATGCAGAGGGCCACAGTGCGACGCAGGTGGCATGGCCGTGAGGGCCCTCGCATGCGACGGTGCTCCAGGAAAGCAAAGAGGCTCTGAAGCAGCAGATGCAGTGACAGGATGGCACCGTACAGGCCAAAGGAGAGGTGGTGCTGCTCAGTGTGGATGAACTGGTAGCCGGTCACATATGCAAGCAAGATTGCAAAGAGCACCACGGCTGCAAATAAAGTGGTGATGAAGATCCGCACCGCTGTGCCACAGCGAGAGGGCATCTGTGGAGTGAAAAACAAGAGGCAGAATAGGTTAAACAGAAGGGTAGGGGGCTCAGAACCAAAAAAACTGGCTTCACCTTTAACAGATAGACTTTGTACACTGCTCCAGTTTCTAGTCTTCCTTACAGATGTCCTTCAAACAAAGTTAAAAGGGAAATGAAATTAGAAGAAGGGAAGTTAGGAAAGGTGGAATTGTTTTAGTTTTGGTTGATAGCAGATCAGTGCTCACGTACATGGAGATGTTTTTCAGACTGATTGTGTTGAACTTAGTGGCATTGTGGTCTGTGGAATTTCCTATTGTTGCTTTTACTACACTAGCGTCTCCATAATCTCTGCCTGTACATATTTCTTGTACATCAGATTTCTGAGTAGAGATTGAATGACCAGGATGAAAAGGATCAAACTGATCTCTTTCTGTCCCTTGCTCAGGTTAATGACTTTAATTAAAGACCGAGAAGGGTTTGGCCACTACTCTGTGGCATTCTGAACTGAGAACAATCTCCCTATTTATTTCTCCGCACCCCCAGCCCGCTGGAAGAAAGAGCTTCTTCACTCACTGCCTTCATATCATAACAGCCAAAGCCATTGATCAGTCAGAAATGAAATCCAGCTGCTCCAAAAGGGGATGTTGCTTATCCACTTATCCCCAAACTCTCTCAGAGATTTTTATAGAGGTCTATTATGTCCGTCTTTGGATTGTATCGTATAACTCAGTAGCAGACAACGTCTTTTCTTTTTTTAAAATGGATGTGAAATGCACATTAGTGTACTCAGTTGTCACAAGTGTTGATGCATCATAATATAATATAATAAATTGGTTTCTTAGGGCGACAAACAGCAGGCAGTCACTCATGAGTATGTTTGACCCTAATTAGAGGGCCTACTCCTGTAGGGGCTTTAAAGCTTCGGGGTCTATGAAAGAAGAAAGAGTTCATGTTCAACTCAAAAGCACCTCAACCGTCATTCTGTCACCAAAGGCTGTGAACAAATACAGCCCAACTGATGACATGTAAAGAGTAGCCCACACAACTGATACAAGCACTGGAATGAAAATTAACCCATTAAACTCCATCCTGTATACCTGAAAAGCAATATTTCCCCTTCATGACCACCATCTAATCCGACGCCTAGCACTTCCCAGTAGTCCACACAATAAAACTAAGATAAAAAACGGAACCATTTCTCTTAGAGATCGATAAGTACTCACTTTAGCCATGATGGGCTATCACACCCTGGTAAAAAGGTCAGACCAGAGAACTTTCAGGAGGTAGTAGTAGGCAGTACAGCTGCTGATGTAAATCAGATTTGAAAATAGACAGCCCTGTGCTGTCTAGTGTGTGCGTGTCTTTTTCAGGCTCCAGAGAAGATGCAGGCAAGTGTTAAAGATCCTCCATAAGATCCCGGGCGATGAACAACGATGAAAAGGCAGGCAGTTTTGTGATGAAGTATGATCCAGTAAAAGTCAAGTCTGAGCAGAGGGAGCAGAACCTTTTGTTGGGACCCTGCTCTGTCTGGACTGCCTCACAGGTGAGATGCAGAGTCAATGAGAATTTTTGTCTGTGGGACAAGACACTTCACTCTAGAGGAGGAGAGGAAGGGCTGAGTACAAGATGATGAGGAAAAGGAAGAGGCGGGGGAGGGGGCCAGGTGAGAGGAGGATGAAGTAACAGTTGTGAGGGATAGTGTGCTGGGTGGTCAGTCTGACTGGGTGTTCAGCACCTTTCTTTGTAGGTTCTAGAGGATGTTGATGCTTTCTGTCAGCAACCTGTTCAGAAATAATTATGAGCCCTCAAGGTAGTCGAGTTACAGTGCGAGACTTCCTCTAGGAAATTCACTCTGTCTTATGTAGCTGATTATATATATGTTCTCATCTACAGGTCACAAAAATAGCACTACATTAATCACCATAATACAGAGACAGAGGCAGTGACAGTGACTTTAGAAGGGTCTTACTGTTGAAAACGCACCCAGTGATCCGTCTTTGTCTAGAACAGCCAGATTGAGAATGCAATTTCTTGCCACTAGGGGGCATTCACAGAAACATCTAATCACAGCAGAACACAATTTGTTCCCCTCCATGGAACCGTTTGAACTGATTCAGTGAACAAATTAGTATGTACACCGTCTGTCAAAAGTTTGGGTACACTCTGCTTTTGCACGTCTTCTTTTCACTGTTATCAGGTAAGAAATACCCACTAAAGCATTGTAAACATGAAACAACTATTATTTTGGTTATTTACTAATGAATTATAAGGAGCTTTGTATATTCTCAACAGTGTCATGTATTATATTATAAACATGTTATCGTCAGTTCATTTCTAAGAAACTAATTTAAAAAGCAAATGTAAAAAATGTAATTCAAGGTAATTCAAGGTAAAACCCTCATTTATATATGTATTAAATAAAAATATGCCAATATGATGCAAATTGTAAAATTTCAATGGAAACAAATGAAGTGCATCCAGCCCAGTGACTCCACGAAACGATACATCTGTTGACACATCCACATCTATGACGAGATCAAAGCTGCCCCTAGTCCTTTGAAAAGCCTATCCCCCACTGGGCGGTATTGCTAATGAACTGATATGTCTCTGGCTCGCCGGGGCGTTATAATGTAATCTAGTGACTTGTAAATCCCAGGAGGGTCTTCATAGGGCCACCAGACCCCTGTGTGAAGTCACTCTCTGATGACATGGACAGTAATGTAGGCTGCATTTTCCTTGGAGAGGTCCTACATCTTCAAACAGAATTCGGAGGCGTTCCTGTCTATTCTTGCCATCAGCCAGCCAGCCTGGGGGCACAGACAAGGGTGCCAGGAAACAGGCCACGCACCACAGTAACTGTTAATGTAGTAACTCTGGAGACACACACCCGAGCAAGTTCACAAATACTTCAATGAATTCTTAGACACTCTCTAACTCTCAGAAACTAGGCATCCAAGAGAGCAATTACAGCACCCCAGCTTCATTTCCTGCTACCTTTCTGTAAATAATTACAGAGGCCTGTTTGTGTGAGCTTGAGTCCGTCTGAACTCTCAAAATCCATCTCCTGACTCTCTTTTGCCACTCTTTAATATTTCACATATGGACTTACAAATACTTGTGAACTTTTTCCCCCTAAAAACAATTATTAAAGACCTAAATACACAATATAAGTCTAGCAGATATTTCCATACCTTCCCAGCCCTGTGGCAGTGACGGTGGGCTCCCTCTGCCCTGGCGGAGTCAGCCTTGCAGGGTGTGTGCGTGTCGCCGGCTCCACTCCTCTCCACTGCAAGACTACAGCAGGCTCCTTGTTCTGCCCCTTGCTCACACTACATCTTTATTCCACCAGCTCTTAATTCAGGAGATCCCTCATCCAAAAATACGGCACACTCGCCCTCCTCCTCCCTCTCCCTTTTCCTCCTTTCCTCCTGTCCCACAGCACAGTCCTCAAGCATGAAGGCCTGTCAGTTCAGCATCATGAGAAGCCTGCTTCTGTCCCATCTGGTCCTGGAGAACAGCAATAAGATAAAGTAGCTTCCACATAGTGTAATCTCATCACGTGTGACTGATATAAAAGGCTGACTGCTCTTTTTCAGACTCACCTAGACTGGTGCCCAGCATGTCTGTGGATAGAACGTCCTGCCTAGAGCAGGCGCAGGTGCTCAGGGTGCTCTCTCTGCCCAGCTTTCTTTCTTTTTCCTTCTCCCTCCATGCCTTAGTGTGAGCCTTGCTGCAGTGGCAGCTGCTCTCCACTCTGCACCTCTCTGCAGCACAACCCAAATCCCAGTAAACTCCTTTCTGCTGTCACACCGTCCTGCCTTTTTCTCGCCCTCTCTCTCTCCCTCTCCTCCTGTCCGTCACTTCTCCACACTCTCTCCCCTCTGCTGCCCCACTCTGCAGTGCAGCCAGCTACCACAAGACTCAGGACTGTTTGAGCGGACCCCCCCTCTCCCCTTGGCTGCACACACACACACACCCTTTCAATGCATCCTTTATGGGCTTATTTATTTATCCATCCCTCCTCCCTGCACCCCTGCTGCTGACAGCCTGCAGGTCTGATACAAATAGTCAGGGACAGAAAGAATATGAGAGTATAAAACAGGAAAGATAAAAAGAAAGGGTGAGAGAAAGACAGCTTCATGGTCTGCTATGACATACCATTCAGTACCCAAACCATTCATATACGAGTGCTACTCTCCTTCCCTAGTCCCCCCCCAAAAAAAACTTACTGTGTTTTTAAATCAATCCCCAAAAAATCATCACTCTTCTTCTCTCTGCCTGTGCAGCATGCCTCGCAGGTAATTAGTGTAATAGCTCTTTCATGACTGGGCAGCAGAGGAGAGTAGGAAAGGGTCGTTGAGGGGGATGGGGGAGTCCTGCCTAGCTTCTGAAGTTCAATAGCATCACAGCAGCCCCCACACTGAGAAAATGTCCTTGGCTCTGAACCAGAGGTAAAATCTATTCCTGCACATATTCCTGCCATATTAATATGAAATAACATTTCTATGTTAAAATACATGATGTGTAGTATATTAGAATGACAGTAGTGGCAAATATCTTTTGAGACTTCAGGGTTGCAAATCTCTGACCTCCCAAAAACAAATACAGTTCTTTAGTAGGCATTCCAGTGCCCCAAAACTACCAGTTTCAAAATCAGCCACTTCAATAGGAACAGCTTTCTATTGCTGTGGGTTCCCCCTTAATGCTTCCCTCTGAACACCCTAAATTCCATTTGACAGATTCCTTGTAGATTCTGGACTATGTTCATGTAATTCCTCCACTTGTGCGTTTATATTTAAATTTACATCTGAGGCATTTAGTGGATGCTCTTATCCAGGGCGACTTACAACCATGCTTAGTGTTCTGTTGGATAATATTTAAGCTAGTATAGGAGGGTTACAGCCTAAACTTGCCATGAGCTCAGACACTGCCTGAACAGGGGCCAGTGCTGATACCTAGAGAGATTAATACACAGACATATATTCATATCGTCGCTGTCCAATGAAAAACATGTACCTCCATTTTTGTCCATTTTGACTTTTATGCATCATTTGAAAACAGCCGCTACCATTTACACACTGCGAGATTTGCATGATGAACGGACCAAATGAAATGGCCCAGAAGTGCTCGGAAGGACGTCTGGTTCCATTGACTTACATTAAAATCGAATGAGGTTTTGGCCTCTCCTGTAAAGTTGCCATTTTGGAGATACTTGTTTTTCTTTGGACAGCGACGATATATTCTCGTGTTTTACCACATTCCAAATGTGCTCTGTTGATTCAGAGCTGGCGAATGGGGAGAACATTGAACCTTCTTGAATTCACTATCATGGTATGCACTAGAAACCAGTTTTCTTGATTTTGCTTTGTGATGAGGCTGAAATTAGAAGATGACTGAATTGTGGCCATAGGGCAGCACATGACCAGCTGCAAAGTTTAGTGGCAGTGCCACTCAAATGTCACTCAACTGGAATTAGGGGGCCTGAAATGTGCAGCCATCACCAGCTTTTATTGTTGACCCTGGGCAGGGTAGGTAACTGGGCTTGTGCTATTCATGCCGAATTCCGTATGGAACAGAAATCAGGGTGGATCAGACCAGGTGATGTTTTACCGATGATTTCCAGTTGCAGCCTCAGAATGTTCTTCATGGTTAGGAGCTTTGGAACCCGATATGGTCATCTGCTGCTGTACCCCAAGTTAGACATGATATGTTCAGATGTGCCTTATCTTTTTCTTCTGATCTTTTCAAGTGTGGCTAATCAAGTTACTGTGGCCTTCAGCTAAGGTAAGGCCATTCTCTTCTGAGCCATCTCATCAACAAGCCAATTCTGCCTATAGAAATTTTTTTTTTTGCATTCTGTATAAACTCTGTCAAGCCTGAAAATCCTAACTCAGCAGTTTTCCGACATACTCAAACCACCTCGACTGACCAAGTGTAAAAGTGCTGTTGATCAAAGAGACAGGGAGTGTTTATATTAAACTGCTCACCCCTCAGAAAGTGAGGACATTGCACACTGTACCTACATACTAATAGTGGATTGTGTGAGACAGCGAGTTATTCACAACTCCAGGTATGATGGTCTGTGCTAGTTTTTCTAGCAGGTTAGTACTAAAGTCAGAGAGCACCCATTACTTTTTTAATTTCCAACTCTCAATACAGTAATTAAGTTCAAATTATTTATTTTCAGTAGCATTTTTGAACTGCAGTTTAGTTAAACCTCCATTTGCTTTGTCTTTTCCCTTGCATATTATTTCTTTATCAACAACAGAAATTAAATAAATGAGTTTTGGAAAACTAATATTTAGCTTGGTGTTTCTCCTGCACATGCACACGCTGCTCATATTGCAAGTGAATTAATAAGACTGCAGATGTGTTCATAGATAAGAGGACAGAAACCATTTTTTTTCATCTTACAAAGGCAAGAGGAGCACATGTGGAAACGGAAAATTTCAGGAGCATACAGACAGAGCACGACTCCTTTACAAGGAGTGACAAATTGCACTGCCTCGTCTTACAATGCTTCCAGGGTTGTCTCAACCCTGCTTTTTTTTTCTATATGTAGCACAAACAGCGAGGGGGAAAAAGGCAAACAGGCACTATTTTACTGGTGCTGAAGAGAGTGCTGACTTGCGCTGTGTGCAGAGGGAGACAAATCTTACATTTGCCGCGCTCTGCTTTGCTAAGGATGCCCTGTGACCCCTATGATTCCGTTGACTCCTGATTTCTCAAGTTGTAGCAAGACCACCTGGTCTTGTGTGTGTAACAAACTGACTGTGTGTGCAATAGATTTATTATTATTATTTATTTTTTTATAGATTTACATAAAGAAGAAAGGGATCCAGGGGGTAGCTCGGGGGTTAGCCAAGTTTGTCCAATAGCAATATCCCAAGCTATCCTCTAATCAAACAGACCATATGTTATCTGGCTAACTGAGAAACTCTGCTCTGTGAGGAAGATTTCTTTGAAGAAATTGTTCAGC
Source organism: Prochilodus magdalenae (assembly GCA_024036415.1). Taxonomy (NCBI): domain Eukaryota; kingdom Metazoa; phylum Chordata; class Actinopteri; order Characiformes; family Prochilodontidae; genus Prochilodus; species Prochilodus magdalenae. The sequence goes on from JAMWET010000950.1 coordinate 1,194,312, forward strand.
ATGCTGAAAAGCTGAGTGTGCGTTCAGATTTAGGGCAGAACCACAATCTTCTTTTCTAGTTTTTGTTGAGGGAAGATGAACTTCCTCATGACATCATCCAGCTCTTCCAGGGCCAGCTGAGCATGGAGCACAGCCACCTCATCAGAGTCTGAACGCACCACCCACTTCAGAGCCCGATAAAGCTCCAACAGAACATCCCCCAGAACCTGCAAGGAGAGAGACATTTAAAAACAGGCATTTAGACAAGGCAGGTAATTCATAAGCTTCCTGAAGCAGGTGGTCTACTGTTTCTGCTCCACAGCTGGAAGAAAAAAAAAAAAAAAAAAAAGACAAAGAGAGGGTGAGGAGCCACTTTCAGTATTCAGCTGTTTCTGCTGCTCTAAACTAAAGACCCTCAACACTCTCACCCCACCTGCTTCACCTACCTGTGCTGTATTATTACTTACGGCAACAGCTGCACCAAGTCACAAAGCCACCACTATAATTACTCACAGCAGAAGGACCTCCATCACTGTTCCGATACTGATCAAACAGTGCCTTTCTCAAACTAGCTCATTGTAAACATGTCAGTGGATCCAAAAGTCAAGTCTCGCTAAAAATTCTGTGTGTGTATTCTGTGCGCACACACACACACACACACACACACACACACACACACACACACACACACACACACACACACACACACAGCAAGATGGTAACTAAAGTAGTGATAGGTGTTGTAAAGCAAAAGGTCAGAAGGGGGAAAGGTCTCACAAGCAGTTTGTGCACTCTTACTGCAAAGAGAAAGGGCTTTTAAAGGGTCAGAGGGTCGGTGGAGATCTGTATAGAGGCTGAGTGTTTCAGTTGCAAACTGGTCTCCTAAGGAAACTGCAGAACTCATGAAGAGGATTTAAGCAGAAACTGTCCTTTTACAAACTCACGCTGTACAAAACATTTACTTTGTTAATAAAGATTTGCTCATAACAGAGGAGCCTTCTGGAACAGAAAACCTGTATGGACATTTTATTCAAACTGTGGGTTCCTGTGTGCCACAGTACACTCTAGAAGAGCCAACTGTCATTATACAAGGCTAGTTGAAGCAGTAAACAGTTTGCTGGTAGATGGTGTGCAGCATCTGGAGGAATCTAAATGCCAAGGCTTTGATCTTTTCACTTTGAACCACTTTACGTTGACTGCAGTATGCTTAACAACTGTCTCATGACGAGAGGTCTGAACAACAATAAGACACGAGGAACATCAAAGCTAAAACACAGCACAACCTTCCTCCAAGCACTGCTATGAAAACCATGCCTCAACAGTGAACATGCTTTTAATTCTAGAGGTATTAGCCAAATCTGTGGCACACCTGGACACACTTTCCCCAGACACAGAACTAATAATAATAACAATAACAACAGCAACAGCAACAACAACAACAACAACAACAACAACAACAACAACAACAACAATAATATTTTTGCAGTCAAATTATACACGACAATAATCACAAATCATGATAACAGTTTGGATTTTTCTAATATTATATGACCAGTTTACAGCTATTTCACTCATACTTTGACATTTTTGTCTCCTACACTGCTCATCGGTTAAGACCATTTGGTCTTTTTTTAAAATTTTTTATCATTTAGTCATTTAGATAAATACAAATGCAGTACAAGTGAATCTATTGTTTAAGCTTATACTTATATGCATGCATTAGAATATGCAGTCCGTTAAGCACACATTGGTAAACACATGACACATCAGTGGCTCCCCCCACAGTTTGTTAATATCTTAAGTTATGCTTGAAATGCAGGATGTAATAATTGCGATGTGGTATTTGCAGCCTACTGCTGCTGTTCCAGGAGGGATGCTGTAGTGGGAGGAGCACTACCCTGGCTTAATGAGTGAACCAGGCCATGGGAAACACAGTATACATAAATGAGGAAGAAAATACATGTTGCTTATTTGAGGGCTGTACTAAATAAGAAAGGAGCAAATGATAGCCCCCTTCAACAGGTCTTCCTTATCTGCACAGTTCCAGCTGCCATCAGAATTCCTCAGTCTCTAGAAACCATACGTGCTGGTCACAGGGGTCAAAGGAACCAGTACACCAAGCCCCAACACTTAGATATTTATTCAAACACATTTAATGAATGATCACATTCATCCTCAAATAAACATGCAGTTATACATACCCGAGTGGTTTTATCGCTGAGGCCCCTCAGTAAAAGAGCAATGACGTGAACTGCAGCTCTCCGCACCTCTGCCTCTTTCTCAGTCTTTATCAGGGCTGTGAGACATGAGCTCAACTGCAAGAGAAAATACAAAAGTGATCAGAGATCAGACATGATTCTGTACACAGTACAGTACTGCAGTGGTCTGCAGTGCTGTGGTACATGTGGTCAATTGATGCATGTTGGGTCAATTCATGATTGAACATTTTAACACACATGCAAGCAAACACACAGACACAAGCACACACACGCACAGTAATGAGTGAGAGTAGCCTGTTGCAGGGCCTGCTTTCCTGAATAAGCAGGTCTGTTAGTTACAGTGACAGAGCTGCTTATTCATGAACAGCTCAGAGTTGCCCCACCCCTCTTCAAGTGTACCTCAGCTATGCTTACTTAGTGACCCAGCACACATACATATTAAATGAACAAATATGTAGAAACTTGCCTCCAATACAACTAAATGTAAACTTACAAATATACACATATGACACACATCCACACCATACCATGCTCACATTTCTCCTGCTCAGGTATTGATGGAATCAGATCAGTGACAAAAATAGATCTCAGCCCTGGGGGATGGGGTGTGTGGGAGATGGGGCTCGGCAGTGGTGAATTATTGCTGCTTTCATGTGGTCTTGGTTTTATGGTAAGAACTAGTTTTCTTCTTGAAGGCTTCCCATGTACACCCTTTTGGATGATGAAGTTAGGTACATTAAAATGTTGGGCACAACATTAATTGGGACATCAGTGCTATTTTTGTCATGGTGAAAAGAAAGAATCGAACCGTCCATCAGTGGACAGTAATAAAAGAACACAAATTAATGTTAATTTTAGAAATGTACCATAAACCCCCTTTTTACATTTACAAATCCACAAACTAGGTCAAAAACTAGGGCTGCATCAGTATGAGAATCATACAGACATATTTTGCATGTACACTTTTTTCAACCATAAAGACAGAATATGTTTACATGCACTTAAAAATCCATTAACTGAGGAAAAAAAAAAAAAAAAAAACACCACACATTTACATGCATTTGGGGTATCAGATAATGGCAATTGAATAACCCCACAGAGTAAGCACTAATGTAACATAAACTCCTGGTGCCCGGCTTCATGTGGCGAGAGTATGCAGGCACTTTTTGGAGAATGAAGGAATTGATACCATTGGCTGACCCCCTGCTTGCCTGACCTAAATCCAATAGAACACCTCTGGGACATTGTTTCGGTCCATCCGACACCGCTAGGTTGCACTTCAGACGGTCCAGGAGATCAGTGATGCCCTGGTTCTGGGAGGAAACACCCCAGAACACCAAGCGTTGCCTCATTAGGAGCAACGTGGAGGTCATCCAAACTACTGAGTACCATTTTGTGTTGCTGTAATGGAATTTTAAATGGACGAGCCTGCAGCATCATTTTTCCGCTTTGATTTTCAGGGTGTCTTTGAATTCAACCCTCTGTAGGGTGATCATCCTTTCATTTCTAACACATTACCCAGTCTATATGAGGAAAGATATCCTGCATGATTGTTTTTCCCATTGAGATCTGATGTGTTCCTTTACTTTTTTGAGCAGTGTATTTCAATACTTCACCACTCAAACATGAACCACATGAATGATCATGTTCAGTGAACAAGTTCTTCCCCTGAGAAAGCAGCAAAATTTAATATGCACAGAAAAAAACCTTGTAGTGAAAGCTTAGAGATCACTTCATCCCTTTATTATAAGCGCTGTTCTGAAGCACATGTACTCACATTCTTGACCCTTAACCCCAGTTTAGACAGGAGCCTTCCATTGCAAATAATTCTAATTATGGATTAGTAATTACAGACAATCTGGCAAAGTGATTGCATATTACCATAAAATGTAACTGAATAACTGGATGGCTGAGGAGCATAAGACAACAGATTTACAAACAGATCTGACATAAATAGTTTATTTTTGTTGTTAAAACATGATTTACTATATTTTAGGGTCTTAAATCTGTTTCTAAGTTCAGGTCACATTGATATGTTTGTGTGTGTGTATATTTCAGAATGTTTCAGAATGTCATGCCTTCAATATTATTTGAAAATATGGAAAATAATAATAATGAATAAAAAAGTGTGAACACACATCCCATGAATAATTATTCACAGCTAATCTCCTGGTGGACAATGTGATTGTTGGTATTTGGACAGTTGGTCATTACCTCCTGTGCCAGTGGCCCGAGGGAGAACTGGAGGCGCTGGCACAGCTCACCCAAGTTGGACAGACAGCTGGCACGCACGCTGCCATCCTCATCCCGTGTACCGCTCAGGAACACACCAATCAGAGGACGACCATAGTGTGGTGCTAAGTCACCTGACAAAGGAGGCAGATTTCATTTATTGATCAGTTCATTATTATTGATTTACATTCATTTATTTACATATATCAATGACATATTTACAGCGGATACGGCCTGTCAGGTAGGGGTGGGAAATAACAATATTTTAGCATGACAGTGAGAAAACATATGCATGTACCATCTCAGACCTAAACCTAATATACAAATGTAAATCAAATGTAAACATTAAATTATGCACTTTGAACAGAAATTATATAATTATTTTAATAATTTGGTCATGTTTAGGATGATTTACAGAACAGTAAAGATACATTTTTAATTTAAATGACAATACTATACTACAGACCTTTCTAAAGAATCCCAGCACAATAGTTCCTTGTTTTGGCCACACCCATTTTGTTGCACTTACAACACTTATAGCTCACAAATGGCATAATGCTTGTCATGAGTTAACAACATGAATCGGCTCAATATCACAATTAGAACCAACTAACTGCAGCCACTTCAGAACAGATGCGAACTTTGCAGCTCCTCAATTCTCATATTTATGGTACACTATCACTATCACTCACAATCATTAATTACAATTTGGAAAATCTCTAAAAGAGTTTTTTGATTGTAAGGATTGTATTGTAAGAAAAGTGCACATTTGTGACCAATGGGATAATTTTCCACTGTAGGCTTCACCCCTTTCCGTAGTTAATTTTTTATTGTTAAATGTGTGTTGTTAAATGGTTTGCTGTCAACTTTGCATAGTGTGTTTTTGTTATGGGTTCTCCTGTTACATTCTACATTCTAATAACGCTAATGTCTCCCGTTTGTTGCTGATAATCCTAAAATATAGTTTAACAAAATCTATCTTTATTTCCTGAGTAATTGGGTTTTTAATCAAACATTTTTTCATTCCAAATTATTCAACTGAAACAGTTTCAACTGTAGCTTTTCACTACATTCCACATGTGCCACCACAGCTGGAAACTGGAATTAAATGGGTTAATTAAATGGACATTTTAGAATTTTAGTTCAGTTCATCTCAAGAGCTAAACCTACTACGTGGGCAGCTGCTACAGCTAAAAGATTTAACCTCACCCTCAACTCTTTATCCTGAAACAATAGCAGAAACTGACTTCTGTTTAGCAGGTAGTTTCTTTCCAGGGAAAGTATCCTCTCTAATATCTCAGACTCTGTTCCACTGCATCAGCGCACACTTCCTTTGTTCCACTGCATCAGCGCACACACTTCCTAGGGGGGAGTTGTGATTCAACACACACACATATCACAGAGTCTAGGGCACACACACACACACACACACACACACACACACACACACACACACACACACACACACACACACACACACACACACACACACACACACACATACGGCTCTGAGGTCACCGTTCCTGTTTCAATCTCTCCATCTTTGTGTGAAAGTTTGAGAAAGACTCAGGCACATTCCTAAAGCATGAGCTAAGGAGCTAAACTCGTATTCTTCAGTTATTTAGCATAATTCGGCCAAATAGCAAGCAGTGCGTTTACCTCTATGGTCAAAATGTAGTCACCGAAACCACTCACTTTTTCAACTGCTGTACTTCCTTTTTTATAAGCCTTATTTAAAGAGCAAAGAGATAGCAGGTATTGCATCAACAACCTGAAAGTCTATGCGATATTGTGTGTCTATTGGTCTGAGCCAGCCTTAACTCAATGTTAAATGTCTGGCATTTGGCCACGCTGAGTGAGTGAACCTAGGTGGATCCAGTGGGACTGAATCCCTACAGCTGAATGTACTGGCCAACCCACAGAGAGCCCTGTATTAGACACATTTAGACCTGGCAGAAGTTCCCAGGACCCCTGTGGTTCAACCCTTTTCGGGAGAAGAATGTAACCTTCAAAAGCATGTCATGTCCAAAGAGGGTCTTAGCCATTAGAGACTAAATGGAGGGGAAAAGCAGGTGTATCTGTATGTTAATTAAAAAAATAAATGAAGTCAGCAAAAGGGTGATAGGCTGTCCTTTGATCCTGTACCTTCTGACTGCTGCCATCTGTCTGTGCCTTTTAATTAGCCAAACATTTACATAAATCTTAATAATTTGGCACAAGATATGTGCAGCAAAGTCAAATCTATAAGGGCCTGAAACAGCATCAGGAAATATATATACATTTCATTTATATATATATATATATATATATATATATATATATATATATATATATATATATATATATATATATATATATATATATATATCACACACACACACACACACACACACACACACACACACACACACACACACACACACACACACACACACACACACACACACACACACACACACACACACACACACACACACACACTACATCTGCATTAGTAGCTGTATTAGAGGTAAGGCTAGAAACCACCAACTCATTAGATAATGCTTTTGAGTTGCAGATATTGTGCCAGGAGCAGCAGCTCGAGTGCAGTGATGGAGAGGGTGGCCGGGCTCAGAGGGTTATGGGTTGGTGGGGCAGGGTAAGTGAGCTGATTAGGGACTAGCTGTGTGTGTTTTTGGGAGCGAGCGAAGCAGCTGTTGGACTCTTTGAGAGCATGTTCTGTTAGCTGTGAGGAGCTGAGCCAAACTGAGACACCCCAGGGCCAGAATGAATAACCAACAGACACAAAGAATAACCCCACACTTGTGCTGAGAACATGGCACTACCCTGGTCTGTCACAAAGGGAGAGAACAGAAGGAAGAAAAATAAAAAATAAGCTCCAGCTCTGAAAAAAAAAGATAGTGTTAGATCAAATGTGGGATGTAATAGGAAAAACAATGAGAAAGAAAGAGGAGTCCCAAAGAAAAGGCAGTTCAGACAAGACAAGTTCACAGATTAAGAGTGAGAGACAATACTCACTGGGATGTAAAACCTCTACGTTTGCAACTATTCAACCGGGATTCTTTAGAAACCAATTAATCACAAAAATGCTCCACGAGTTCATCAGAATCTTTTTTTATCTTTCAAAATAAGAACGGTTTGCAAATTCATCTGTTTGGTTATTTTGTATACAATGGCTTAATCAATGCAACTTTAAATACTCTAAACCACATAAGAAATGGTAGATTTAGATGTTTTGAGTATTTTGGTAACAACAGGACCTTATTCACCAATAAATAATACAGTATAGAAACTTTCTGCAAATGATCTGTTTCAGTGTGATCATTATGTTTTCAAACTGTATTAATTTTAATTGTATTAGAATGTCAGCCAGTAAATTCTAGAATCATTCACAGCTGTTTGATGATCCCACCGTTTCATTCCATGTAAGCTCACCGGACAAAAAGTGTGACTGTGACTCCATGTCTAACACCTCCAAGACCATGAACAACAGCTGTGATTGTATTTGTCATGGACTGGACAAGTTTCTGGATGTAGGGAACATAAATGTTCAGCCAATCTGGCATCAAAGTTTTGAGTAGCTTGGCCAGATTTAGTAGATGCCTTCTGTCACAATTCTGAGGAGAATTTCCTGTAGACTGGGATTTCTGCCACTGCCAATAGACCCGTATGACTGTATGCTTCCATACACTTGCAAATTCAGATACGTCCTTCACACTATGACCCACCTTTTCATGCCTTCTTTAATATCTGCTTTAAGGCCAATTTTCCACAACTGGAACAATACATTCACTGTATCATCTATTCTCGATTTATGAATCCTGTCACTCACACCCGGCAGGTATTTATCCTTATGCAGCACCACCTGCATTAGCCTAAAGTTACTACCACCTTAAACACTCAACTTGTGACTAACAAATAATATTTGTTATAGGTGTGTAAGGGTTCACCCATTTGTCCCACACTTTTACAGATGTTTCAGTTCGGTATATGCAGTCCTGTGGAGAATACAAGTTAGCAACATGCTATGCTAAGTTTAGCTCAAGCTGATTAACCTTCTGACTGAGTCAGTCACACTATGGTGAGTGCACATGACAGAGGAGCTAGAAGACTTGCAATACTGTCTTTTTTAACAGTTATGAAAATTAATCTATCCATTTCTGTTTTTTGCTCTGTTTATTCCCCAGTTGTACTTTTGAACAGAGCCTTGACTTCTATGTATCGTCACACCCCTAATAGACAGTGTGCTATACACAATAAAGAAACCCCCAAGTCTTTAGACTTGTATGTTTAAAAAGCTGCTTTGTGTTTGGCCAATGAATGAGTGGATACCTCACTGAATATTATTATAATCGATAATCATCATCTTCAGGTCAATGCATTAATGCATTTTTACTCACCCATGGCTCTGCTGACTCTCATCAGAGCCTCCCCCACTTTGAGGCGTGTCTCCAGAGATCGCCCCCTGCTGGGAGAAGCTGCACTCGGCCCTGCCTGGTACTCAGCCAATAGCCTCTTCAGAATCTGCTCAGGGAAGGAGTCCGCCAGCACTACCAGCCCTGCGCACACACAGGAGAAAAATAGGACACAACTTCATTTAACGTCGATGAAAGTGACCTCTAACAACCGGATGTGGTCTTATAATCTTGTATATACCCACAGCAAAAGGCCCGTCCTCTTTTGTTTAGAGAGACCCAAAATATACTGATCTCTCTCAGAAACTGAAAAATATACTAAAAAGCAAAAAACAGGCCTCTCGGCTATACGGGTGTAAAATATACAAAGGTTCCTTCATCTTTACAACAAAAAGGTGCCAGCTGGTCGCCATTGGCTTCTCAAGGAGAGCGGGGTATGTATATACACATCAGTGTTGCAAAAAATTAGCAGGAGAGCAAGTTTAGCTGATTACCTTAAAAAAAAAAAAAATCATGCAAGCAGGAATGAAAACCTGCAGCCACACTGGCTTTTTCTAGATTCATGTTTATGATCTAAGAATATGTTTAAAGGGCAACACATTAATGGCCCTTGATTTTTATATAGAAAAGAAATAGGGATTTCTGTACAATTTAATTTTATGTTTGAGTAAAGTGCCATCTCATAATAATACATAACAAAATGATAGAGATGTTGGAAAATAGTCAAATAGGTTGGCGTAGCTCAGCAGATAACACCACTACCCACAAGGCAACCATCACCACATGTGGGAGACAGGGGTTCAAATCCCAGTCTGGGTGACTATGCTGTGCTACACCAATAAGAGCCCTTGGGGAAGACTCCTAACACTACACTGGCCCACCTGTAATATGATTAACCTTGTAAGTCGCTCTGGATAAGAGCGTCAGCTAAATGCCGTAATGCAATGTAAACAATCAATTACTACATACATGAACCCACACAAACATTGCATACGGATCTATAATAAAACATAATAGAGCAAAAAAACATACTATATGACCAAGTGTCTAAACAACTAAATAAGGTACCATCCTAAAGGTTTCAACGTGTTTGAGGTCAACACTGTGTGCATGTCACTGAAGTTCTTCAAAACAAAACTCGTCAAACCACAAAGCTGGAACATATTAATGTGTAAAATTACTCTGTAGGCTGCAGCACTGATATTGCCCTTCACTTCCCAAACTGCCACAAATCTTTTGCAATCCCCTTACTGCTGACCCTCTCTCTGCCTTCCAGTGGAACCCTGAATCCCCCATCAGACTACCAGAACGTGAAATGTGATTTCACTGATCCAAAGTGTATGAAGTGACAGATATGACAGTGAGTGTTAACTGCACTGTCAAATGACAGTGATCAATTGCTATAGCTGAGGTCTGGTCAAATCTAGTCTTTACTGGGATTTTGCTTTTGGGATTTTTAATTTAGACGACTGCTCTGGTTCTGGTTTAGGCTTGAAGGCCACACTGAGTTTAGGCTTGCTGACCCAGTAAAGCAGTGACAAGGTATAGATGTGCAAATATGGACTGATTTTCATTCAAACTGTGTAAGCGTGGAGAACCTGCAGCTATGGGGTGCCGCCAACTTGTCCCTCGTTATCTCTGTGAGAATGAAGGAAAAAGAGTGACATCACTGCTATTTGGCTACAGCGAGCCAAGATCCAGCCAGGCATGATAAGAGACACTGAGACAAAGAGAGCAGCTAGCCTGAGGAATAAAAGATATCAGCTTTATAGCTTTAAAGCTCACTCCCTAAAGCCTGTATAGTTCAGAAACTCAATCCAGATACAATCTGAAAAACTACTGAGCCAAATGACAATAAAATGAAACAAAACCATTAACCAAATCTGAAATGGTCAGTCTAGAACGTTTTCTGAAATATGGCAATTTAAGACAAATTTATCCAGTAAGTCCTCAATGCTATCTCTGTCCTGTTCCCATTAACTTCAACAGGGACAAGCTAAGTGAAAGCTGGCACATAAATCCCAGATATCTAGATCGTCACAATGTAAGAGAATCAGGTCTCTTAAGACGTAATAACTGACACAAAGCTGTAACTCGTGAGACAGTTGATAATGGACTATCCTGAATGTTGGATTCTTTTTTTAACTCTTGTGTTTTAAGCAGAAGTTTCAAAACAGCTCAAAACGCATTTAGTAAGAATTGTTTATGATAGCCAATATTGACAGTGGGCTTCACACATTGCAGAGTGAACAGAATATTATGATTATTACCTTATTCAAGAAAACGTGTTTTCCAATATACAGTACAGCTGTTGTTATAAGCAATTCGATATGGCACTTTTATTATATAATTGGCAGTAAAGTTTGCCTTGTTCATATCTGTATGCTGAAGTTAATTGCTAAATGTAAATGATAAATAAGCTTAACAGTTTTATTTTTATAATTAAAAACATAATTAATGTAGTAAGAAGCTTCATGTAGAGAAAATATGAGTGGGTCTATATAAAATCCAATAATGAAATTGCACATGTGCATTTAATGCATTTATAAACATTATTACTAACATTAGCAATGTGATATCACATTAGAAGCACAGGAGAAACTGATTTGCGAATGCATTAAATTATTGGGAATGAGCCTTTGGAAAGTTCTAGATCCTAAGAAGAGTTCATTTTTTTATGGAAAAAGGGCTCTTAACACAGCTGCATATATTAGACCTGATATATATATATATAAAAGAGGATATATCGTCCTCCTTTTGAGACCCTAGTGTATGTATATTACATTATACAGCTTATATTGATATGAAGAGACCTGCTGCATCATCAGGACGACCAGCTCAGCCACATGACAGCAGCACAGGCTGAGCTGGTAAATCTTAGAACAAAGCCCATAGGTCTGGGCGATTAGCCGATGTAATCAAATAACTGTCCATGATCCACACATAACCCAGTGGCCATGCATAAAAAGTGATAATTGCAGGCTCCCCAAAGAAAAAAAAAAAAAAAAAAAAAAAAAAAAAAAAAAAAAATATAAAATATATATATATATATATATATATATATATATATATATATATATATATATATATATATATATATATATATATATATATATATATATACATATATATATATATTCATACCTTAAAAAAAAAAAGAATGTCATGTTAATTTTTTTCATATATTTAGCATGAGAACAATACATTGAATGAATGTGCTTGTTATATTAGACACAAAAAAAAAAAGTTTCGCTTCCTACACTTCGCCTCAGAATATTGCCATATTATTTAACACACCGTGCCTGTACAGATATCTATGACATCCTACCTTGAATGGCAGAAAGATACACAAAGGAGTCCTCGTGCTCCAGGTTCTCCAAAAAGAGCTGCAACACACCAAACAGCACCATTCAGAGAGTGAGACAAATTAATGATCATTAATGAAAGAATTCAAACACACTTCTCAGCATACTCAGCACATTTTCAGGGTAAACCCAATATTGGATGCTAATTAAACCCACTGAACTGTCTATGCTTGTTTATGTCTGTGGCCTTAGGCTATAAAAGATCACACCAAGTTTAGGTGGGTTCAGAGTTGTGATTCAATGCCCTGGGTGAGAGTAGGAATGGGGGTTTCATTTACCAGATATTACAATACATTTTAACAAACAGCCTTTTAACAACCAATATCAATTTAAAATCTAATCCCTCACGCATATATGGAGAGCCAATTCCAACTTGTTCACTGTATGCACTGTAATATTCTTGATGCATGCTGTAAAAACACTCCCACAGAAACAAACACGTCTGCGCAGACAAATATTTCAACAATGTTTAGAGAGATAGCAAAAAAGGGAAGCTTTGCACAGTAACAGCCCAGCCAGTGTCTGAGAGTGTATACCCAGGAGGGAACTTATTATAAAGAATATTAGATGAATAACAGGATCATAAGTAATTCCCAAAGGACCTGGGTGTGGCTTAGGGGCCTTAGACACACCAAACATCTCTACTCATTCATAAAACATAGGCCGCACCCATGTAACTAGCGGGGGATGGGGATGGGCGTGGGGTGGGGGGGGTGATGGGGTATACGGTGTTTGTACCTAAAGAATGTCACTATGGTGAATGCCATAAAAGCCTGGAACTAATCATGAGTAGTTCCAGTTAGACATTCACATGACTGATAAAAGACACAGTAAGTAGATGCTTTATTTGTGGTGCTTTGTGTTACTGCACTGTTCCAACATCAAAATGGTCAGAGCAGTATGGAAAAATGGTAATAAAAACAAAAATCAGTGATTAATAAATTATTTAATCTATGTTGAATTGAAAATGGTACAATATATAATACAATGTCTAATGCAGCACCCCTGTCTTCAGCTGTGCAATCACACTGGGCTTTCACAGACATATTAAGCTGAATAAGCTTAATATATGTCACGCACTCTCTAACTGCGTAGCCACTCTCTGACTGTGTAGCCATGATGCAACACATACAGAATGAGACGTGGTGTCATTTTAAATAAGTATGGACATCTAGAAGGCAGCAAATGCTAATACCCCTCTATAACATGATAGAGGCTGGCTTTTGAATTTTACACTAGTAACAATCTGGGTGTTCCTTTTGTTCTTCTGAAGACAACAACACATGTTTGCACTGTGTATACGTCACTGTGACAATCTTCTACCTATGGAATTTGACATGGATGTTGTTGGCATTTGGCTTTTGCCAATAGTACAACCCTAATTTGGAGTTGAGGATGCAGCGATAGACGATGTTAGTTGACAAAAAATTGTTAAAGCATTTCTGGGCATATGTAATGAAGTCCAACAAAGAAGTTTAAGTTCAATGCAGGGTCATTAAAGGTGGTCACTTGTATTTACTTGTGACTTTCTTTACTTTATGCACAGAGATTTATCTGGAACTTGTGAAATATAATGAAATACCTACAATCCTTGCAATTGCTCACTGCAGAACATACATTTTACAGTTTTTTACCAAAGATTCTTGACACAAAACTGTTCATAAAAGGACTAGACCTATCCTCCAGTGCTTCTTGTATATGCAAGCATGACGGCATCAGTAGTTTAATTTTTTTTAAAAACATTGTTTAGTACTGCCCCAACTCTTTGTAATGTGTTGCAGGGATCAACTTTAAAATTAATACAAATAATAAAGTCGATACAGTGTTGGTACAGTTTTTGTGCTGTTATAGGTTAAAGTAGATTTCACTGTTTTCATTTCTGTTTTTATTTGCATTTTATTTACCATCCAAACTTTTTTGGAATAGTGTTTGCATTGTATTAACCAACTCTAATGAGCTGGTTAATAACTGGCCTGTATATTTAGGTTAAATTGATTTTTGTTTATTGCCTTCATCCAAAAACCCACATAGTGGTGTTGGTATCTGTGAATACAGTCTTATCGTGCAACCACACCCTCACAAGTCAGACTCACCATTAGTAGCTTGTCTCGGGTCTCTAGTGCCTCCTTGTCTCCTTCTCTCAGAGTGCGAGTTAGGGCCCGCAGTGCCATAGTCCGTGTGGGTACATCTGGGTCACAGGCTTCCAGCAGCCAATCAGAGAAAGTTTTTTGTGAAGTGGAAGCAGAGCCGGATGAGACAGAGCTGTGTGTGCTAATGCCACTGGGTATATGTATGGATGTTTCTCTGTCTCTGTAAGATGCAGAACCTTGTGCTTGCTCCTTCTTTCCAGCATGTGTCGCAGCTTGACCAATACCTGATATCTGCTGAGGTGTTGAAGACCCGGAGGCAGCAGAGCCTGAACTGAACGAACTGGAGGTGGATGAGATTCTGAATGAAGGTTGACTTTGTTGAAATGGGTCAACAGGTATGGAAGGAGTTCTTGCTGGGGATGTGCTGGTTGAGGTGGCACTTGTGTTTTGCCCCTTCATTTGACTTGGTGCCCCTTCAGTTGACTTGGTGCCCACCAGTCCAGCAGCATTAATCACAGAACCTGGGCAGTAAGCCCCATGTGTAGCGATGGTGGCCCGCAAGTCTGAGGCTAGCTCTTGGATGACAGGATCCGGGTGCTGCTGTGAAACCCGCTCTAGAGGAGCCAGCAGTCTGGACATGGAGGAGTAGTCCTCTGCAGAAAGCTGAGAGGAATCATCAATCATTAACCACACAATCAGCTCCATTCATAAATAATATCCTTGCATGACGTTTGTAAAACTCTTTTTATTCATTTTCTGTGTGTTTTGACTGCTATTATTACAGTACGGTAAAAAAGAAGACTTGCTAAGGTTTTGTTAAGATATCGGCTGCAAAAACAGCCAAACAAAACAAAACAAAACAAAACAAAACAAAACCCTTTTCACTATTAAAGTCATTAATAGTATTACAATTTAAAATATATATATATTTAGGTTTACTTGTTATTTTGTGTCTGTTAGTTTCTTCAGAATACACTATTTCACACATCAACTCTTTGTTCACATGTCAGGAATTTAACTATGCACAAATTTGGAAAACAGCAGAATTCCCATTTAGTTTAGGACACGTTTCACGTGTTCCCAAACTACAAATAGTGAACATCCCAGAATAAGGTGTTGATGATGATAATAGACATATGTTATACCTGTGCAGCTCCGGACAGCAATGTAGCAATCAGGCCCATCCCCATACTGAGAGTCTGGCTCTCTACCGCATTTTCTGAACCACGTTGCAGACCAACACATGCCCTCTGCAGCATGGACTCTATAAAGCCTACCACCTAAAACAACAGCACAATACATAAAATGACACAGGAAGCTGAGTCTGAATAAAGTTGTTAACAAGGCATAGCGATTCACACACCAAGCCTAAATAGGCTATAAGGTGTTTGTATATTTACTATCCAAGTTCTAGATAGCGTGTGACTGACTTTGTTCCAGGTAAAATGTCACAGATTTTGCCCAGAGTTAAAGACTGTGTGTGCTATTCTTGGAGAGCTTAAAGTATGACACACCGTGCCCTAAATTCTCTTAATAAGAACTCCCAACGGCACAAGGCTGCAAAGATGGAGATAGACACGCAGAGTCAGATAAGAAGTCTCCAGCAAAGGGCTTAAAAGTCCAAAAAACTTAACTGTTGGGAACAGTGCAAATAAAAGCCCCTAATAAGGTAAGGATTTACCAAAAGTTTTTCTTGTGATCGTGCCAAGTCTGAAACAGTTATAACCAGGCCACGAGTGAAATATTACCTTCTTTAATTCTTAAAGCAATTTTCCCCTTACCCTAAATGTAGTTAATAAATCAGCACATCTGGTGGTCTAAGCTTACCCTTTTAAACAGGCTAATGCAGTTAACAAGCAACAAAAGCCTGAAGTCACCAAGTACATTGTGTGAACGGCATGTCCTAATCATCACATGCCATATTTGTATGTAACAGTCTGTCATACATAAACACTGTGCATACTTCATTTTTCACAAAACTCACTTTAAAGGATCTCATGCCATGCAGAGGAATAATCACACACCTGGGTGGGCTTGCGCAGCAGCTGTGTGTGTGGCAGGCCCTCACACATGACAGCCAGGGTCTGCAGGAGAGCCAGCCTCTGGCCATGGCCATGAACACACCCCACCAGGTGCTGCTCCAACTCTACCAGCGTCATGGCTGACGTGTCTACTTCCTCCTCTGACTCTGGCTGCTCTGCTGCCAAATCGGTCAGATCCTTCATAGAGACAGAAGTACAGGAGAGGCTGTAATCAAGATTGTAGGTTGAGGGCAAACATCATTATCTCAGTGTGTGTTTGTTGCATGGCTGGGGAATCACAGAGTAAGAATGCTATACCCAATTTGCCTGCTGCCTTACGTCAGGTTTTTATTTGTTCATTTGTGGCATGTTTGTTATTGGATTTAAACTTTCCCTCCTGTCCAGGGAGTTTCCCACTGTTGTCAGAGAAGTACCTGAGAAACCCGGCACCATGCCACGGGAGTTTAGCTTGGCTGCAGCAGCTGCAGAGTTTGCCTGACCTGCAGGATGAAGGCCTTTTCATCGCAGCAGGCTGTGGCCAGCAGGCACCACAGTTTAGCTGAGCCATGTGGTGTTGCACTGGGTTTAACTTTGCATCACGACAGAGACACAAGTTTGATTGGTTGCGCTGGAAGTTTGACTGGGCCACTAGACTTTTCTCCCTGCCAGCTGGGGAACTGCGTGTGGGATTTGTGATTTTGTTGTAACTGTTATGCATTCTTGAGAAAATCACTATATAAAATAAACTTTTATTATGATGATGATTATTAATAGAAATGCTATTTACACTCATCGTCAAAAAAATGTTGCACAAATAGTTGCACCCAGAAGGAATCAGCTGACAGGAATGAAACTTGGTGGGTAACTTCACACTGACTGCAATGGTGCCATGCCAGACTGTCAGTGAGTGAGTGTCAGCAAGTCATCTTCAGTGAGGGACGACGGTGGAGACGACCAACGATACTGTGTAAGGATGAACAGTTTGTTGTCATGTGTCACCCCTACCGGTGCGTAATATTCAAGTGGCATGAAATCGATTGTCGCAGGACAACATTAGGAACCGCTACAACTCCATGACCAGAAGTCTGGTCTGTTGCATTAGCAACTGTGGTGACCTGATCCCATACTAAGAGACACTACTTCTGCGTGTGGAGCCCAAAAAATATTGCCCATATCAGTCTAAATGTATCATTATTTATTGACCTTTAGCTTCCTTCCAAATAGCACTGGACTCCTTCTGGGTGTCGTTACTAGTTTGACGGTCACTGTATAATAACATACTGTATTGTTTAATAATATGACAAATTACATTTATATATTTAATGACGATCCTGTTTTTCTGTAATTGAAAGGAAGATTAAACCTAAAATTTCACACTACAAACTTTAACAACAAACTTAAATTTTAAAAGCTGTTATCTTTCTGCTTTGACAATTCACATTCCTGTTTAAGTCAAATACAGTGACTCTGTCTGTCATTAGTGTGTGCACACTAACAGAATCCTAACAGGACCTGCATATACTTTTTTTATTTTACTGACAACACTACAAAACTGTCAAAAATGTATGATTATGCTGGTGAGTTTTATTTAAGAGTGATGGATAAAAAAATGTGATCTTACACGTATATTATATATGTGTTTATAAATGCTTCTCAGCGCTCCGCGGACGATGTGTACCTGCAGCAGTGATAGAAAGAGATCACCAGGCAGGTCACTGTCCTTCATCTCAGCCATCAGCTGCACAAGACACTCCACTCTCCACTGCTCCCCAGACACCTTCTCATACAGAGCATCATCCTCATCTCTATTTTAGACAGGAGAGAGAAAGAAAACATCACTTTTAATCCACTTTGATGACTTGATGCCAAATGATAAAGCAGAATGCAGTTACCTTACTGGCTCTCGTCGAGTGAGCCTGGCTCCTCCCTCACTGCCAGGCGCAAACTGGAAGCCAGGTGTGACTCCGGTACCATCACTCTGCAGAACACACAGGTCTTTGAGCAGAGAGAGTGCTGAAGAAGTCTTAGCATGAGACAGGTACCACAGCAGGATCTCCTGACAGGGGGCGCTGTAGAGCATAATTAACATCAGTTTTACAAATCAGTCAGATTTGCTTAATGCTCCAGCTGACAGTCAAAGACATGTATGGTGTCTGAAGCTTGCTTCTTTAGGATTCCATTATACACAATAAGTGAAACAGGTTACATTCTGTAGAATTAGAATTGCAATGTTCATACTAACCGTAGGTGAGAGACATTTTGTTTGGTGAAACATAACAGACTGAAGATTGTTGGGACTACATCCATCAGAGCACTCAGTAGCGTTCCTGACGGCCTGTTACCCACCACATAAATCTGTTGGCAGTGAAAAAAATCTGATTAATAAAAGGACAAATATACAGTTCTATAGGAAAATTACATTTATCACAATTTTTGTACTATAAATTAAAAATTAGGCATTTAAAACATAAGCATAAGGATACTAATGATACTAACTGATAAACCTAGTTCCTAGGCATATCATAGTTTAATACATACACTTTAAAAAAAAAGGCATTTTGAACACTCTATGACCTTAAACTGAATTATCATAAAATCTATTTCCGAAGTCATAATAATCAATAATTATGGAAAACCAAATACATAAACCATTGCGAAATCACTCAGTCCCCTCAGTCACTCAGACACTAAGCTCCAAAAACAGACTGGCACACTGTTCACTTTTTTATTGTATATGTGACATTAAGAGTGGCGCCTTAATCTGCCGTCTACAGCAGTTCAGGCCTGCCCATCCACACTGAAATTAGAAGAGGTGTTTCAGCTCTTACTGCTTTTAGAACAAAGCATAATACAGGACACTCAGAACAGAGCTCTTTTATCTTAACATCCTGTTAAGATACTAAGACATATAGAGAGAGGTTGGAAAAGGGCATGTCAAATAAATAATGACCACTTATGGCATCTAAATAATTTAAATTATATTAATAATAATTTTATAATTGCTCAAATGAACGTTTCCCCCTTTAAATATTTGCCTTATATAATTAGTCTTTGCATTGAACAGGTCTTTTGCCGAGCTACTGTCTGGTAGTAACCAAATCTTATTACATATGTTAGATACAAATGGGTACAAACGTAAATAAATTGAAATACACCTATTAAACAATGCACAGTGACATTTCACTGTAGTCTTTAAATTATGTGTGTTTAGTTTAACATGCTTCAGGATGGAACATTTTCTCACTTTGTATACATCCTCCACACAGCGGGTCAGCTCCCACTCAGGCACTGTATCCTGGGATATGTCCTCTGCAACATTGGGTGGTTCTAAATATAAAATGATAATAAAAGAGAAAGAAGCTGAGAGCCAGCGACAGAAACATTTCCACTCAGGTTTGAAGCAAGGAGTCTACTCCAGTGTGGATAACATGATGACCCAGCTCCATCAGTCAAGCCACTGCAGGCCTTGCTGGACACTTTAACAGCAGAGAGATCTATAGTCAATCGGTAACTCTACTAAGAGCTGGCCAAGCAAAACTGCACACACACTCACACAGACCTGGGACTGTTGCACAGTGCTGTAGCGGTGAAAGAAGAGGAGACAACAGGAAGCGCTGGGCAAACTCAGGCTGGTCCTGGACCATTGTAAGAGCTACTGTTGTAGCCACTCGCTGGAACTGTGCTGCAGTTACCTTATCCTTAAAATGCAGAAGCTCTAGTACCTAAAAACAATAATACAATCTGGTTAGAAACATTTCATAAAGGTTATGATGTTCTAATGTGCAAAGTGGTTCAGGCAAGAGGTAGACACATTGCCTGAGGCACCACCTTGGAACTGCTGCACCATCTCAGGTGGAACGAAAAAATCGGAACCAGAATCTGAGGTGCCATTTTGTAGCCTAACAGCTAAATTTTAACCAGAAGATGAGGCGCTGGATTGTAATTGCTGAACCATTTACAGCAGAACAAAAAAGCTGTTGACAAAACATCATTCATGTCTGTACAATCAAAGATTGTGAAAAATGTAATGTCCACAAAGATACACATACATGTATATATGTACTGCCTTGTACATGTGTGATAACTTTCTGTGAGGGAGCTTTTGGACACTTTAAACACATCAGATATCTATTTTCATAGCATTAGCACTAGGAACAATTTTTCTCCAGAATTTCACACCACAAATCCTTTACAACTATTTACATCTAAACCATTTAATGCATGTTTGTATAAAAACGAAAATAAAAACATAATTCCAAAAAAGCCTAATGCCTCTAAACTTTTCTGCATCATAGAAATTCAGCTTTAAATCACTGAATTTGTATTTACCTGTGGGCACACTTGACTGTAATAGCTTTCAGCAGAGAGGGACTGCTGTGGGCAGGTTGCTAGTATCTTGGCCACAGCATCACATTTTCTCCAGTCTGAGTCTCCACCTAGTGGCCAAAATATTGGCAGACAATCAAAGCCACATGATCAATAAACACAGTCGTGCAAAGATGTACAGCCTGATACTATGACTGATGCTATGGCCATTTTTATTAGATTTTATTTTAGGCTAGGATTTTATTATTGCTCTTTAACTGCCAGACAAAAACCTAAACAAAAACATGAAAATGATTCTGAAAATGATTGTTTAATCCATCCATAGTTAATTACTAGCACAAAGGATCTCCTATCAGCAACCAACTTCTTTATTTGACCAAACCATGATTAAAAGACTTTCTTGCCTCCAGCTCCCTCTAGAATGGCCCTAACCACAGCTTGGACACCATGCGGCTGCATCACCCTCTCAGAGAGCAGCTGCCCACATAGACGCCTCAGCCACGGGGGAGCCTGGCTGAGGGTTTTGCCACCCTTTCCACTAGAGCCAGGAGTCATCTGGAAAGATACAAGTTAAGCAAGATGTTAAATTGGGCAATACATTTTATTGTTATATTATGATATGAATATACAGTATTATTTGGCTATTCTGATGTTTGTAGAGGCACTTTTAAACAAGTTATTAAAAACTGTGTACAAAAGGTTTTTCTTTTTTAATTCAGTGTTTAGAAAATTAATTAAGCAAGTTTTGGAGCACCTGGTGAAGAATGTGAGTGAATTATCTACAACAAATTGTCATGTGAATTGTCAGTACAATGATGATTTTGCATTTGAGACCCAAATCTGGGTCTACTTTCTGAGGCAGAGTGTGACATGGCCTGAACCCCCGCCCCCTCCCACAAACACAGCTCTGATTTTTTAATTATTATATTCAGACTTTTATCTGCATGCAGACACCATGTTCAGCATTTTACCCCTAAACCAAATTGACAGGCAAACAGTGAAGTAAGAGGCTGTAAAGGTTCCATAAAAGTGCACACCTTAGGACCCCCCTGCAGAACTAGCAGCTCCTTGATGACGATTGGCTGATAAACTCTTCCTAAAAGACCTTGAAGCGCTTGCTTGCAATTCTTCCGCTCTTCTACTGTGATTCCCTGTGTTAGAAACATCATCACACAAAGCATTCACTCATTAGATCAGGGAGTTTCCGTTATGAGTACATAGGAAATCAATTATTGCTTAACTGTAACTGACACCAGTGTTACAGCAAAGGTTTGGGGAAATATTGAAATTTAAACTACTACTTTTGGCCATATACCAACTACAGTCTATCATTAGACCAACATGCCACTTGTCTAAAACTGCTTAAGACTGTCTCAAACAGAATAGTGCACTATTAATCGTTCACTCCAGTAAACTTCAGACATGTCTCTTGGCTCCATACCTTACTGCTCTCAGATCCATGTCCTTCAGGGCGATGGGGTCGATAGCCTAACTGGCACAGTGCTGCCATTAGATCACCTAGGTGGCGAGTAAACACCAGAGTAGCCAGAGATGACAGTCCAGCCACTTCCATTAGAACAGTAGTGGTGACTAGAAGCCGGCGATCGCATGGGGGAGCGACCTCGCGACGCACTGCTCCTTCTACCGCAGTTCCAAATGCAGACCGCCGTTCTAGTCCCACCCCTACACCAGGGGCTAGATACGGGCAAAGGCCCAGCGTGACAAGGAACTGCAGCACAGTGCCCAGGGTCTTCTGCTGAGCCACACTCAGGACATCTGGAGGTAAGGGTGGGGCTGCCTCGGGGGTGCGGGAGTTTGGAGCTGCACGGCATGGGTCACGGTTAAAGGCTTCCAGGAGGCTGGTAAGGTGGCGTGCCAAGCAGAGCAGCAACAGGAGGCATTCCTGCACAAAGCTCCAAGTTAGGTCTTCGGTGTCAAAGCAGAACCATACCACCTCCCTCCTCACTTCCTCCAGTAACTGACGGGCTTCTTCCAGCTCTCCGCCAGTCAACAGGTGCTCTCTCAATTCAGCCTGATTCTTCTGAAGGGCACAAAGAAGTGCTTCATGTTGTGTTTTCTGTGCACCACTCAAATGAGCCTCTGGAAAAAAGGAATAAAAGAGGTTCATTAAAAAATGCAACAACTGTAATAGTTGAATTAAAATACTGACTTAAAGTTTGACTGACTGAGTTTGCCAACAACCAGCTTCATCAGTATTCACTGTTCTACACTATATGGGAATCTGATCTAACGCAGAACTCCATGTCACGGGGCATGTCACATGCATTACTTCTTCAGCTAATACAAAAACACGGCTTCTGTAGATTGTAGAACTCATCCCTTCTTAAGTGAAGATCAAATGAAGATCAAAAACCAGTCTTGCAACTTTTGCTTGTAAAAGAATGGAAACCCCGGGGTCGTGCACATGGAGACTCTCTATTAGCTAAACAGCTTCGTAACAGCCCAGCACGTTACATGCTTGTGTCAAGGTCTGGATTTGTGTGGAACACCGTACGGAACCCTAAACACTAGATTTACACTATCATTAAATATGTCCGTGTCGTACCTCTCACAGGTCTGGTGAGAAGACTCAGAGCGCTGATCACCGCTGCACTCATTTCTCTCAGTGTATCGTTCCGCCACTGTTCAACGCGGTCGCAAGGATTAAACGTAACAATGACGTCAGCAAGCAGCCCTACCATGGTGGGCAAAGTAAAAGTCCTATTTAAAAATATATATTTGTGGCGGCTCTATTTAATCATTATTTTATTATTCATAAACATAAATTTACTCAGTCAAAACAAACCTAGCAGCAGTGTAGTCAAAGTCAACTAAGGGAAAGCTCCTTTAACCATAAATTCCACCAATATTTAGAACATTATGAAAATAAAAAAATCAGTAATTACTTCTCGTTCCAAAAGGTTCACACACTTGTTAATTATTAGCCACATAAGGGTGTTATACTGACGTCATTCCCGCGACAAACTTTGTAGTCCATTTTGAGGAAACGCACCCAAAACCGTGTTTCTGTGTCAGTTTGTCATTAGGATCACTGAGATTGCGTGGAATACAAATAAACGTGGGAGTGATGCAGAACGCCATGTTGCATAACCTGAAACACCTCAAATTAATTTTCAACCCGCATCACAGTTTACCAACCCCTGTCCTACCCAGTTCTGTGATTTCCTGCTCTGACACAACCACTTCAGCTCAGGATTGTTAATTAGTTGATAAATTACCGGGTGTACCGGGAGCAGCTCGGAAACTTTCCAGGGTTGGGAACCACTGGCTTACGTCATGAATACAAACAGCAGGGGGCGATCGGACCTTTTGCTTCCCTTGGGCTGAAGTTAAAATGCAGCTTGCTAAAAATGTGACATTCCCAGTGAAAGATGATTCTTTTTACCCTTTGTATCACATCATAATTGTTATTAATATTAGTGCATGGAAATATTTTCTGAATCCTTACTGTGAACAATGAGTGAGAAATGAGTATCAGAAATATTAATTTTATTAGATTAAAACATACAGTATTAGGACAGTATATGAACAGCGAAGTCTACTGTCCCTCATACAATACACTGTTCTAAATCATACTTTTTCTGGTAATACTATACATTAAATTAAGTAATAAATATAAACTCCATCCCATACAAAGAAGCCACCATATTTTGTCTTACAAAATCTCCAAAAAAAGTGAAAAAGCAATAATTTAAATAAATAGTCAATAAATTACATAATAAATAAACAGTAGTGTATGCACAACAACAGAAACAGACACATGTCTTACACAGTTACTGCAGTTCAGTGGTCTTCTAAATTCATGTAGAACATGTAGTATAACATCAGCTTATGACACATAAGCATAACAGTATTATTTAGAAAAAAACTTACATCATTTGCATTTTAAAACAAACACAACATTTATATGAGACACATCTCTACTTATTTTGTCTTGGTCAGTGTTAGCCTCTACAAGAGGTCACTGTCTGGGCATCACACAGGTGCATGCAACAGATATCGTTTTATGCTCAGTGACTAATGAATATTTATGTGGTTCGGCCATGCACGGGACCTTCCTCAGAAACATCACAGATCTTTTCACGGCTTTGGAGTTGTAGTCTGAGCTTTCCTGGCCTTTGATGATGCATCCTGAACACAGGCACTTTGCCTCTTCATATGTTTGAGGGTACAGGTCAGGGTCAGAGTCCTGGGTTCTGCAAAAAAAAGGTTAGACAGTGATGAGGTTATGAACATTAAATATTTTAAAAACATAATAATCGGACTGTATTTGTAAACCCCTACAAAAGTGGCCATTAATCTGCATTCATAACACACTAAAGACGTCTAATTTAGACAGCCAATCAGCAGCGAGTTTATTGGTTCAACGACGCTCATCAGGCAAACCGCTCGCTGAAAGGTTACACAGCTCGGTTACAGTTCTGGCGTTGTTCGGTAGTTGTCTTAGTTCAGGCCACTAGACTACAGTGTCAGTCTCTCTGAACGAGCAGTTGATGAAGTTAACAAAACTGACATGCAATAAAAGACTAAGTTTGTCTTTATGTGACGCGCGTGTCCAGTGACCCAAATGTGATGTATGGCGGGCGGAGTATGCAACTTACATTAAGCGCCAAGGGGAGATCGAGCGGTTCCAGATATCTGCTGTGAACTGCGTGCGGCTGAAGTGTGAGCAGGACAGATCATCAGACGCAGCAGCAGGCTCTCCCGGCATCCTTTCAAGCTTCCAGACCGAGCGGCGCAACAGCTTATCCACGCGTTTAAGCAGCACATCCTCCGGGAGGCAGGACGTAAGCCTGTACTTTTCATGCGCTGCCGTGAGGTCCGTGAGGAGGACGAGCAGGGCTCCGAACAACAGAGGACACTGGAAAACGAAGGGAACACAGAGTTAAATAGGTTAGAAGACAAGCATAGCCTCTATTAGAAACACAGCTGGCTCCTGGCTCCCCGTTACAGTAGGCCATATAAAAATAAACCGCACTGAAAGCGACGCACAGTCGCAAAACTCACTGCAGGCTACTTACCCACATAACTGTCTGCGGCTGTTAAAGCCTAGTTAAAAAGCTGAATTCAAGCGCTGAGTGCTTCTCACCTGAGCAGACAGGCGCAGGCATTATATAGGCAAGCAGGTACCTGGGAAAATCCGATCAGCGCTAAGAGGAGGAAATGGAAGTTGCTATTAATTATTCCTTTAGTGCTTCCTCTTCCCCCACCAAAGATCCACAGCTGTAAAGAAAGAGGAGCCACGGCTGTGTCAATGAACCTGGACGCATATATACATGAAAAGCCATATTTTCTTTCTTTCATGATGTAAGCTCCTGAGAACCAAAGGGTGTCACCAGGATAGAAATCTAAGTGAAAGTCTGGAACTTTTATCCTCTCAAAAATCCATCATCAACTCCAGTGTTACAGCTTTGTAAGAGCTTCTATTTACCATTACAAACCATTGAAATGACCAGTTTGGCCAAGCATTTAATATACACAAATTTCCCCTGAACACACCATAATAACTGGCTACGCTGATCCATACCTGCCACCTGTGATTGATAGGCTCCCAGTCCCCCTTAAGGGAAACTCCAATGATTTGGATCCAAAGCGGAATTATGTGAAAAGCTGTGTTCGAGGAAAGCAAACAAAAAAACAAACAAAAAAAAACAAAACGCTTTTTAAATCCAAAATTGTTTATAGCGGTGGTGATGGGAACCACACATCTAAGAGGTTAATGCCTCTGAAATCTCCCTACACAAAGTTATAACACAAAATGGATAGATGCAATTTTTAATTTTTTTTTTTTTTTGTATAGTTTTGCCTTAAATTGTATTTTTATCAATGGCAGGGGCGTATGTGTATGGTGTTGTGAGGCATAATAGCCAACCAAAGAATGGTTGTTTCTAAGATTTATGCCTGTTTTACCATCATCAGAATATAAAATATAGATTTACACATAAACAGGTCTGTAGTTTCTCTGGTGTTTTTGGATGATACATGAAATGGCTATATTTGTGTTGTAGACATCCGAGCCCTGGTTCCTATCACCACCACTGTAAAAAAAAAACCCTGTAAGTGCGCTACAATTAATAATTTTAAAACAGCACACCATGAATGACTTTCTCTACATTTACATAATGACTAGATTATATAGATATGGGACATTTAAAAAATGGGTGGAACTCCCCTTTAAGCAGGCAGTTTCTATAACAGGTGCATATTATCTGTCTATAGCACTGTTTATATAAGTTCAGGCCTGTGTGTCTGTGCCGAGGCTGGTAGTATCTTTAAGACTTTATTTAGATCAGTTAGCTGCCTCTGGCATTCTGTCCGAACCGCTTCACTCCGGCCCCTTTCAGCTCCGCTTCAACATTTGTACAGTACACCTCAGACACCTCTGCTCCACACTCTGCCTCCAACACGTTTCCCCGTTACACAACATAAGACTTTCATAACCTCCTTAACAAAGGTCTCCAAAGACCTATGTAAATATCTCATAAACAGTCCTGTGCCTTCCCTGAAGGAAACGCTGAAGAAAAGCCTTTTTGTCCATGAAAAGGCAAGTGTGAGTTCTGACACATGGCCAAGTCTTTGAAAACAACACATTCTTCTTATAACGCCATTATGCACATCAAAATATTGTTTTCCGTTACTGTCAAATATGAAACATAAGGCCAAAGGCTTAATGACTCGCACCGGTCTGATTAGCGCTGGTCATTGTCCTCTGATTTCATTGTGGAAAATAAATGCGGATTTTCTAAAATCATCACCATTGTTACTGTTGCTGAGTTTTCCACTACATCAGACGTTTCACAAACCTCCACAGAGTCACAGTAGCATGATAAATTGTCACTGTATAATCATGAAGCATCTATGATTTACAATGGTTCATCATACTCCAGCACACAGCACATACTCCACCACACGGTTTCTCATCACTGCATCATCACTAATCCTGAAAAATACTTTGAATTTTAAATTTAAACATTACATTTCAGTAGTAACGTGATAGCAGTGACAAACCTGGACTGTTAGAGTAGACCTTTAGAGGTAGTTAGGTTATGAATACCATTCTTGTAGTTTGTTACTGCTAAGCCCATGGTCATAGACATAAACTGTTTTATAATAAACACAGACATTTGAAGCTTCTTTAAGACATTGCATGTTTTACTTGAAGTCTGTGACAATTTAGCACATAGTTTGCCTTGTAGAAGTTTTGTAGCGGCTTTTTCAGTAGAGCACCCTGGCATTTCCAATCCTAACAATACATTGATTAGGCTGTGTCGCTTGTATTTGCTGTCTGTGACATCTCTGGATGCTTCAGATTTACAGTGACGTATGATAATGAGTCATGATGGGTCATTCCTCTGTCACTTTGTAATTGTGCTGATGATTAATCTAATGAGTTCATTCAGCTATATCTACCCTGTTCCATGGTAAAAAAAAATTCATGATTGCCCAATTTTCACACTGAATGCTTCAAGAATTTAACTTCTGTGTTTTTTCACGCAAAACAACAGTAGTGCTGTAATACTTGTGGTACTTGTGATACTTTAAATACAGAGATAATTCTGTTACATAAACAGTAACTACAAATAATAGACATATATTTATATATAGTTTCAGAAATCATTTGATTATTTCTAAAGGCATTGTCATTTACTTCAGTTGTCTTAAAGACTCTTGTCAGTCCTTGCCATGGACTGACTTGGACAGAGGTGAAAGCATCAGTCAAATGACTTTATTAAAACAGTTTATTTAGAAGCTTGTTTCTGGGTAAATCTGCCACTGCTGGCACCATCAAAACTGTTATTTCTTTACATTCTGTTGATAATATCAGTTCATTTTGCAGGGTTTTATATCTTACATATTGCTGTGGTATATCTTTCATCTTTCATCAAAGAGACAGGTGGAAAAAAAGAACATGTACACCAGAAAACATTCTGGACATCTGTTAGTTTTAGGGACTGATGTGTTTAAATATGTAATTGTGATTATTTTGTTCATTAGAAACGAAGAAAAGGCAGATTGGAAAGACCGAACTTTTGGAATTTCTTAGAAATCTGAAAGCAAGTCTCCCAAAAACAGTTGAAGCTGTAATTAAAGCTAGACAAACTGAATACTCAAACCCAACATCAGAAACAATATGTGACAATATAGAAAATGCAAATACAAAAACTGCAGTGTTTCTTACACTGATTTCACTGCAGACAGTATGAACCCAAGATATTTTATGTTTTGTCTGGGCAGCTTCATTTCATTTGTTTATAGACTGTACATCCATTCCTGCATTTTAGGCCTGAAACACATTCCAAAAAAAGCTGGGAAAGGGACAAATTTAGGGCTAGTAGTGAGGTAAAAA
Source organism: Prochilodus magdalenae (assembly GCA_024036415.1). Classification (NCBI taxonomy): domain Eukaryota; kingdom Metazoa; phylum Chordata; class Actinopteri; order Characiformes; family Prochilodontidae; genus Prochilodus; species Prochilodus magdalenae. The sequence continues at coordinate 1,223,327 of JAMWET010000950.1, forward strand.
CTGAAATGATGCTTTGGTACAAAAGAGTTTTTGAGTTTGAGTTTTTGAATAGCAAAGATGGGTAGAGGATTTCCATTTTGTCAACAAATGTGTTTGAAAATGTTTAAAAGGTTAAAAAACAGTGTTCCTCAAAGAAAGATTAGAAGGGATTTTGTGTATTTTGCCCTCGACAGTTCATAATAACATTAAACGATTCTAGGAATCAGGATTTCAAGGCATAAAGAGCACGAGCCTAAGATGAACACCCATAATCTCCAATCCCCCAGACAACACTGCTTTAACAGCCGCCATTCAACAGTAGGTAAAATGACCACATGGGCTTATTTAGGCAAACCTGCCGCATACGACCATCCGGACTGTTGTCAGCAGCAAGTCTGAAAGCCAGATTCTGTCATGGCATGTAATCAGTGTGTCGGTGCCCTTGGCAAAGGTCATGTACACTTCTGTGATGCAGCATTAATGTGAAAATGTACACTGAGGTCTTAGAGCAGCTCATGTTGCCTTCAGAAAGACATCAGAGACTTCTGTGTACTTTTCTGTGAATGTTTTCTGCCTTTTCAATACCAAAAAATAAATAACGGCTTTTGACTGGAAATTAGGTAAGTGAATGGTAGTCTCTGACTTTTGTGCAGCACTGTAGTTCACATTATTGCCATTTGTTCTCTAGGTGCATGCAGTGTAAGGTGTTTATTTTTTCATCTGCTCATTGGACACAGTCGCTGAATGTGTCAGATAGATGACAGGTTGTCTAGGTCATCTTTAGTTTATTGCGCAATAATAATTTAGTATAAAAAAATCAACATTTGTATATTGGATTAATAACTAGCATTCTTACCACACTATCATCAGCTACCTAACAACTCACTAACATGATGTTAGGTGCCTCTGCAGCTACCAGCAACAGTGACATCACAACCCACAACATAGAAACAAACAGAGCAGTAGGATTTCATGTTGTGATGTTTCTTGATCAGACACACTTGGAAAAAAACAAACAATGAAACAAAACATTCAACACCAGCTCAGTCAGATTGTGCCTCTAAATGAACATTAAACTACATTGATTTTATTTCCTAAATTCAGGCCATTTACAGCTGATTATTAAACCTGAGCTGTGACGCTCATTAAATTCAATAATTAAAATCTTTTTAATGAAACACATTTTGGAGTCTAATGTATTAAATGAAAGATACACAAGCTGTTTACTCATTTAGACAGACTGCAACCTTTATGGCCACTTCCTATGTGCACGAGGGTCATGTGCACACAGTATACATCCCTGGGCTTTCCATTTCTCATAACAATTCATTTTCTAACAAAGGCCGGGGACAGAAGGTAACTGCTAAACTCTTAATAGTGTAATGTTAGATAAACAGTATTTATGATAAAAACATGAAAAGGAAAACCCTCGACTAACAAAGGCACATTTGTGAATAGTGGGAAATTAAGAAACTGACCATCATAAGTGTGCACCGTCTGAACAGCTTACACAGCAACCCAGAGACCCTCATCTGGACATCTATTGTTGGAAATTCATCAGATACACATTAAAACTTTAAAAATTGGAATCACATAAAAAAAAATACCATGCAGATAAAATAACTGCAACATGATACCAATATTCTTTAAAAAATGAAGAAACCTATGGTAAATGGAGCTGCATGCTACACTATACCAGTTGGTAAGACCCATAACAATACCTTCACCTACATACAACACCTGCACCCAGAAGGAATCAACTGACAGGAAAGAAACTTGGTGGGTAGGTTTGGCATCATGAGACAAGTGAATGATTCAAGTTTCCCACTGAGCCATATATGTGACGTCAGGATGTCCTGAGGATGTCCTGTTGTGCATGCTTTCAATTCTAACTTGTGCTGTTGTGTTGGTAGCATCCTTTGCAAGTACAGTTTGCAATTTAAATATTTGAAAGAGTTGGAGAGGGGCCACAATGTGGGGCTCACAGAGGCAGGATGGTCTTATCAACTTATTGTGTGTCATACCAGTTGGTGCTGTTGGCAGCAGTGGATAGAAGAAAGCATGCTCCAGCAGCATGAGCATTCTCAGACACCTACACAAATTACAGTGAGAGAGAACCAACGTGCACGGCATTAACCACCAATCACAACTGTGGACATTCTGTGAGCAATGATGCCCTCCATGGGTCATCCTGTTTGTGCCAGCACTATTAACACGCAGACTGTTAGAATGACTGCCCTTAACATCAGTGTCGCCAACAACTGTAAAGGTGTCTGTCATTTAGTGACTCGGAATGGCAGCAGGTCATTTCAGTGACGAGTGCCGTATTTGTCTTGGTGGACTTGAACAACGAATCTGCATGAAGAGGCACCGTGGTCAGTGTTAAGATGAACGGTTTGTTGCAGTGCTAAGATGAAAGCCTGATGTGACTCCACCTCTACCACAAATTCTCACCACATTAGAAATGTAACTGCTAGTCAAGATATCTGCATGTTGCGATAGCAAACATAACGGCCTGACCCCATACACTTCTTTCTTCTGAATAGTTTTGCAATTCAGCACTTCCTTCCATTTAACTATTTATTTAATAAAAAAAATTAATAAAAAAGTGTAAATCCATCTAAACCAGTTGTTAATACTTATTATTGTATGTTAAGGGATTTTAAACTTTTGAACTCAAGTATGTGTCAGTAAGCTTACACATACTAGCTGAGTCACTTAGGTGGGGCTAATTTCAGAATCAGATCATTGGTCATAACTCTCTAGAGGCTAAAATTTAAAGCATCTGAAAGCATCTGAAATTTGAAGGACCCTGATGAATTTACTCTTTTACATTTTACATAAGTAAACACAGTATATAGAGAAAAACTATGTTGAACCATGAAAGACTAAGATACATTATTCCAGTGCCTCAGTGTGTTCACCTCTTTTACAACAAACGTAAAAATATTCTAATCATTGTGAGTAGCTACCTGGCTACACAGTGTTACACAGGGTATAATCCGTGATTCACATGTCCTTGAAGGACTCACAGATGGTGCACTTATGGGGTGTTGACCTTGGGCAAGAGGTCTATAGGTGTTCCTCTTTGTACTTAGATGGCTTGTCTTTCTTCAAGGCTTTTCCTGTATAAATTGCAATGACATCTGTAAATTATGAATTGCAATGACATCAACAAATGTCATCGACAAACAGATCTAACCCATTAAAGCCCAACAATAGAAAAGAATTAGGATCAATGACTTGCTAACAAGTGCCCAAACAAAACATCTGTCATTCATTCAGCACTGGAATCTTATCAACAGGACATGCATATTGTTTGCCCACAAGAGAAAAATTAACCTACATTAAAAGAAACACAGATTTAGATTACCTGGGGCTTTTGGACATGTCTGGAGCTCTAACACCCATATTTCCTTTCAGAAAGGGCTTGTTAATTTGTTCATCAGTGGAATTTGGTCTATTAGGAGCAGAGGACTTGCTTATTGACTCTGTCTCGACTAGTGTTGGTCTTTGACTTGTCTTGTACTCAACAAAAATGGACATGACTAGTCATGACTATCTAAACTTGACATTCCAGTCACTGTTTTGAAGGAGTATTTTAAGAGTATTGAAGAATCTGACTGTCCCAGATTTCGGGTCTCATAATATACATCAAATATCTAATGTTGCCTCAATTATTTTCATGGGTGTAAAGTTGCTTTTGTTGATGCATGTGAGTCACTTGTCACTCCATGGCTAAATATAATGGCCAAAACATGCGTAGACCAAAATGTGTCAATGCACATAGAATTGCATTTTGGGTTTATTGAATGTTTCTGGTCAATGCCAGTGAAAGCCCTGCGAACTGTAAGCCACAGCTGTATGGTCCAGTTTTGCTTCCAACTCAACAGGCAGACCCTTATGGTAGAATGCCTTACCAAACTACCAAGAATCAGATTAGTACCCCAGTCATAGCTATGATTGGGTGTTGTGCAGTCTGTGCAGATGCTTGCTGGAATTTTCATTATCAGATTAAGACTATAAAAGCACACATCAAACAAAAAGTAGAGCTGCAGGATATGTGTGAGGACAAAAACGTGCCAATTTTATAACCAGCGTAAAGCAAAGTCACATTAATGTGACTGCAACACTGCCTTTGACTTAAGTATAAGGTTTTAAAGAGGATTATAATAAATCTGCCATCTGCACTCTTTTTAGCCATTTTGAATCCATTTCCCTTTGGATTCTATAATGTCCCAGGTAGCTTGGAATAAACTTAATATAACTTATCTTTGGAGATGTTGATGTGTCCTGCCTTTGTTGCATAGATTATGCTATATATTTTTTGGTTCCTGTTGCCCACCATTTGCAACACCTGAAGCTGGAGTTGGATTACTATGTCAGCAGAATCTGAGGGTAACACTCAGTAAATGCTTTTGTGTAGAGATTCAGGTTCTTGTCTATGTACATAAAAGGATTTTGAAGCTCTCCTGTTTTAAAAAGATCAAGAATACCCACTGGCAAATATCTTAAGAACATTTAGACAGACAAATCTACTAGCACATAACCATTGCTCAGGAGTACCTGCGGACAAGGGAAAGTTTTATTCAAAATAAGAGGAGCACACCAAGCTTGTCCCATTAAACATTTTGCATAGGAAAGGCCAGAGGTATGAAACCACAAACCACTTCATATAACTTTCCTGCTCTCATATTGGAGTATGTTGCTTTAGGATATTTACAGATATGGATGATGTTTCTTATCAATCCAGATGCAGTTTCACCAACAGTACTGCCACAGAGGACGAGGTTTTTCACAAAATATTGTATATTGATAGGCATATTTATTATTAATTTTTAAATTTCTCAATATTCTCATGTAATTGTAGCAAATTCCAGAAAATTCTTAGAAAGTTTCAGTCAGTGGCATACACTGACACTGAAAAATCCATAAACCAATTAAGTGGCCACCAGCAGGCCATTATTTTTTATTCATATTTTTATACTTAAAAAATAACTTAATCAGTTTATAATTGCTTTTGTGTAGATGCTGAGTACTAACACTTAATATGTAATAAGCATTTTTGTAGTGTTCCCCCATCAGAACAATCAGTACATAGCTTGCTAGGTTCAGCTCTTAGCTTACTGAAAGCTCAGGATTGTTTACAATACTGCAATACTTAAATTTGGATAAAAAACAAAAAACAAAACTAAATAAAACATCATTAAAATGCCTCGGTAAACAACTTACATAGTTATACCCTGAAATAAACCAAAAGCATCTATCAGTCATCTAGCTTAATGCTTGTAAGGTGGTAAATGGGATTCAGAATCTCCCTCAGGGAAGTTTAAATGTCAAAGGTTATACAAGTTAACACTAGTTACTTGATCAACAATAGTTCTTTTATACCAGACCTCTGGAAAACCAGGAGAGGCCTGAGATTTTCCCCAGAGTCCATCCGCACGCCCGCGCTCTAACCAGACACTGGATTCATGCAAATTCAGCCATAAAACACATACAAACTAACACATGGCCATACACAGCAAAATACCCACAGGTAGTGAGGAAAGAATTTACACCTAGATGGAGGAAAACCATCCACTTTGGAAGATATTTAAAAGATCTGTAAAGAGGTGGCAGTAAAGTGACTGAAAAAAGTGACACCTACACACACATAAAATCATCTCTCACCCCCAAACACAGGAAATATTCAAGCAGGAACTCTGTGAATGGTCTTTCCTGGATGGGTGCACACAGCAAGATTATCAGAATATGCTCTCTCCTTCTGAACCATCACACCAACATCAATTTCCAGAATATCTAGATCAAATTTGCAGCAATGACAATTTCATGCTGACCAGCATGGCCATTTGTTTGGAAAACCTCATGCATACATAGGCCATATATTGTGCGATGTTTGTTCAGGTAGGGTTATGCAGACAGATAATCAAAGTAGAGTGAACTGAGTAGAACACCAGTGATCACAGAACATTCGGGAAGGTTGTAGAATGAGTGGATAAACTTTCTCCACCACTTCTGATCACTACAGCTGTATAATGATGTCATATGAACATGCTAACCTGTCTTCTTACTTTTCCAGGAGTCCTTTCACATGTTGCATTCATGTTGGAAGCGAGACTCGATCAATACTTTGATCCATTATAATTCTCTTATATATGTGTTATTATTCTCTCATTATATTTACCAAGCAAATAAGATGTTCAGGCACATATATGAGAAAATAATAATGGATCAAAGTATCGATCTAGTCTCTTTTCCAATATGAACGCAACATGTGAAAGGACTCCTGAAAAAACTGATGGAATTAAATTTGCATGTGAAAGTAAACAACAATCACATGTATCTGATAAGTTTACCTGTCAAGTTTACTTTTACCATGTGCCTATACCAAAGTAAGTTACCACTGTCCAAAAAAAACTGTTTGAAGATCAACTGAATGTTCCACAACGGTTCTGGGAAAATGTGCTATGGACAGAAAACACAAATACTACAGATACATGGAACTTTGTAGTAAAAATGCACAGTCTCATGTCTAGAGGAAAAAGGATATTGTATGCCAACCCCAAAATCTCATTACAGCTGTGAAGCACGGTCATTGTTTGAACCATTAATTCAAATGTACATTGAAACATTTTAGGGGAGAATGTAATGGCAGCAATCCATGACCTCAAGCTGAAGAGGACAAGAAGGAAATCAACTACAGAATAGTTGGAAATCATTTTCAAAGATTTGTGTTTTGCAATGGCTGAATGAGAGTCCTAAAGTTAACCCTACTGAATTTCTGTGTTAAGACACAAAAAGGTCTGTGCAAGCAAGGTATCTGAGGAATGCTGATGAATTGAAATACATTTGCAGGGAGGAATGGTCCAAATCGTCCTTATCCTCAATGTTGTGTAAATCTTTATTGTAGCACCAGAAAATGCTTGGTGGAAGTGATCCTGTAAAAGAACAGATTTACAGGTTATTAAGGGTTCACTTACTTTTTCCTATGTGCACTGCAGAAGTGCTCAGTAAAGACTTGAAAAGTACAACTGTTTGTGTGTTAATAGTTTAGTAGATTGTATTTGTTTACTAATGTGATTTAGATACTGAGCAGATCACAGTTTCTAATGAAATCCAGGTGAACTCAAAACTTTCTTATGCAACTGTATAACACACCTATTCTCAGAGTACTAATGGTGTTCCTGTTTATCATTCTGTATACATACATTCCGTCTTACCTCACCAGATGTGCAGTTGCAACAATGGCACTCACTGCTTAATCTTCCATAATCATGACGTGCTGTATTGTTTTGTAACATACAGGGTTATTCCTCGTTCTTGGACACACCTCTCAGTCTTAGTGAACTGCACATTTGTGTAAACACCTGTATTTTGACATTCCTTCTGGAAGAATGCAGCAAGATCACTGTTGTAGGAACAGGGATGGCGAAATCAAAAGGTCAAGTACAGCTGTAATTTATTGTTTAGAAGTTACGTCAAGTAGTTTTTTTGTCATTTCAACCATATACAGTGGTGTACAGTACACAGTGAAACGAAACAACATTCCTCCAGGACCAAGGTGCTACATAGAACAATAAATACAATAAATACAGGGAGGGGACAGTGCAGATAGCCCACTGGTAGTAGGAGCAGTGTGGTTATGTCCATTTTTAAAGATGAACATTGTTTTTTTGTTTTTTTTAGCAGCAGTTATGTCCATATTTGGTATAAATGTAAACATTGTACTCCTTAAGTTTATGTAGAAAGATTTAAAAGATGAGATTGTGTATGTGCATTCAGTCCAGTCACTGAATGTGTGCAGTTATTCAGACCAGACTCTGGTTGTTAAGGAGTCTGATGGCTTGGAGAAAGAAGCACCTTTTATATCCGGAGTGGCCGCGGCGAGCTACAGCAGAGCCACCATCTTGGATTCATGTGACCTTTCCATAAGTCAGGACACAGAATAAAGGGACAGATCATTACTAATGAGATTATTGTGTGATCAAATAGTTATGATTAAAATCCAGGTATGCATCTTAGTGGTTACTGGATGAGGGAAATGCACCTGATTGCGCTTAGCGTCAAATACGTTCACTTAAAAAATGCTTTTATTATCTTACCGAGGTTATCAGAAGATACCCTACCGGACAAACCAGTATCAACATACACCTGCGGAGAAACAGAGGCATCTTCACATAGCTAAAATACTCATGGGGAAAGCCAGAGTGGAGTAAAATTTAAAAAATGGTTTCTGTGAAGGAATCTTTAAAGGGAATGCCTAAAACCAATACAATGCACATCAACCATGACCTTCCTGGTTTAATAATCAGTTGAACAATTACATTGTATTCCTGACCAGTCAGTTAACAGTGATAGTGTGCGAAAAGGAATAGAAACATAATACTTCTGGTGACCATGCGGGGCTTGTCTGATTGATGTTGTTGGCCATAAAAAAAAGAAAATGTGGCTATTCATTTTGGGGAACAAGCATTTTTAAAAGAAAAGACTATTTGGGACTTTCCCTAATATAAGTCAACGGTATTTTTCAATCAAGGGAAAAATGAGCTCACATGGCCTGCATTATTAGTGGACTTCATATCTGTTGGTTTCTTTTCAGTGCAAAACTTCTATATTCCCTTTATAAGTTCCAACACAAAATCCTTAGACAAAAGCAGTTCAGAAAGTTGAAGTGCAGAACAATAGTTAGACTGAAGTTGTCCTTTAATCTGGTGTACAATAAATGAAAGGGAATGAGTAACATAAAAAGCCATGGAACTTTCAGTCATGGTGGCTGTGAAAGCAGTCATGTCAGAGACATTCCGCATTGGTGATGCAAAAGTAAACAAGATTAAGTCAGGAAAATCACTGGGTCTATAAATAGAAACAGAAAGGCATGCTATATTTAGAAATTTAAGGGATCCCCCGAGAAATGTAATTTCCTCCTCTGTCTGGGGATGGGGGTGTGGCAACCGGCTTGTAATTCAATACCAGGTAGAAGGGTAATATAAAAATTCAAGGAAGGACGAAACAGAGTAAACACATTCAACACAAAACCAACTGTATAAACAGGGCAGGGTGCTCTGAGCCCCAACCCTCTGTAATGTTTTAAAAGATTTAGATGGAGTTCAGATAAAGGTGACTTCATAATAAACAGAGTAGAGTAGTTTGTAGGCGGAAAACCAGTTTAAACAACACACCTTACTGTGTAATGAAACCTCTGGACAATGCCCAATTATCCAGCGCATACAAACAGCTAGTCTTACAATTCATCTTTCCTATTTGCTCTTCTGGGAATATTATACACATACATGCACACTAAACTGTCACACTTAAATTAAAAAGCACATTTTTAAAAAAGGGTTGATTTTAGTCAGAGGTATTCTGTTCTTAAACTGTTTTGGATAGTAACCCTACCAGACTTTGTTGTACCAAATTATCTGAGGGGTTGCATCATAAGTTTACTTGTGGTTAGTTTACCCTCAGATTAAAGGTCTGAACCTGTTGCTGGGCTGATACCCTTAATGGCACATTTCAGGTCCTTTAAGTAGAGAACACACTTATACCATATTCCTGTGAAATTCAGTTTTTTTTTAAATTTTTTTTTTTTTAAGTTGTAATGACTCCACACACCCTGTGTTGTTTTAAGCCTTTTTCCTATTTACGTTTAAATGATTGGGTACAAACATGTACTTGCCCCTGGGAAACACAGCTCATTCCTTATTTCAAACAGTGTAACATCATGCAGACTGTACCATTTTCTGCCAAGCGACCCTTCTGCTCCATCCAAAACTTTTGTAAAACTAAATGTATTTAGCTAGGAACTGTGCAACCCAGCAGGTTCTAAATCACATGCATTTTAAACACAGCTGAGCTGCTTACAGATAGATTGAACCAAGCTGAAAGAGTAGCTAGATATAAACAAAACAACAAAAGACTAAACACACAATATAAAGACGTAGTAATAGAGCAATACAAAGAAAAATGCTGAATTGCTCAACGAACATTTATAAACCTCCAGGAAGTCTGTAATATGTATTTTAGAAGACAATATATTCCTCTATTTCTTGCTGTTCACGGATCATCATAATATGAAAGTCTGGAAAGTGTTGATAGACTTCTATACCCCAATAACATCAAAACTTTATTACCACCACCTGATTCAAAGGACCACTATGTTTAAGCGTCCATTACATGCGCGTTCAGCTTGGAAAAAGATTGAGAGGCCAAGACCAATTGTTGGCAGCAGGGCTGTAACTCTCTCAGAGCTTCTGAGTTTTGAATTAGACGATATTGATTAAAGAAAAAAGCCATAGTGAGATGGTTTGAACATACACCTAATCGAGAAGTAGGCCCCTTAAACAGGTCAGTAGGCTTTTACTAACCTCACTGTGGTTTATGGGCTTGTTTGTTTAGCTTGGTTTATGTGTAGGTGTAGATCATTAACCTCCTGAGACCCGGACCTGCTTGGTGTGCAATTTAAATTTCTCCTAGCTATTTGTGATTAGCAGGACCTAAGAACTAAACGTTGTTTTGGCAAAAAACAATGTCCTCATATAAGGGCACTGGGGTCTCAGGAGGTTAATCTTCCTTATTGCTACAGTGTTAAAATTAACGGAAAAATAATAGGCTCAATGGTAGAAACTGTAAAGTAAAGCAGAGAGATAGACAAGAAGTAACCAGTGACCCCCTAGAATGACTCTTCCCTTTTCTTTCTGGGCACCCCAGTTATGGAAAGTAAGACAGTCAGCATCCATTAGCTCGTCCTATTAACAAAGCATCAGTTATGTTTTATGGTTAAGATCTGTCATCGGGGTAGTTACCAATCAGTTATGATGGACTAATGATGAACTTACAGTAGTGAACTGTAAAAAGTGATGCATTTAGTTTACTTCATTCAAAAACATCCTTTCCTCATGTATGACTAAAATACACACACCAGCCAGTTCATTAGGTACACCTCCTTGTATCTAAACCCACTGTCCAATTTATCAGCTCTACTTACCATATAAGTGCACTGTGTTGCCATACAATTAGAGACTGCAGTTCATCTTTTTGTTCATAAATATGTTAATCCCTTTTCACCACTATTTAATAGTCTATAGAACAAAAACAATGCATGTATTTCTTTGAACTTTGATTAGAATAATTGGGTGTTTTTTGTAGCATTAAAAACTCTGGGTCGTATTTTGCCACCACATTCTGAAAGTTCTGGTCCACCCTGAAATCCCTTAACACAGCCATTCACCAGGGTAATTATGAAGGATCTGGCTTTAATTTTAAAATATCTTACAAGTACATTTATAAACATACTATGTTCTACTACTTAAATAAGTAAATTTATTTGATCATTTTTATTAAATTTAAGTCATTTAGATTAGTCTGTAAGTTGAAAGTAACTACTTTGAGGTGTTCAGTAACTGTATTATGCTCAGTATGAATATGAAAGTTATAATAATCTGGAAAAAAAGCCAAAAAAATGGTCATGCATTGTATTTTCTGACATCATACAATACTGAAACTCTGGAAAGGAAGTAAAGTGGAATCCACACATGTTAATAAAAACACCAGGCAGAACAAACCCGGGTGATAATGCTCTCCAGTATGTTTTAGGATGTAACTGGGAGGAAGTTCTTAGAGAAACAGTGCAGTGCTCAGGAAAAGCACAGTTATCACGTGAAGCAGAAACAGGTGCTCCTTTCTTGTCAGCATGCACACGCCCACGGGGAATCCTGTGGAAACACTGTTTCATGCACACAGAAAAACATTCAAACCAAATGCAGCCATTAAAAAGCAAAAACGATCTGACAACAACAACAACAGATTCAACCCTCTTTCTGTCCTTTCCTTATACTCAACACAGTGACAAGGACAGCATTTATGTTCAGTTATTATTGTTATAGTGGGTTAACTTTCAAACATGATTTAATTTCTTCAGAAATACAGTACATGATTCATACACTATAAAATCACACATGTATGTGCAGTTACATTCACACTCACAATATTATACTACATATAAAAGTCATCTAATTTGTCTGCTGGTAGGCTATTAAAAATAATTACTCAAAATACTAAAGACTTACTGAAACTAAATTAAAACATTTTTTTTAAATTCATAATACATGAATAAAGTTGGTTAGAATATGGATTCTTTTCATGAAACTTTTAATCAGGGGAAACATGAACTGCTATGAAGAACCAAACAGAACCACTACAGTTTGAACATCCCTAGTCAAATGACATGTTTTGGTGCTTTTCTAAGTTTAAATAGGTTAACATATCAAAAGGGATTTTTTTGGAGTGCACAAGTTTACTTCCTGAGAATTGTTTTTTTTTTGCACAGACCAAGTGTTTAAGGTGTGTTCTCTGTAGAGGATCATGTATGTATGTTCCTTGTTAGGAAGCAGTACTTTTCTCTTGTTTCCGTGTGGCTAAGAATGCGTCCTGAATACCTGCACTCAGCCACTTTGTATTTTTGAGGCATGTCAAAAACCCAACATGAATAATAACAGTCAGTATAGATATTATAACCAAATAACCATTTATTAATGCAGATTTTTAATAAACACTGACGATCTCTACAAAAACAAAACAAAAGAAAACAAAACAAAACATTGACAGAATTTCCCACTGTGCTCTCGGCGGGCTTTTAGCCACCTTTTCAATAGTGTTAATGGATTCTTGATGTCAGTCCTAACCTTAAACTGTGTCATATAACTAGCAGGATATCCAAGACTCTAGGAGCAGGTCTTTGACAACCTGTCATAAGGCAACAGGCAATATGGAGCTTCGTTGGATCCATGGGTGTCATGCAAATGAGGATTATTACTGTGCCAAAGAAAAGCAAACAATGTAACACTGTTAATGTAACCATTAAAAACGTGCAGCCGCAAGTGGTTTAGGTACTGTCTCCTCTTTGGTGCATAATATCATCCAAAAAGTATCCAGACTGTTTCCACAATAAAGTTCAAAAGACTGTCAGGCACTTTAAAGAAACAATAATAATTCATTAATTCATTAATTAAATAAATAAAAAAAAACAATAAACAACAATTTTATGGAAACAAATCTCAAACTGATGCACTCCTACTCCTTCAAGTTAACTAAAAAAGCTGTGAAGTATGTTGGTGAGACTGGTCGCCTGTCAGGAAACACCCTGACTTCTGCACAATGAGCAATAGGCTTCAGCAACCCACCCCACCCCCCCGCCCACCACCATGGGTATTTTCAAGTCATGGACACAGCCGTGTGATGCAGAAATGGAAGCCCCTGAATGTTTCCCATCCAACAGAAACGGGCCACATTCTCTGATGTAGAAAGCTATAAGTAATAACTTAGATTATTGTAAAGTATTCTCTAGATTCATAAACCACAAACGATTGTATTCTTATATTATTACCTGTTTTTCTAACTTTGTATTGCATTGCACCTGCCAGTCTTTAACGGCACTGCTTTTATCAAATGAATTACCTTCCAGAACACAGCTCCTTCAGTAACATTCCTATTCAAACTGAACCTAGAGCAAAACTGGATAAAGGCATGACTGGTGCTCTGGTGTTATTGTCCTTGAGCCTGGCACCTGCCGTATGAAGGTTGTGGACATCCAAGCTGTGTGCGGTAATTTAGGGAAATTACACAAATGCATCATCCTGTTTGACTTGTCCAGGCAAATGTACCATAACTTTGAAGTTACAGCCCCTTCCTTAGTATAAAGATTCCAGCTAAAACAGTGCTACAAAAAATTACGTAAAAGCAGCAACAAGTTCTACATTATTTAGTGTTCGGAAAAGAGAGGTGAGAGAGAGGTGTGGCGGAACGTATTCAGGTGTATAGCTGGTGTCTCAAAGCTGGCACTGAAAACATATTTGTAATACAGTACTGAGCGCTGTCTGTTCACCTTTTATTATGAATAGGAATATATATATATATATATATATATATATATATATATATATATATATATATATATATATATAAAAATGTGAATTATCAGACAGAATTATCAGAGATCTAACGAGACGAGATAGGGGAAAGCTTCGATTAGGTTCATGTTGCATGAACATGCAGGCCACACCATTTGCTTGAACTCTCCAGAATGCTCCTCGAGCAAGTTCTGGACAACTTGGCCCCAGTGGCACAGTGCATTATCCTGCTGAAATATCCCATCACTGTGGGGGTACATGGAGTCCATGAAGGACTGGAAATGATTACCAAGCATTGAAACGTAGCAGGACTCTTGTGGGTCTTTTTTTCCCCCATGGAAGTTAAAGAATGCTACATGGGCCTGTGGGATTTGTGTATTGGCCATCCAGCACTAAATATGGATGTAATTTCTGCCCTGACAGTCCTAGTCAGATCTCACCAAACCCTGCACTGTCCACTGTGGATAAAGCAGTAGTAAATGGCTGGAAAAGGAATCTACCATACCTCTGGCACCCACTATCATACTTAATTCACACCGATAATTCAAAACCAGTGTCCAACCTCACTGACTAGATAACACCTAACAACTTGTACAGGTGTGGGAATTCCCTGTAGTAAGACACTTCTTAATCCATTTAGTTTTTGAAATGGGAAGGTAGGTGTGTGACATTTTAAACTGGTAGAGGAGTTCACCAGACAAACAGTGGTGTGATTCATTTAAATATTCAGTCAAGCTGTAAAGTCTACACAACACTTTTTCTACATTTTAATACATTACAGACCTTTATGGAATCACTCCACAAATCATGCCTTTGTAGTAGAGTGGCCAGATGGAAACCACCTCTTTAGTAAAATGAACATGACAGCTTGCCTTGGAGTTTGCCAAAAGGCATCTTGAGAACTCTCAAACCACGAGAAACAATATTCTCTGGTCTGACAAAAACATTGAACTTCTTGGCCTGAATACCAAGCATCACATATGGAGGAGACCAGACACCGCTCATCACCTGGCTAATGCTACTCCTACAAAAAAGCAAGGGGATGTTTTTCAGCAGTGGGACTAGGGGAACTAGTACTGATAGAGGGAATGATGAATGCATGTAAACTGATATCCTAGGGGAAAACCAGCTACAGATCGTTCTGGATCTCAGTGTGGAGTGAAGGTTTACCTTCTAACATAACCTCAGCCTGGGCCAAAGGGTTACCTTCCAACATGACAACGACCAGAAGCACACAGCTTTAAAGAATGTCTGCGATTGTACATAAGTGACCCAGCCAGAGCCTGGACCAAATTCAACTGAATATCTGTGAAAGGATCTGAAAATGTTGGTGTACCGACACTCCCCATTCAACCTGATAAGGCTGACGGATGATGGATGTGCTAAGAGGAAAGTGCAAACATGTCCAGAAACAAGTGTGTCAAGCTCGTAGCTTCTTTCCCATTATGTCCTAAAGCGGTAATTGCAGCCAAAAGAGCATCAACCAAATATTAGGCTAAGGGTGTGTACAGACGTAACCTGCCAAGGGTGAGTGTTGAGGATGACACTTTCTCCCATTTCTAATAAACCTTCACCAAACATCTGGCTGAAAGACAGCATTAGGAATTCTGTCTTTAAAATGAACAACATTTCACATCTTCCCAAAGCCACTCAATCGGACCCCACAATCCACTTTTGGTGAAACTTCACATCAGGATGTTTTCTAATGATGCGCCCATAATTACGTGGGGTTTCACAGAATTGGATAAGAATTTCAGCAACAGCAACATAGGTAACAGGAGGCCTGCTAATAAATGTACTTTATTACCATAGTGACTAGAAATAAAAGGTACTCTCTGAATTGTTAACACTAGTATATGTAAGGTTCAAAAATAGAGACTTCTTTTCACAGTCTGACGCATGAGAACAATCTCTCTTTATCAAAATAGTTTATTTAGAAGCTTTTTATGTCACAAAAAGCAAAGACGGAATTCTTCCTTATCTCCGAATGTCCCAATGACAACCTCTCACACTCAACTAAAAATAAGGGACAAAATAAAATACATTTTTTTCCATGAAGAGCTAGGGGGACAAAAATCAATACAGACCTTATAAAAGCAATACTTCACATCACTGTCATTTGTTCTCTAAATGCATACACTTTAAGAGACCGGTGGTTTTGTCTTCTGGTTTACAATATTTGTACATGGTGAGAAACAGAACACAGGCGAAAAATGCTGAACATACGGAACTAGATAAAGAGCTTTGTGTAAAATGGGACCACAGTACAGAGGTCCTGAGAGAGCAACTCTGAAGAGGTGAGATAGATGCCAAGGTGAGGCACACAAAACCAGGGGCAGGGACGCAGCTGTCCAGGATGGTCAAAACGTAGAGTTTAGCCTCCCCATTGAAATAGCAGAGCAAGATACAGGCTATTAACAAAAAAGACAGCAAATGGCAAGAGAAGGGAAGTGAAGCAAAATATGGCAGGGGCAAAAAAAAAAACAAACAAAAAAAAAAATCTCCTCCACTTAGACACTACAGTAAAGATTCCATCTTCGTTCAAAAACAGACGAAGGGTGTTACTGTCCCCTCACTACTGTATCATTATATAAAATCTAGACAACATCTGTGTAAGGGCAAACAGGCAGAACGTATCAGTGGTCTTTGCGTTCCAGGTTGTATATGGGATGGCCTGTGACTCGAAGACTGTGACTGTTTTTTCCCCATTTCTAGAGGAGACATTGTGTCCTTGGGTAACAGATGCCAGGACATTCTGTGTTTTACTTCCCCGGGATCTTAGCTCTTTTGCGGGCAATGGCATCCTCCACAGCCTTAAGCTGCTTCAGCAGCTCCTCACGGCGGGACAAGGTGCTGCTGGGTGCTTTCCCTGAGCCAGAGGTAGAGGCAGAGCCAGAACCTGCCCCAGGTGCAACAGGTTTTCCTGTAGAAGCAGCAGGGCCTTTGCCAGAAGATTTGGTCGGTGGAGACAGGGGACGCTTCCTAGAAAAGCAAAGAACAGTCAGAGGTCAAACCCTGTCAAGCACAAAATTTTATACTAGCTCTTATTCCTTGATTGGGTTCATTCTTTGATTACATTAATCTAGCATTAAAACAATTAACAAGCTCTGCACCAACTAAAGCTTTTTAGGCTCTAAACTTCCTACTAACTGGAATATTATCCAACAGATCACTAAGCACGGTTGTAAGTCGCTCTGGATAAGAGCGTCTGCTAAATGCCTTAAATGTAAATGTAAAGCTTAGGCTATGTTTTTAAACCCGCCTGTTGCTGCTAATTAAAATGCTAACTTACCAATATGACAGAATTTTAAGCTGCTGGGCTTAAAGTGAAAAGGGGCCTTCTATAAAACTCCATTGGGCATTTTATTCAATTTAAAATCACATTTTTGGGTAACTTTGCTAACAAAAAAAAAACAAAAAAAAGTGTGTGAATATATAATAAAATGTATATTTCATTGAACCACCTTTAGCTTATTCACTGTGGCACTGTTTGAAAAACATGTCAACATTTAATACCATGTGGACGTGCATTATATTTTGCACTCTTAAGTTCTTTTTCAGCATGTCCCAAAAACTTTTAACTGGGTATAGGGCTCTGGTGGCCAAATGCACGAAAACAATTCATCCAAATGATTTCTCCAGAACCCAGTCTGGTTCCCTAGCAAACTGATAAAGTTTTCTTATGGTCACACAACTGTCCAGGCTGAATCCTGTGAGTGCTTGTCACATTATGCATGTGGGAGTGATCTTACCATTACTAATTAACAGACACGCGGTGCACCACCGTCCTTCTAGGATGTGTCTACCCACATCAATGTTAAAACATGAGAAGCTAAACACTGCATTAATTAGGGTTAAAAGAATAAAAGAACCCCAACATAATATTCAATCAAAAGCATCAAAGTGTTTGATTATTTAAATAATGTTTTTTTTTTGTTTTAACATAATACAGTTACAGTACAGAATACACTTGTATGAGCAATGCATATCTGATAGGGGTGGGTGGGGGAGATAAACCATGTTTGCTATTACAGACCATGCCTAAATTTTTCATGACCACTTCCCATGTGTGCATGATCACATGCTCTGTGTGACTTTAAGCGAAAACACAGTATTTATTCTCGGGTTTTTCCCACTTAATATTCAAATTTTTAAACAAAGGTTGGGGACTCAGTAAATATTTTTCCACTGAATAATGATCATGAAGTTCAAAATATCAGGAAAGTCAGATAACTACAATAATATTATACACACACACACACACACACACACACACACACACACACACACACACACACACACACACACACACACACACACACACAGGTCATAAATTTAGAATATCATGAAAAAGTTGATTTTAGTAATTCCATTCAAAAAGTGAAACTTGTATATTATATTCATTCATTTCACACAGACTGATATATTTCAAGTGTTTATTTCTTTTAATTCTGATGATTCTGAGAACTGACAACTAATGAAAACCCAAAATTCAGTATTTCAGAAAATTAGAATATTGTGAAAAGGTTCAATATTGAAGACGCCTGGTGCCACACTCTAACTCTAACTCAAAACACCAGCAAAAACACCAGCTAACTAACTCAAAACACCTGCAAAGGCCTTTAAATGGTCTCTCAGTCTAGTTCTGTAGGCTACAAAATCATGGGAGAGACTGCTGACCTGACAGTTGTCCAAAAGACGACCACTGACATCTTGCACAAGGAGGGCAAGACACAAATGGTCATTGCTAAAGAGGCTGGCTGTTCACAGAGCTCTGTGTCCAAGCACATTAATAGAGAGGCGAAGGGAAGGAAAAGATGTGGTAGAAAAAAAGTGTACAAGCAATAGAGATAACCGCACCCTGGAGAGGAGTGTGGAACCAAATCCATTTAAAAATGTGGGGATGGTTCACAAAGAGTGGACTGCAGCTGGAGTCAGTGCTTCAAGAACCAGACGTATGCAAGACACGGGTTTCAGCTGTCGCATTCCTTGTGTCAAGCCACTCTTGAACAATATACAGCATCAGAAACGTCTCGCCTGGGCTAAAGACAAAAAGGACTGGACTGCTGCTGAGTTCTGTTCTCTGATGAAAGTAAATTTTGCATTTCTTTTGAAATCAAGGTCCCAGAGTCTGGAGGAAGAGAGGAGAAGCACAGAATGCACGTTGCTGGAGGTCCAGTGTAACGTTTCCACAGTCAGTGACGGTTTGGGGTGCCATGTCATCTGCTGGTGTTGGTCCAATGTGTTTTCTGAGGTCCAAGGTCAACGCAGCAGTCTACCAGGAAGTTTTAGAGCGCACTCATGCTTCCTGCTGTTGACCAACTTTATGGAGATGCAGATTTCATTTTCCAACAGGACTTGGCACCTGCGCACAATGCCAAAGCTACCAGTACCTGGTTTAAGGACCATGGTATCCCTGTTCTTAATTGGCCAGCAAACTCGCCTGACCTTAACCCCATAGAAAATCTACGGGGTACTGCGAAGAGGAAGATGCGATACGCCAGACCCAACAATGCAGAAGAGCTGAAGGCCACTATCAGAGCAACCTGGGCTCTCATAACACCTGAGCAGTGCCACAGACTGATCGACTCCATGCCACGCCGCATTTCTGCAGTAATCCAGGCAAAAGGAGGCCCAACCAAATATTGAGTGCTGTACATGCTCATACTTTTCATGTTCATGCTTTTCAGTTGGCCAGCATTTCTAAAATTCCTTGTATTGGTCTAAAGTGATATTCTAATTTTCTGAGATACTGAATTTGGAATTTTCATTAGTTGTCAGTTATAATCATCAAAATGAAAAGAAATAAACACATGAAATATATCAGTCTGTGTGAAATGAATGAATATAATATACAAGTTTCACTTTTTGAATAGAATTACTGAAATAAATCAACGTTTTCCATGATATTCTAATTTTATGACCAGCACCTGTATACACACACACACACACAACAGAAGGCAGAGATTCTGCACCGATTTGACATTCACAATGACTTCACATTTGTGTGTGTAAAAAAAAAAAAACACGCAATCTGCTAAGTTGCGTCATCTGTGCTGTCCTTGGTGGTTAATCAAATGTCAGAGCTGACCTGGGAATTTTATGAAATGACCACCATTAGTGTGCACAAAAAGGGCAGCTCACCTAACCCCAAAGAAAAACTGATGTTTCAAATGAATTTTTTAAAGCTTTTACCAGATTCTGATTCAGAGCTTTTATTACCGTTTTTTGAAAAGTCAAATTCAGTATTTAAACTAACATATATAGTGGCTCAACAGAAGGTCAAAGCTTTAAACGCGGATCCAAAAATCTGGTGAGTGGGCGGTTTTTGGAGGATTTGAAAATTGAAGCCCTGTAAAAAACATTGTTGCTCGTTATTCAGAGTAATAGTGAAGCAAGTTACAAAAATTTATACCTTTCTCCCTGTTGGGGCACAGGCCGAGGCCCCTGGCCTCTGGAACGGTCCATTCTCGGTGAGAGTGGGGGACGTCCAGGCATCCTTCCATCACGACCTGTAAAGAATTGAGGTACAACATTCCAGTGACAGCATTATTGTCTGGGGACACAGCATTATTGTAGAAACTTGAAAGGAAGGAAATGAAACTGCTGACCAAGGAAACGTTTCTTTCTTTGTTACCAAAGGCCTAACCACATTGGGTATACAGGGACATATTGTATGGAGAACCCAAAAATCATACACAGGATTTCTATGTGGGTATTTTTGGATAATGAGTGGGCTGTTTACTTGTAGCTTCTCACCTCTATCAGGAGACAGTGCTACCCTCTTGCTGAGAGGGGATGTTGGTCTCTCTTTGTCAGCAGGGAAGTACCTCTTTCTATTGCTTCTGTCTGCTTGCTGCTGGAGAAGCAGCATAGAACAATCAGTAAGTCACTTAAAGAATGAATGAATGTAAACTCACTAAAGTGAGCAGCTACCTTGTTGAGCAGGGTGAGTTTGATGTCCTTATGTGATCCATATGCCCCTGGAGGACCCACAGATGGCGCATTCAAATGTCCCCGATTTCCAGGTCCCGACCTTGGTGTGCCAGAGTCAGCTTTGGGTGGGAGGTCAGAGGAGTCGACTCTCTTCCTCTCATCTTTAAAAGTCTCATCTTTTTTTGGAAGTTTTCCTGTACGAAACATGACAGCAGTAACTGTCAACAACCACAAATAAACAGGAAAAAAACCCAACAAAACAGAACAGCACATAAAAAGCAAACTTGAGATCAGTTTCGCTGACATAACTCACTGGTAATTCTTCTGCACCCCAACACATTACACTAGACATCATGCAATCACTGAATACAGCTTGGTTCCCTGCAACTGCCTCTAGGTCAGCATTCTGAAATTAGACATGATTCCAATACCCAAGTTGCAAATCTCACTAGCTAGATAAGGAACTTTATCTCTAGGGAAAAAAAACAAAAAAACAAACACACACACACACACACGTTATACACCAATTACTTAGTTCTGCATTCGGCATAGAGCATAGAACAAAGACAGAGCATATGTACCTCTGTCTTTGTCAGGATCTCTGTCCCGTGCAGGTGGGCGGTCACGAGGGGGGACACGTTCCTTACGTGCGTGGCCTGGTGTGGGTGAGCGAGAGCTGGCTGAAGAGACAGGGCTGGCTAGATCAGCATACATATCATCTGAGTCGGCGCTCCTCACAGAACTGCTGCTGGAAGAGGCGGACGATACTGACGAAACGCTACTCACTGACAGAGACCTGCAATACCAACAACATGTATCGTCACTGACTTAGACGAGGAAAAAAAAAAAAAAGTCATTACTAAAACATGCATCAGTAATCTATATTATTATTAACTACTAAATGTACACAGTGTTTTCTGCAGCTCATACCTAGATTTACGTGATCCAGAGCGAGAAACAGAGGCAGAGGATGATCGAGATCTGGAGCGTGAGCTTGAACCAGAATAACTGCTGCCACTGCCACTTACACTGCCGCTTTGCGTACGCCTGGCAGAAGATGGGGCATGAGAGATAGAGAGGGGGCAAAGACAATTAGTCAACCTCCAGACGTCAGTAACATGCTAACATTTCACTTCTGCCAACAGTAACAATTCACTGTTATATTGGTGAATACATTTTTGGTTGCTGAATCGCTGGGAAATAAACATGACCGTGTACTACTAGAGCCCCTAATGCAAATTAATAACCTGTTTAATTACATAACAGCAATACAGGATGAACTACAGATCGTGAAAACAAGATCATAGTTAGGCAGAGTTTCTATTCACATAAAGTGAAGCAAAAAACAAAACATTACACTTTATGACCTGAGGCCTTCACAGGTTGTGCAAAGGAAAGGCCACATGTGTGGACCTACTAATGTCTGCAAATCTATATATCGTCACACTTTGACATGTACAGCAACAGTAATCCTAAAATGTCAGTAAAACGAGACCACACACCTGACGAGAGGACAGACTCACACTTGTGAATCTGAACACTGATCCTACAATTTTTTGAAGGTGTTTTGAATGTGTGAAGTTCGGTTGCACTTCAGACATGCTTACCTGGGCCAGTGCTATATTGTTTTTCAGTTCACTCTCAGCAGAAAGCATTCACTTTTTCATTATTTAAGTTAACAATGGAGCTGGTTAAGAAACCATGGAAATTTCTTTTACAGTACTGCATGTGCATTGTTTTAGGCACAAACTCAGTTCTCCATTTGGAGTCACATGATAAAACCAAAGCAACAATTTAAGGTTACATTGTTTAATCAAGCATTTTTGCAATGTTTCCCCAACCACAGAATCTGGATGCAGCTGGATAAGCTATACAGTTCAGAATCACCAGCACAAACAAAAAAAAATGTTCCCCCAGGGAAATCTAAAGGTCAAAAGGTACATGAGTGCTTTGTCAATAAAGGGCCAACAAAAGCTCTTTTACACCATAACTATGGAAAGCCAGGAAAGACCTATGGTTTTCCCAGTAGTCCATCTGAATGTCCACATAGGATTTTCCATTTATGACACAGACAGAGCTCTGTTCTACCTGACCAATGACTGAATTCATGCAAATTGACCCATAATAAACACAAAACACGTGACCAAACACATTAATACACCTACCAACAGAAAGTAAAGACTTGCACGACAGGATTATTAAAAAAAAAAAAAAAAAAAATTGTTTGGCACACTGCCAGGTTACATGAAACAGTACCTCTCTTGTGAGCAAACAGACACTGTACCTGCGGGGATTATGAGGATGCCGCTCTTTCCTACGGCCTTCCCGCATGTTAGTAGGTTTTCCCAGCTCACGAGATGGTGGTGGTCTACCTCCCTCACGAGGGTTGGGAGGTTTGCTACCCTCTGGAAAGGTTTTTGGGGGCTTGCTTGGCTGCCCCGGCAGAGTGGGACTGGGAATTTTCTTAGGGGGAGGTTTGTCCTTGCGAGGAGGGGGCAGCGCAGGCTTCAGCAGGTGTCTTGAGAAAGAGAACATGTTTATCTTTATGTTTGCGCATATATATATGAAAAGGAAAACTGACAATTGAAGAGACTATTTATCTGATATGGAGGCAATTACATGATTTATGTTTTATTATTTATGTTTTTGGCACACAATGCTTTAATGTTATGTCTTGTCAAGGGAAACAACAGAATTATTTTGATCAGGGCAGTAGATCATGATGCTAAATTGTTTTAACTCGCATAGGCCATTTATAATGGTTAGAGGGTACAAAGCATGGGCAATTACAAAATAAGTTTTCTTTTTAGGCAATACAGCAATGAAACAAAGCACAGTGAGTAAAGTACTTCGAAATGGCTATTTACACCTTTGGCATGGCATGGCACGGCACAAGCTGCTAGTACACGACTATATAAATGACAGGGTTTGTGAATAGGTGATTGGTATTTACCCTGTCACTGACCCAGGAGCCGGCTCTGGCTTATTCTTGTTGGTATTCCTCTGTGCTGGGGGTGTAGGGGAGGGAGAGGAGGAGTAAGATCTGGATCTAAAAACAGATTAGCAAATAAACAAACAAACATCAACAGAAAATCACAAAGCTTTTACAAAAATACTTGAAAGAACGCTGAAAACAAGTGGAATTAATTTTATAGGGATGAAAAGGTTATTTTCAGTATATTCTTCTATTTAAGAAAGAATGATAAGGATACATCTGATTGTATTCATCTAGGACTACGTCTACTGTTCTATCCCACTATAAAGCATGCCATGGTGTGTGTGTGTCTGTCTTGCCTTGATCGGCTGCCAGAGAAAGAGCTGCGCTGGGAGGAGTGGGAAGAGTAAGAGCTGAGGGATGAGGAACGCGAGCGGGAATGGGACCTTGACCTTGAGGAACCGGAACCTGTGTACGAAGAAGACCGCGACGAAGACCTGGGAAGAAACCAACTGGTTAATGCCTTATTTTCATGCTGACTTATACTACAGTCTGCAGTGCACATGAAAAGAAAAAAAAATTATAATAAAAATAAATAAATAAATAAATCACTGTTAAATACAATAAACAGCATTCAAAAAGTAGGGGTGGGCGATATGGCAAAGCCATATCACGATACTTCAAGACATTATCCGCATGTTTCTCTAAGGGTTAATTACCTAAAGCAGACAAAAATGAACAATCAGTGCCACTTTCAAAAACTATTGATATATTGGGTTATATATATATATATATATATATATATATATATATATACACACATACATACAAACATACATACACACACACACACACACACACACACTGCATTAAATCACGTTAAATAGAAATAGTCATGCTCAATTTATTACCACACAATTAACCAGGTATCAAGTACTAACCAAGTACTACCAATTTCCGTAATATACTTAGTTAAGCAGCTGTATGTAACTAGCCGTCTACTGCTTATAGTGTGTCATAAAACCGAATGTCTCAAATTAAGGTTTATATTATATATGGTTATTAATATTACACATTTCTTGTATATAATTTAAAGTTTTTACAAAGAAAATTAATATCATTATTATTAAATTATAAGAGATTTAAGGGATTGCTCTGGACTGCTCACACCAGAGCTTTGTTTCACACAGGAAATTCCATAGCAATAATAATTTCATAATTTCAAAGCAAGAGTCACGAAGTAAGTCTATTGCAGTGTTATTACCGTGAGGAGTTGGAGAGTGATACAGATGATCCGGATGGCCTGTGTCGCCTGCGTCCGCGAGGTGGGGACCCCGCAAGGCCAGTTCGCCGCCTAGGGGACTTAGACCTTCGCCAGGGATCCTTCCACTCATCCGGCCGTTTCACCATGGGGACCATCTCCTTCTTAGGCGGTGGCTCCATTGGCCCTCTGGAGAACAGAAAGGGTACAAATAATTTTAAACGTTTGGTGTTACATTTCATGGGCAAAAGTACTTGCCCAAGATGCTAAACAGGCACAGGAACTGCAAATTTACAGATCAGATGCTTGCACCATTAATAACTGTGCCATGCTACCTGCTTCCTGAATTTCTATACTGGTGCATATGGACTTAAGCACAGCTGTGAATCTTAGTGAATCACACATTTGCGAATATATGACATTGGTTCTGTGAGGGAAAAAAAAATAAAAATAAAAAAATAAAAAAAACCATCTGTAAAGAACAAGAAGGATATACTGTTTTTTTTTTCCCCCTCTTAATCCTTATTCATGGAATCTCTCTTGAACAGCCTGTTTCAGGACAAGAACTAATGTGGAAACACTAGGGAAAAACAGCTTAAACCAGAGAAAATAAACGTTTGCACTACTTCTGCATAAAGTGGCATCAACATATTAACTTTGGGCAAAACGGTACAATCATAGCAGTACACAACTGCCACGGACAGTGCTGCAAGGTAGAGTTGAAGGTCATTTGCTTATTTAAGACGTCAAAAAGACCATCATCTGGTTTAATTCCACTGCCACAACACACAGAGCAAAAGTTAGGTAAATTCATGAGGGAACATTCCGCCGACTGCTGCGGTGCCCTGAAGCTGCTGGTGACAGTGGAAGAAAATGGAATGTCTTTATGGCACTTCCTGTACGTGGCATGCATTCAACAGGTCACACTTGGTACCAGCTGTGGTTGTGTAAACACTATGCTGATTAACACAGCAACTGGAAGTAGCACTCCGTGGCGGAGCTTTGCTTAAAATACCCTTTATTGTGTAACAAAGCTGTGTTTGTGCTTTTGCTTAATTTGCTTTTGAGTTATCATAGCAAAATTCATATAATGAGACAATGTCATACCAGTAACCTGACTGGGGTAAAAATTAAAAAGCTGGTTACAGTTGTGGGAAAGTCAATGGGAAAGTTTGGTGCCGACAATCGTATAGCAACTTATCTTCCTGGTTTATTAATCAAACAATTTCACAGTTTTCCTGAACAGTCAGTTCACAATGACAGTATGTAAGATGATACATGATCCTGCTGGTAAATCATGCTTGGCTTATGTGACTAACATCACTTACTTAAAAGAGGAAGGGGGGGGAGATAACAAAAAAAAAAAAACAACAACACAGAAGACACACCCACAAAAACAAAAAACACACAGCAAGGTTCACAGCCATTTTAAGGGCAGCAATATAAAAAGACAGGCAACGGAGAAAATACATTTGAGGACTTTCCCCAAAAGGTATACTTACGGCTGGGTGGGGGAGGAACAAAAAACCCACTCAGTCAGCATGACCTATGGACCTACATATTGTTTATTTTCTGTTCATCGCATATGCTTTATATTCTCTCAGCTCTCAAAACACCTTCCTTTGTCTAAAGCACCGAAGAACAGCATGAGACAAGTTGTCCATGAGCAATGGGAGGGTGGAAATAAACAAAGAGTTATATGACAAGCTGTGGTGCTTTCAGTTTGTAGAGCAGTCAGACAAGAAAAAAAACAAACAAAAAAAAAACACAGAACTGCTTTGAAAGCGGTCATGTGTCTAAGAGAAATTCCTCTTCGGTGACGCAAAGGTGAACTGCCTAAAGGCGGACAGAGCCCTGGTGCTAAAAATAGGAAACAGGCATGCTATATTTAGAACTACAAGTGATTCGCTAACAAATGTAATTTCCTCTATTTGACAGGTGATGGTTATTAGAGAGGGTGCAATTAAATCAAGGAAGCAGGGGAATATAAACATTCAAGGACGGAAGGAACACAAACTTGACCCAAGACAAGTGCAAACCGCATAAACACATGACAGGATGCACTGAATTCATTAGTTTCACTGTATGAGGATGACAGACAAACAAATGATATTTTCCTGTATAAGTCATTTTATTATGTCCTCAAGCATGCTTACTAAGTTTTAGCCAATGACCCTCTGCAGCAGAGAGGTGATGACTGGCCCCACCTCATTTAACCCCCTTTATGCAGAAAGTTGATCATCTCACCACTTTAACTGTACTAAAATGACCCGTTTGTCTCTCGGTAATGGACACACATTTGCATGTTGCTTCTATGCCTTTTTACTATAAAACTGTACAAAAACACCACACTGACCCTAAAATAATGAAAAATATCAATCGTTGGATCAGTCATGAATCAACTTATAGCACCATGCTGGACTCCGAGTAAGTGTAACAGATATAGGCACAAAGATATGAGATCCTTGTTTACTGACATTTCAACAACAAAACCTGTTAACTTACAAAAAAAGGTTTACTGTGATATACTGAAAACATCAGAAATGTTTATTATAACATGTATACTACTACTAATTATTAATTCAGTAATAAAAATCATCATCATCATCATCATCAAATAATAGCAATTATTTATATGCTTACAATCGTGATTTATATAATAAATATAGTATTATATTTTGCATCTGTATGTATCAAACACATTTCTTAATACGGTTCGGCCCTTTACGGCCAAATAAAATCATCTCTATTGTTTTTTTTCCTTATACTTTACGGCACTGAAGACATTTAAACTGCTGTTAACCTCTGAACAAGTCTCTCTGTTCGTGGATAATGTCCATTTATAGCTCTAGTGATAGTGGTGTAAATACAGTGAAGTAACAGCTCTTCATTACTTACGTTAAGAGATTCAAAGCCAAACTAACTATTAAGGGATACTCCCATTCTGGAAATAAAAATCACTTCCTATTATAAGCATTGCTCATGCTTAGTGATAAAGGTAGTCATGATAGCTGGCCTGACTGCACTTTGATGTCACAAACCGATGAAACTTTGTACAGGAAGTAAAGAGAGTTTCAATTATACACACTCAAATAAATTCCAGGATTTCAGGATGCACACAGAAACAGTTAACACAAAAAGAAGCATGACTAAATTTAAAGTAGTGTAAACATGTACAGTTTCAATGAGTCCCACCCAAACCCTCTCAATTACTCAGGTATGTTTATATTACCCAATTAAGTAATTGTCTGTAAGTACGAGTACTAGAGTGAAGTCAAAACAAACCACAGTATCAACAAAACCACTGAGAATTTTTTTTTTTCCAGATGTGATTGTGGGCAAGCATTCAACATGTTCTTACTTGAATAGGAAACAGGTATACTTCCTTTTTTGACCAGCATACACACACCTACGGGGAATCCTGTGTTGCACATTTCACGGCAAACACATAGGCATGATAAGCACTGGCAAGCATTCAAACCAAATACAACCAACCGCCCCCTCCAACCCCCCCCCCCACCCAGCCAGCCAAAACAAAAAAACAAACAAACAAAAAAAAAAACCTGACAGCAATGAAATGAACTGAAGTAGACCAAGAGAAAACACCAAACTACACAATTTAAACTGGGACAGACAGATGTACCAGCACATGGCTGTCAGTTTGACTTTTCAATGCTGAAACTAAGCACACGTGTATGAAAGCACATGTTGCATCATCAACCTATTATCTTCACCTGACGCATGAAACAAGATGGTCAAACTTGAGAAACTTGTAAATGACGTACTACCTCACCTATTGCAGCTTTATAAACAGTACAACACTGAGCGAGAATCATGTTTTATGCATTTAAGAAAGTATTTTATGCGCAAAGCTACTAGCCTGTAAAATAAATCATTATAAAGTTACTCACTCCTAGCTCAGGAAATCACTTATTGATCTTCTAATGGCACACTCCCATCAAAACACATTGCGTCACACTGGCACTTTGTGTGAGGTCATTTCCTTTGACACGTCATCGCAAACCTTAATGATGTTGATAGCAGAAACTCAAACTGCAGTAACAGTATAAAATACACAATGTTTTCATAGGATGCACAGCCTTGATGACAATAAAATACATATAAAACCTATATAAAAAGAATTTTGAGACATTCTGGCACTGACAGCAGTGCCAGAAAGTGAGGTCAACATTATGAAATAAGACAGCAGAACAACCAAGTTCGTTCAAAGTTGCAGTACATGTTCATCTTATATATATGTTACTTTATTAATCTGTCCTGTTCGCCTCTGAATAGCAAAGTTAAGACATCTGCTTGCTCCATATAATCATACAAACGCTTATTTTTTAACCTCCTAAAATATCTTCCTTTGGATTCAGTCCAGCCAACAGGAGACAAGCTGACATATCAGGTAGTCTTTTCAACATGGATGAAACGGTCGCTTGTCTTGGCTGAAGACATTCAAAATATCAGAAATTTGTATGACCCCACGTATCTACCCCCTTTATTTTGGAGGTGGGAAAAATCCCAGGAGGTTTAATTCTCAGGAGTCAGCATTCCAGATTCTCATGGAACCATTAGCAGTGTCACTGTCCTGAACAGCACTAGCATTGCATTTCTTAATAAACTACTCACTATATGGGGCCTGAGTATCTGTTTCTCAAGGTTTTTAAGCAAACCTTGCTGATAATATTTTCCAGAACAGTACATACACCACTGAATTCATGTTTATCTTAGAGTTTTGAAACAAAATTATGAGGAAATCTGTCCCACTGTTTAGCCCTGAGCTTATCCTCTTATAACTCCTCTTTAATTATTTGCCTCATTAAAAATTGAAACACAATGAGCAGACTGCTTCAGTTGGAGTTAAATATGTTTAACCTCGGAACAGATAATTTAGTAAATTAATTTGGCTGAATTATTGCTGTATTTAGGAATCGGCAGGCATTGCTTACAACATGACCGGAAGCTGTTTAACGCCACTATTGGTGCTTATGAATTAATGAAGGCTGAAGTAGTTTTGTTAGGATTTTATCCCTGTACTTTGTACATTCTTGATGGTTGAGGTTTGACAGGGAAAAAAAAAAGTTAACTGAATAACCAATAATCCAAATAATCTTTCACTTAGTAAACTTAAATCAAAACAGTTGTTTGTTGCAGCCTATCTATAGTATTTTAATGTTCAAAAACTGTCCTGCTGAAACGGACAGTCCTGCTCCTTGGGAAATCTCAATAACCTGATGCCTATTATTGGAAGGCATTTCTCCTGAAAATGTACATCATATTACTGACTACTTGTACAAACAAGATATCAGCTTGTTTCAGTTGATCTCAGCAGCCTTGTTTCCATGTACACTCTTGACAAATTCTGATATTAGAATATACATTAGATATTTGGTTAACTGTGGAAATTGACATGTCTAGTGTTAGAACAAACATGTAAAATATGTTTTAATAGAGAAAAATGTGTCAGATGAGAATTAGCTAAACAACAGGTCAGATTAGACATTTTCCCCTCAGTGGATGATGTGCCAGCATGGGTCTTTCAGAGAAAAATATTCACTGTTCTTGGAACTAGTTGACAATTAGCCTAGTTAGTAAATAATGTAGTGTTCTCTTAGTCTCATGTTCTAGGTAAAGTAACTGCTTATGTTTCATATTCAAATACTTGTGAATGAGGAAGTTATATTTAACAGTACTGCTGAAACAATCTGGGCGTTACTGAATTGTTGGCCAGTATGTTTTCTGGGATAAACACCTATAAAATGTGTTCAAAAAAATGATTGCAGTTATAGAACACTAGCATATCGAGAGGGTAAGTACCTACAGGCTCTTTAATTTCTACAACAATCTTATGTCAGGCACAAAAAATGTGGCATCAGTAAAGGCCTCCACCCCAAATGTTCACAAGGTAAATTAAGTCCATTTGTGGGAATATCAGCTATAGGTTGCATGAAATAAATCAATAAGTCAGCTACAAACGTTAACATAAATGGAGGCCATCGCCGTCACCAGGTTCAGGTCTTCTCAAAACTTTCCAAAAAGGTGGAATTCCGATTGAAAAACATTGGTTTCACTGTAAAAGAAGCTCTCATAGATAAACTTCCTGGAAAGGACAACAGAAGTTTTGGTCTAGAAAATTAGAAGATACCAAAAGGAATTCAGCATGAAACTGACCAAGCCATCTGCAGTGAAACCATAAAGAAACATTAGCTACTTTGTTGGTGCTCTTGTTAAGGGGCCTCTTCTTGCTTATTCTTAAAAGACTGTTCGGGCATTCCCTGGAGTGATAACTAACAAAAGGGATTTAACTGCGCCACAAGCACAGTTAAATAGCTTACATATCATCGTTTATGGTAGAATTCAAAAAGCTGTGCAAAAAGATTAAAAGTGCTAACTAGGATCTGTCATGTCAGTACGATCATAGTACAGAACTTGATCTTAAATTTGAACCATTCCTGTTTTAAGAAGCTTTGTAAATATGGACCCAGAAATCATATAAACTTACAACTCAAAAAAAACAAAAAAACAAAACAAAACCCCATCAACAACCTGGCTCAATAAAGCTTGTAATTCTGAGAAGAACCACTACTTTATAAATCGCATCAACTGAAGAACAGACTGCCACCTGGATGGTCGAAATCACCAGTTGGTGTGAAATTCAATACAAATGTAGAAATCTTAGGAGCAAAGAATAGAAATTTACCACAAAGAAAAACCTTATACAACTAAAGACATTACATAAACAGTTTTTGTCATGAAGCCTAAACTCAACTGGCAATCTGTGTTCTGTTACCATAAAAGAAATTCTAGATTTCAAAAGCATTCTATCCAGCCCAAGCAAGCTCCTCCTTCATCTCCACTTCTGCCCCAAAAGACCAATTGAGATCTCCAAACAGGCTGGCGATGTGCCGTTTTATCTACGGGCATTACGACAAGCAGAGTTCCTTCCCAGAACTGAGGAGAGTGTAAGGCTTTTTCCGCATGTCATCCCTGGGACAGTCTTTTATAGGCCCTGCTGCACAACATTTACAACAATCCACTGAAACTTGAACTTTTCCTTTTTCTTTGTATCAATAAATGACACAGTATATCAACTGTCAAGAAGACAATATTTGGTTCAAATGAGTCCAAATTGTATAACACTTTAGCATCATGAAAAAACAAGTATATAGAACATCGGTTGAGGAATGATGTACGTGTACAGGATATCACACCCTTGCATCCAGTTACAGAAACCTTTATTCACCATAACAAGGCAAACCCAAATGAATGTAAAAAGAATAAAGAAAACAACATCTATAGATAACTGTGTCTTACAACAAACATAACTAGTAATTCCTCTAGGGCTGCCCTCTAGAAGTCGACGAGTCGCATCGTCAGTCGGAGACCCTTTAAGTCGACTGAAAGCCTTCAAGTCGATTGACAACAGTGACGATTTTTATTTATTTTTTTTTGTAAAACAAAGCTTACAAAAATGCACAAGAACTTTAAGGATGTAAAAAGACATTTTAATAATTATTAAAGGGGAATAATAAATATATATTTAAGTTCTAGCTGGGCTATGATGCATGCTTGCTAAAAAATTAAATCCACGTAACAATGTGCGTTGGCGGTTCACCCGCTCTCAGAGAAAGTCTGGAGGAGCAGAAAAGAAGAGAATCTCTCTTTTGAAGAAGTGAATCTGAAAAAATTAAACCTAATTCTGCTCTTCATTCAGTCAGACACGGAGCACTGCTTCAAGTGCGCTGACTTTCGTTTTTAGACGTAACGGCTGTTTGCGGTGAAGGAGAAACAGAACAAAGACGTTTGTTTAATTATAACTCCATTATTTTAGAACCTAAATTACAGATATTTATATTTATTCGTTACAGCTAAGATTATCTTTATTTAAGGATAAGTACAGTCACTTAATATGCCTGCCGATAAACGAGAGATAATGATTTCAGCGCAGGTTATATATTTAAACGATTTCAGGTCTACCATTCTTCTTTTCATCTAAAAATAAATTAAATATGGACTAATTTGGTTTTATTTAGCAGCTCATTATTTATGAGAGATGAAAGACAAGGGTCATCCTACTGAAGAAGCTGTTAAAAGTGGAATTGAAAAGACTATAAGCTATAAGCGCTAATGTTTAGCATAAATACGTGCTCGTTTCCCGACGCTACAGTCTGTAATTAATTCAGGCTCCAATTCGACTGACAAAATTCTGAGGTACAGCCCTAAATTCCTCTAAGCTGTTACACTGTTTGTTTGTTATCTTAAACATGTCAGTTGGGAGTTACTAAGCACCAACAACTAGGAGGCAAAACGGGCAATCTCCAAATTTATTCTTTTTGGGTTTGTAATTCAATAATTGCATACGATAAACAAAAGAAACGACTGCTCGTCACAGTCATAAAAAATTATGATTGTGACAGGATTACTCCAGAATCAGACTACACAAAATCAGCCTGATTTTGAAACTATTTTCTCACAGCCAACAAATTCCACATAATCGAAAAGCCACACATCACAATAACAGCGGCTCAGAACTTAACTACCACACACTACCAAAATGCTTATGGCTAGGCACTGACCACAGATGCTACAAAATACAGTGAAAACTCACTATATTGACATTAAGTCTCTGTGTGTGTGTGTGTGTGTGCGCGCGCGCGCGCGTGTGTGTGGGCAGAATTTTACAAAATATGAAAACAAAAAAAAAGCTACCTAGGAAAATAATGACAGACATGTGGTGTTCTAAATCAGAAAGAAAAAGAGAAACTCGTGATGAGGGCTTCTGTCAGACATGTGAGGGTGTGAAATCCCACACTATGTGCTGTACTGAATAACGATTGAAAATGAACTGCTGTGTCATTTCTGTACATTTAAATCTGTCCATGGGTGATTTTTCACAAAATACAGGAAGTACAATATTTCAGTTTTCATAAGGTTACAAGGCCATGACCTTCATTACATGACAAATGACCAATATTTATAAAGAATCCCAATAAATTCAAACATTCTGCCTTATTATACACTCCCTCTTCTGAGTCAAGACATAGTAACAATCAAAACTTCTTTCCCAATATGCGTGAGAACACAAACATTTGCTACCAAAGCAGACAGATGCCTTCAATAAAAATGGTGCTTAAAAATAAATATAGTGATTTGTAAAATTGGCTGTAGAGATCTACTTGTCCTACTGTATATAGTAGGGCTGCCCTCTAGAAGTCGAGGAGTCGAATCTTTAGTTAGAGACCCTAAGCCAAATGAAAACCTTCAAGTTAAGTGACTTTGTAAAACAGACTAAGGCTTACAAAAAAATACAAGAACTTTAAGAATTTAAAAAGACAAATACGTGCTGCTGCCCAACCCTATATTCTGTAATTAAATCAGGCTCCAATTCAGATTGATCATCATATACCACGTCTCTTTTAGTTAAAAATATGTTCCTGTGACTCTGCTGACTGTCTAAATGAGGAGGATATCAGATCTGAAAAGCATTGAAAATAGATTTACTGATTACTAGTATGTTTATACACACACACACACACACACACACACACACACACACACACACACACACACACACACACACACACATATATACACACTTTAAAAAAAAGGGAACACTTTAAAAAAATATCAGATCTCAATGGGAAAAAAATCATGCAGAATATCTTTCCTCATATAGACTGGGTAATGCGTTAGGAACGAAAGAATGCCACATTGTTTGATGGAAATGAAAATGATCACCCTACACAGGGCTGAATTCAAAGACACCATAAAAATCAAAGTGAAATAATGATGCAGCAGGCTCGTCCATGTAACCCAAATTCCATTGCAGGAACTCTAAATGGTACTCAGTAGTTTGTATGGCCTCCACATGCTCCTTATGAGACGACGGATGGTATCCTGGGGGGTCTCCTCCCAGATCTGGACCAGGGCATCACTGAGCTCCTGGACAGTCTGAAGTGCAACCTGGTGGCGTCGGATGAACCGAAACACAATGTCCCAGAGGTGTTCTATTGGATTTAGGTCAGGCAAGCCAGTGGGCCAGTCAATGGTATCAATTCCTTCATTCTTCAAGAACTGCCTGCATACTCTCGCCACATGAGGCCGGGCATTGTTGAGCACCAGGAGGAACCCAGGACCCACTGCACCAGTGTAGGGTCTGACAACGGTTCTTGCTCCTCCTTGCACAAAGGAGCTGATACCAGTCCTGCTAGCTCTCCTAGAGTAACTGCCTGTCTCCTGGAATCTCCTCCGTACTCTTAAGACTGTGCTCGAAGACACAGCAAACCTTGTGGCAATGGCCACCTTCAGTAGGACTACCTGTGCAATCTCTGTAGGGTCCAGGTACCGCACCATGGTACTAGTAGTGACGCTGACCCAAGACAACTGCAAAACTAGTGAAAAATCAGTGGGAAAAGATGAGGGCGGACAAAATGTCAATGGCCTCGTCCTTTTAAACGATTCCTGTTTTTGGGGGTGTCTCATTGTTGCTCCTCTACTGCACCTGTTGTTAATTTCATTAACACCAAAGCAACTGAAACTGATTAACAGCCCTCCCTACTACCTAACTGACCAGATCAATATGCCTGAACTCTGATTAAAAAGTGTTCCCTTTAATTTTTTGAGCAGTGTATATATGTATGCGTGCAATTATTTAAATGGAACATAACCTAGAGTGCCATGTTATAAATGATTCCATATAAATAAAGGCTTTGCTCTGCACTAAATGGAAGTTTCAAACACTATTGGTTCATCCACATACCTCATATTTCAAGCCTTCTCACAGAATACTTTGTTTGAAGAGAGAAGATTCAGCAGGGCATAAAAGCTTTACAGGTGTAATAAAGTAGGCAGGACAGGTGAAGCTTACCTGGGGGGCATAGCGGTGGGTGAACGAGGTTTAAGAGGCTTTTCCTTCTCCTCCTTCTTGTCACGTGGCTCTCGAAGTGGTCGTTCTCTAGGTCTTCCTTCTTTTTCATCTCTTTTAATGCGGTCCCGCTCCCATTCCTCCTTCCTGCGCTGTCTCTCTTTCTCTCGCTCCCGTTCTCTTTCTCTCTCACGCTCTCTCTGCCTGCGCTCTCGTTCACGATGGTCTCGCTCACGCTCCCGTTCCCTCTCACGATGACGCTCACGGGGGTCTCTTTCACGCTCGCGATCCTAATCAGAGTTATGCATGCCCACATTTAAATTAAAATTAGCATGAACGTGAACGTTTAAAAACAAAAATGGTGAGAGGAAAAAAGTTAATTAGCATTTCAGGCTTTTTATTCGATTTACTAAACTCACACTGTAATGGTAGGGTAGAGGGGTCTCTGTGTACTGCACTCTGAAGTTCTCATACTGGCCTCCTCTCCACAAAGCTTCCATTTCATAATCATAATAAGGATCAGCATAAGGATCACTGCAAAGAAAAAGGAAATTGTTCAGGTGTAGTTGAAGAACATCAGTGCATATATTAAGGCATTTAGATAAAAGGGAAAAGCCATACTACGATAGGAGTAATAATAATAATAATAATAATAATAATAATAATAATAATAGTAATAGTATAGCAGTGGTAACAAAGGTAATACAACACATACTGTCCAATAATGCTTACCCATACAGTGGGTCTCTGAACTCCATTTCACTGAAAGTTCAAAAGATTGGGGGTGGGAATTAACCAGTCATCCAGGGAAATATAGAACTACACATATAAACAAATAGACTACCATCACACTACCCACTATTCAAATACAAAACATTTAACTTCAAGTGGCGATTATCCTAAACTACCTTTTTTCCAAACTGAGTCATCTAATCTAATCATGAACCACCACAGACACAAAAGACACAGCTTCATAAAAGTAGATGCTAGGCTGCTTCTGGGATTTAAGAATGACAGTAATAGTGACATGGCAGCTCAGGGTCTGCAGAATGAATTCTGAGGCTTCATACCCAGATTCCCTAATTTCCCTGGTGATGCGATAGCCTCGATCCCTGAAGAAGTCATTTTCTTTGTCAAACTCCCACTCATCTTCACCAATGGTCACATTGAAGCGCTTTTCCTCAAAGTCAGGCTCCTGCTCTTTGCGAATTGTGGCTTTCTTTAAAACCTGAGGGAACCCAAGGGGTAGTATTAGTACCATATTCTTGCACCCATCTCTACTCCTGAGAGTGAACTCATACCACTGAACTCAATATTTCAAAGTGTACTAAACAGACTGTGCTTAATTCCACT
The DNA here is from genome assembly GCA_024036415.1 of Prochilodus magdalenae. Classification (NCBI taxonomy): domain Eukaryota; kingdom Metazoa; phylum Chordata; class Actinopteri; order Characiformes; family Prochilodontidae; genus Prochilodus; species Prochilodus magdalenae. The sequence goes on from JAMWET010000950.1 coordinate 1,260,568, forward strand.
ACGGATATCAACGTCTACAAACTGTTATGTAAACCAATGATCAGTGATGGCGACATGCTGCATCATTTGAATAAACACCACAACATTTCTGATATCATCTCAACAACAGATAGGCAAGGGAAAAACCTGAAACTGCTGCATGACCCTTGTACTCAAACTCATTTGAATCCATGATGTCACAGAAAACCCATTCATTGTGACACTGTTTAACAAAATGTGAAAGGGTCATAACAGTTCCCATTTGGATCTCTAATCATGAAAAAGGGATTTCTCCATTTAGCATGACTACCTCCTGACACGCAACAAGCAAAGGGCAATACCTCTTTGGCATGTCTAAGGCCCCTCTCCCATGCACTCTCCACTGGAGGCTCGACTGGAAGGGGAGGAGGAGGCAGTTCTTCTACAGCAGGAGCCCCCTATGAGAAGCAGAAGGTTTACACATACGTTTGACACGCAGGACCACAAATTTGTGTATTCAAAAGTGAATGCCTGGTTATTACTTCATACCCATGGGTTTGAGGGCATTAATGGAAGAGGGCCTCCACCCCCAGGGGGTGCTCCATTAGGAGAGAATGGGTCTGGTTTGGAAATGAGCGAGTAGTTGCCTTTATCGTTAACTCCTGGGTGGATGAACCTACAGATCATACCCCAAGTACAATTGCCTACCAGGGACAAGGAAGACGTTGTTAATTATCACACAATCACAAATCATTTCTGTACACACAGACACACATGTTGCCCTGCAAAACATATTCAAAGCCCCTAAACAGCAAACATTTTCGGAATTACTAATAACCGATTGCTCCAGCCAGCGTTTTTACTGCAAATTAAAAAATACAAAGTCCATTTCCAAAATGCTTGTAGGCTGCATTTTTTTTTTTTAAATTGCCACAGATTCTTGATTGTACTGACATCTGGGCTTAGCCACTGAAGCAGTTACCTTTGGTCTTGGACACATTTTTTGCCCTGGCATGACTGTCCTGCAGTAATTTGTTCTTTTTAGCACACTTAAGTAGGCTGACCTGTCTCCCTGCATTGTGCACCATCCTTAACATTCAGATCGCTACCCTAAAAGCTCTTTACACATTTTAGCTGGGTCACCCAGATGCCTTCTGACAAACTTTGATGTGGCTCTTTAGTCTTGTTTTTTTTCCCCCTAACCCCCCTACCAGCATGAGAGAGTAGCCCATCTGCTGCCACACAGTTTGTGTTGGTCATCCTCTACTTCAGTCGTCACAGGACACGGCCCACAGAATGCTGATTGACTATGCTCAGTCCAGCAGTAACACTGAGGTGTTTAAAACTTCCAGCAGCACCCGTTTCTGACTCACTTACACCAGCACAACACACACTAAGATAGCACCAAAACATCAATATCATTGCAGTGCTGAGAATGATCCAATACCCACACATAAAATGGTCATGTGGGGGTTCTGTCCATTGAAGAACAGGGTGAAAGGGAATTAAAGTTGCAGAGGAACAGACGGACTACAGTCTGTAATTGGATAACTACAAAATGCACGGATATGGCATTGTGGGTTAATAAATTGGATAGTAAGTGTAGATACAAGGAGGTTGTTTATATATTGCTTAAACAGATGTAACAGTTGTTTATTTTGCACACCACAGGGCGAAAATGTAAGTGTTTCAGCTCTGTCTTGTTTCAGTTCTGAACCTAAACAACACAGTCTACCTTGCACGGTTACAGCTACAGTTCAGCAATTGCAGCAAAATATGCACAACAGCTCCACCTTTTGTTAAATTCTGGAAATGCAGCAAAGCACCACAACATACATCGATCAGCCATAATATTAAAACCACCTCAATGAATCTGCAATCTATCCATTTTATCAGCTTCACTTATCACAAAGGTGCTGACCACTGAAGAAAAGAAGGGGGGATTAACAAAGCACGCAGAGAAACAATGGACTACAGTATGTAATGGTAGAACTACAAGGTGCAGCTCTTTGGTCAATGGAGCTGATCAAATCGACAGCGAGTATAGATACATTAATCGGTGTACAGCAATTGACCACACACCTCATTGCAGCACTATCACCTAACTTTCAAGGGGAACAGACATGCTTTAAAAACAAACAAACAAACAAAAAGCCCTGTTTAAAAGACAAACAGAGGACGCAGACTGAAATTATTTAACAGCAACCTGTGCCCCACCTTTCATAAAGAACCTGCAAATAGGTCTAGGTCGGATCTTTCTGTCCATGGGGTCCTTTACCTCACCCTCCTCAAGATCGTCATCCTGAAACAGGCCATGAAATTAGGTAATGAATATGCAAGCATCTTACTGAAGTGACTAAAACCTTTGGAATATTAAACATGCACACATGTGAATACGAACTTTCTAGATCAAATATCTCTTTACTAACTTTATTAACCTTAAATTAACCTTATATAACCATTATGAAATAACTAACATCTCTTTTTCAAAAGGATTGGGCTATTTTATTATTTTAAACACAAACTTTTTCAACACTAAAAACTCATTTGGAAATCTAAATGAACAAAAGAAATAATTTAAGATTGGAGTTATAAATAAAAACAGCAGATCTGAAAATTGTTTATCAATCCACAGCATTGTCCTCCATGAAATAACTTGTTGGTGTCCTCAGGATAGGCTTACTAGGCTACTGTATTTCTCTTTACAAATGACAAATTTTAAGCAGTTTTGAACATATCAGATGGTTGTGTAAGTCAAGACGGGGTTCTCTCCCAGCACTTTAAAGGGTTGATTTCACACTTAGATTTCAGATTTGCAAAGCTAATTATGAGCAATTATGTTTAATTATGATCTGGTAAACTTAGATGAGTGAGTATGGTCGAAATTATTGTGTGTTCCCAGCAGCAAGCTTTTTTCCCAAAGTTTTGTGATTTTTTTTTTTTACAATATTCCTGTACTTTAACAACCAAGTTGGTGCCTAAAGTTTACTACTTCAGTTTCACAGCGGAGCTACAATGCTGATATTTTTATAAACCAGCGGCAATTTAGAACTGCACAAAGCTTCTTTTACTGCAATCATTACCACTTACCACTTTTCAAGTTCACTTACCAGTTTTCAATTATAGGTACACAGCACATGGTTTACATTCTGTATTTGATACATACTATACATATTTATACTGAAACATTAAAAATGTAAATTAATTAGCTCTACAGCTATGTCAAAAATGTACAACAGGTGGAAACAAAGATTGATAACCCGTAAGTTACGAATATTGTCAGAGTGTTATGTGCGGTTTATCAGAGCAGCTCGACTCACTAGTTTAGATTTCATTTTGCCAGTTTGTTAAATTAAACTTAAAAAATGAGCTCTGCAAATTCTTTGTTTGGATTTAACTTCTGTTGTGGTGCTTACTGAGAATGAAAAGATTAGCTATTTACACACAAACAACCAAAATCGTGACTGTAATCTGTAGCAGCATATGCCTAACATGCTAGATTTAGTAAGCTAACTTAAACACAAGTTGGGAACAAGTTTATCACAAGATGTTTTAATAATACTGTTTTCTTATTACTCTTTACTGTACCTGGGCTGCTGCAATATGCGACGTCCCCTCTGGGATTAATAGTGATCTATCTATCTATCTATCTATCTATCTGGAATGAATGGGCAAGATTATATACTTAAGAACTGGTGAAGCCTCTATCCTTATTCAGTCCTAATTGGTGGACATGATCATGAAGCCCTTATTTTAGGCAAAGCAACATCAATCATCATCATGGTATTTTAGATCATTGCCTTCAGACTGGATTGAAGTACTATATGAATATAGTGGTGTCATGGTGAGTGATACTCACTTTATTAAATAACACAATTCCCCTTTAAATCATTACAGAAGTGCTGTCCCAGCACTCAGGAGCTTTTATTGGATGCCCTGAAATCAACTACATAGCTATAAAGTTATATGCTATTAAGGGTGGTTTTACAATCAACAATCTCCAGAACTTTTTATTTACTTCCCTTTTAAGTTGAGCTTCAAGTTATCTGGTGAAATTTAACTCTGGGCACCAAACACATCTTGGCTGATTACTTTATTATTTAAAAATTTCCAGACAGATGTCCTCCTCCCAGACATAGCATTAACATGACATTTTAAACACTGTCTGTGTCGAACATTGTATGCCCCCCCCTCCCTCCCCATTATATGATTCTTCTTACTTTACTTACCAACAGCAGCCTACAATTTCTAAAAAGCATCATATGTAAAATAAGGACACTTACGTCAATTTCCCCCTCATCAATTTCACCATCATCTTCCTCTTTCTTTTTATCACGGAAGGAATCCCTCCTGCCTCTTTCTTGGCTTCTTGGGTCGTCTGACTTTTTAGGCTGAGAGTCTGTATGGTCTGGGGGCAAGATTGGGTTCCTTTCGCTTTTTTTCCTTTTCTCCTCCTCATCACCATCTTTTTTCTCCTCATCTGCTTCCCCGTCCTCTGCACCAGGGCCTTTCTCTGTGTCATCCTCCTCTGGAACAGCCGTATTAGGTTCCTCGGGTACCTCTTCATCATAATCCAGCTCATGCTCGTCCAGGTCTCGGGACACAGAGGACGATTCATCCTTCAGATCACTGACTACCATCACCCTCCTCTGTCGTCTTTCCTCTTCATCATCTTCCTCTTCCTCCATCTCTGGGCGACTCATGCCTAAGCCAGTGGCTGCGTCTCCTCCGTACTCCTCCTCTTCCTCTTGCCTGGCATATTCCTGCTCTTCCTCAGCAGGGGTGAAAGGCTGCTCCTGTTCAGGCTCTGGTGTATCAGGATCCGGTGATCTGGGGGTCTCAAGGATCTCTTCTTCCTGCTCAGGAGTTCCTCTCCTACGTGGCCTGTCTTTACGCATAGTAGCACCCAGCTCCTGTTGATGCATTTCTATGTCTGAGTCCCTGTCCATTCTGTCGTCTTCTTGATCGGATATTTCCTCCGGAGCTCTCCCGGCCACCTCAACCCTGTCTTCATCATCAAAGTCTGAGTCTCCCCCTTCTCCATCTCTTCCTCCTCCACCTCCTTCTTCATCATTCAGCAACTCACTGTCAGAGACAGCGTTGTCCTCCTCAGTAGGGGACTCCGGAGATTCTAGGAGCTCACTGTCAGATAGACCCTTCTCCTCTTCCTCAGGAGACTGTGGAGACTGGGTGGGGCTCTCAGGGGTGTCCATCAGCACTATCTACAATTAACATATTTTACATTCAGACAATCAGTTTGGCTAGTTCACTAGACACACATTTAGGTCAAACCCGGGATCAGTGTTTAGCAAGCTTTCTCTGAGACTTTCAGAATTCAGTTTAAACACAATATACATCAGAAAGGTTCATAAAAGTGAGCTAAAGTGAAGGTACTTGTGTTGACTCTGTGCCACTCAGTGCAGCCTTTAGCATAATGAGTATTTAGAGAAGCAAGTCTTCTTGCAATGCAGCGTTGAACACAATTATAATGGTGTCGTTTTAATAGATACAAACAGAAAATCCTTTAGGTGTACAGGACTCAGATAAGCGTCAAGTACACCAAGATAAAACAATCTTATTCTGCGGACACACTAAGATTTTAAATAAGTGGGACTAACAAATGTTGCAAAGAAGGGCAAAACCACCACTCCGGTGTCAGCCAATTCTGACCCTGGCTGAAATAATTTTACCGCTGAACAGCCCGTTAGCTTGCTAGCTCAATGGCTAAGGAGCCAGCTAGGTTACAGAGCTTTTTACCGCATCCAGAAAATTCACATAATGCACACTTTGCAATACACAGATAATTGTAGCAAATCATTTGGAATGAGGTTACCTGCTCGGATTAACGGCAAGCGACTCATGAGATGGACGACTGATCAATTTTCAAGCTAGTCGACTAGTTGGCTAGCTTAGTTTAGCTTAGCTAGCTTATTAGCCAATGAGGAGGCGTCGCTCCGCTGGTGGCCGCGCAGCAGGCCTGAAAGCGGCCCACACTTTACTACAGCCGAGCTCATGGACACAGTCGGTCACAAACACGAAAATGAACTCAAAGCACGTCTTTTAAAGTAACCGAGGTATAAACCGTATCGTTCCGTTTCGCCTCACTGCTGTCCGCGAGCGCTCTAATCCCCACTGGCTCGCCTTAACCAACAACAATAAAGCGCACTCTCACAAAAAAACAAACCAAAAGCCCTAAGAACGCTTAAAACACATTCGGTCACCTTTCAAACCACAGCGTCTCGGAGACAGGGTCTCGATGTCGGGAGCTACCCGGTCTCTGTCCCTCAGTGACGATATCTAAACGACGTATAATGCGCCGATTTGTGATTTTCTCTACCGGAGAAATGCATAAACCCCGCACGACACCGTGAGAGCGGCCATTACCACGACGTCATCAAAGTACGACACGGAGCATAGCTCACCATTCACAATGAAACAAAACCCACTAATCATCAGTGTATACGCGCTCTGAATGTGTAGGGTGGGTTTGTGTGAGGGTTTGCTCCGTTTTGGGGTTTTTTTTTACTGGGAACAAAAAAGCATTTTATAACTATGATGCTCTATGAAGGCCAGTGCTTAAAGAGCTTCAACACTAGGGGGCGCTGCTGCAGCGAACTCGCCCATCCATTCAGCTCTGCTGCGTCCAGCGCAGCTACTGGAGCGCATTTACTCAGCGCCTCTGCTGCCCGCTAGAAGAGACATTTTTTTCTTGTCTGGGCAAATACTACACATCTTTATTCTCACACCTGGCTCTCACGGAACGAGAGAGAGAGAGAAATAGAGTTTCCCTGGATAAGGTGCATGGGTCCCAAACCAAGAAGAAGACAATGGTAAGAGACTCTTCTTTCACCGGAGCTATTTTGAAGTTAGTGGCTCAAAAAACAATTTCATATTTTTAAAAATGCGCTGCTTCTTTGTTTAGCATTTTTATATATACATTCCTGCTGATAAATGTGAAATATGTGAACGTACTAAAATAATTCAAAAAGTTCATTTTGTCTATGTTTAAAAAGAATGATTCATTCACGTATAAGACACA